>JAVLUZ010000068.1:533731-912752 GCA_036768485.1 Mermis nigrescens
ATAGAAAACTAAGTGGTATTGTATTTAACGTTGTTTTATTTTGTTATGAGCATTATAGCAAGCAAAACAGGGGCCGAGTGATTAGTGCACACAATCGTTACGGGCATGCTACTGTACCTACATTTAGTCTGTTTCAAGTCAACTTACGCGTTTCCTACTGTTTCAAACCAACAATTTCTTCAATTGTCTTAGATGCATCGATGTTTGCTATTTCATTCAATTTGCTTAGAAAGACTGTTAGTTTACTCAATATCATTTCCCATAGCTGCTGCATAGCTAACGTGCTGCTTTTTCAATCATTTTTATGGTTGAATATTTATTTTATTCTGTTGACCGCAGAATATACTTCGATTTTTTGCGTTTGCTTAGAGAAAGTCTGATTTTTAGCAGATTTTGTGACTTTAGGTAGCTTTTTCCTAGTCCCCTCCTTTTACATCCATTATTATCCACAATTCCAGGTATATTCATCTTTTTTGTTCCATCGGAGCATTTTTCTTTGTTAGTACATACATATACATGAACCGAATTAATAGGAATGACAAATGGACATACGGTGGTCACAATCATCATGACTAATTAAGAATGCCTCGCACCGCACATGCATGAATTTTTGGTGGTTGAGGGGTTTGAAATGCCCGAGTGGCTGCTGACTCGCTCAGAATGAAGTTTTTTCAAACGTCCCACCCACCTCTTCGAATGTACAAACTCTACGAACGTTTTCGACATTCTGTTGATTGAAATTCAAAGATATCTACATTTGACATTCAAAGATATCTATCTGATTGGATTGACTTTTCGTGATTAAATTGTGGTTCTTTTGGTTTGTCATGCCTTAGTTTTCATAATTTAAGATTTTCAAATGTTATACAATTCAGGAGCCGCATCATGCACACCCAAACAACTGATTTAATTTTGAGCAGTAATACACTTTTTCTTAAATGGCATTAGAACTCCGTTAATTTTTCCTATGACAGCATGTTCACAAACCTTTTGAAATGTGAAAAAGACTGTGATTGCATTTGAAACATTAATATCTTCATGACACACATATTTCTGCCACGGCAACCATGTTATTCAGAAACAAAACTAATTTCTCAGTAGAAAATTTACAAAAAAATAAAATCAAGGTCTGCTAATGCCCATTAAACTTTGAATCTCAAAAACATATAAATATCACACTGAAAAATAAGACAAAAAAGCGGAACACACAAAACAGGCAACATGAATCGCTAAGAGATGAATTAGGATTTGCAAAAAAGTGCGACATTCGATGGGATGGGACATGCAATGAAATGGGACATTCGAAAAGGTGGGACGTTCGAAGAGATGGGATATTCGAACAGATGGGAATTTTGAAGAGATGGAACATTCGATGAGATGGGACATTCGAAGAGAGTTGGGACGTTCGAACAGATGGGACATTCGAAGAGATGGGACATTCGAAGAGATGGGAATTTCGAAGAAATATGACATTCGATGAGATGGGACATCCGAAGAGTTGGGACGTTCGAAGAGATAGGACGTTCGAAGAGATGGGACATTTGAACAGATGGGGCACAATCTCCTCGACTAATGATTTAAGGGCGCCTACCTAAATTCATACAGCAATGTACATAGCTTTTCTAACTGTTCAGCTTTTTCGACTACATAAGACCGGGACAAGAATAAAACGTGCGCCAGAGTATTTCCCTCCCAACTAGGCATACACTTGGAGTTTCAGGGGTCTATTAGATCCCAGAATAGAAAAATGTGAAATTTTCTGTTAACAAGGCTGCAGAATGGAGGCAAAAAATGAAGAAAATTAAAATTTTAAGCTCTTACAGCTCCTAAGAACCGAACTAACCCAGATTATCAAAATGGCAGGTTTGAGAGCCAGATAACGTGCAATAGACGATAGCCAACCAGATGGAAGGCCTTATGCCGATTGGATGAATTTTTACTGCTTTCGAATCACCTTACTGTAAAAAAGTTTCAAGAATTTTAAAACAGAAAGTTGGGAAAGAAGAAGTGCTCTGAACTTTCAATTGTCGGGTAAGCTGCACGGTCGGGAATCCTGTTCGGAAAGACAGAGCACAATAGCTTTATTCTGTTTCATTTAACTTTGCGGTTTTCTTTTGAATTTTCTATCAAGGATCGGGCTACAAAAGCGGTTTAAACTTTTGATACAGTAATGCGGCTTAGCGCTGATATACATATTCATGTGACTCGACATACTGTAGAGTATCATATTCACTATATTAGTTTGAAACGCTTTTGTAATTACTTAAAATTTTTTCAAAAACTTCAAAGTTGAATGAAACGGACTATAAAAATGTCTAAATATTTCGAAAATTTGCTCTGTATGTAGATAAATGCGAACAAAATGAGCGAAAGAACAAATTTATGTCAAAAAATAATGACAAGTCATTCGGAAAATGACACAAGCAGGCTATAACTTCTAATGTAGATCGTGAGCTATAGTCTTATTACTGTAATAGATTTTCACTGCATAAACTGCTTCTCCAACTATGCTCTCGTAACAGCTGGTTGCTTTAAAGTACCTATTCTTATTGATGTTTAATGTGCGTGGTTTAATACATAAGTGGCGCATCTAACAGACTGCCGTAACATCATAACTCGTAAAATATTCTGCTACAATAATAAACCGTAAACCAAAAATGGGCCGTTTGGAATGGAACAGACTATAGCTATCCACATGTTCTTGAGATGATATAGACAAATGCGCAGGAACAGCCATCCGCAGTGACATCAATAAGAATGGCTAAAGTTCATCGGTGATACCTCAGAGGTACTATATACAGTAGGAAACGCGTGAGTTGACTTGAAACAGACTAAATGTAGGTACACTAGCATGCCCGTAACGATTGTGTGCACTAATCAATCGGCCCCTGCTTTGCTTGCTATAATGCTCATAGCAAAATAAAACAACTTTAAATACAATACCACTTAGTTTTCTTTCAATCAGGATACGAAGCTAGTCAGTGTTGCTACTTGCCAGCAATTTAAAAAAAGGAAACATTATAGATTTCGTTTATTATCTGAAATTTTGAAAATTATTTAAAAAAGACACTTTTTAGAGGCCGCAGAATATACTTCGATTTTTTGCGTTGCTTAGAGAAAGTGTGATTTTTAGCAGATTTTGCGACTTTAGGTAGATTCTCCCTAGTCCCCTCCTTTTACATCCTTAATAATCCACAATTCCAAGTATATTCATCTTTTTTGTTCCATCGGAGCATTTTTCTTTGCTAGTACCCTACTTTTAATTAGCATGATTTCAGTGCATCAGTCAGCAAACACATACAGTAACATACCACAATAATGACAGCAGTCCAAGAACGCGGAAAACATTATTGTTCTTAACATAAATTAATTGCCTCTAAATTTAAAAAATATTGTTTTAAAAAAAGACTCCCTAGATTTTATAACCGTCTACCTTTTGAAATCAATCAGACTGCATAGAATTTAAAACTGAGTTAGATATGCTCTTGATTGTCGGAAGTATAAAGTTTACTATTTTTTATTAGCTATAGTAAATATATGTTACATTCTAAACAGTCCTGTAAGTTATAGAGGTCGTTCCACATTTAAATTAACTTGGAAACGACATATAACGTACCTACGGGACTTACTTAAGTACCTGGCTACACTTAGCGCTGGTCAGGTTGCTAGGGCGAAACGCCGGACTCAACCACACGACCCTCAATAACTACGGTCTCAAACTCCTCGGACCTAAATTCGTCCGTACCTACGGAGCTATTGGCAGCTATGCCCTAAAAACCTAACGCAGTAGTAATTAAGTAGCCCCGGAATTTTGCCCTAGGTCAGTTGACCTATTTTGGACCAAAATAATAATTAACGCAAAAAGCTTTGTTAACTTGTTTTCGCCAGAGAATACCTATGGCGAAAAACTATTTCTTTTCTGGTTCCTACGAGCACAATGAACAATGAAAACAACAAAAAAGAGCTCTCAACCAGCCAGTCATCTTACATAAAAATTATGAAATAATTTTTATGATTTTTTAAATTGAAATTTGGGTGTTTGAATTTGCGATAAAGAAAATAATCAAAAGATAGTCACTTGGATTATTTAAGCCGAGTAATAAAATAAGGGCCGTCCACCAATTCCGAACTAAACGCGATTGATCACTATGAAAAAGTATTGAAAAATGAGCTTGCTAAGCGAGAGTTGTAAACCAAGAGAAACTTAAAGTTTAAACCTACCATTAAATTATGAAGAGAATTGTAAAAGATTTTAAACTTTAAGAAAATTGAAAAGGTGGGATGTTGGTAAATTAAAAAACAAAGTTTTTCGGCAAAAATTCAAGAACTTCACGCAAATATCAAGTGTAAGGAACACTAACGCTTAGATTTGGTAGTAAAATAAATTTGTAGTATAAACTACATATTAACAACAAATGAATAGTGCAAACTTTACACAACTACTAGGTGTAGAGAATACTAACAGTCAGATTCCCAATTCTGATTTTACGTAGAAAAAAAACTAGAATTTTACTTTATTTTTATCCTATTCGACCTCGCCCGACTTCTGAACAGAGAAAGTGGCGAACAAAAAATGTACAAACACGTATTTTCCACTGTCCACCACATTGTAAACTTTAAAAATCTGAACCTAACGCCCATTGAATGTAAATAAATTCGGTTCGGGCCAGTTTGTTGCCCTTTGATTGTAGTAGGTTTGTATGTGCCAAACTTATGTTCCGCAAAATATTTGATATGATTTATCAATCAAAATACGAAAAAACCTGTTTTTTTCGCCCACTTTACACCTCAGATTTCGAACTTTACACCCCATAAACAACTCAATATTACGTTTTTTTGAACGCGGCTTGCTTCGACGTGTAGCCATTAGAAGTTACTTTATTTCTATTTTATTTAATTAACCCCAACTTTTGGCAGAGAAATCTTGGAAAAAATCTGTTTTTTTACTCATCCACTAGAGTGTAAAGTTTAAAACCCTGGTACTAACTGCGTATTGATTGTAGAAAAGTTTGCTGGTAAGCACAAGATAGCCCTTGATCCGTAGTACATTTCTGTCAGAAAAAATTTCCTAAAACTCATAACCGGAGTTGTTGGCAGACATAAACATGTCGAAAACTCGGCCAAAATGTGTCTTTTCGCCCCCAGATTTTCGCACTCTTTACACTCCCATTCGACAACTGAGGCGAAATTCAAAACACAAAAAAGTGTTATCTGCAGAACCTAAATAGATATATGAGTCAAATGAAGTACATGGTTTTGCCAAAAGAATTGAAAAAATGAAAAAAGTCAGCATTCAGAAGATTCGAACCCATCATTCTTTGTTTAATACCGCATCCGAGAACGGAGTTGTCAACCACTGCGCCAACTCGACATATCAGCAGATTTCAGCTTGATTATCCTATTTTGAAAGATATTCATCATTCTACTGATGTTTAAGAATAGTGCATTTATGATGATAAAAATAATTATTTATTAAAGACGAGTCAAAAACCTCTGAAATACGAAAAATCTGATCAAAAATATGCAATGCGGAGTTATCTATCGGCATTAGAAAATAGATGTATATATAATTCAAAGTTCACCTCTTCATACCTCAACAAACACTGGCTGTAGAAAAGTTTAAAGGTCAGATTCG
Source organism: Mermis nigrescens (assembly GCA_036768485.1). Taxonomy (NCBI): domain Eukaryota; kingdom Metazoa; phylum Nematoda; class Enoplea; order Mermithida; family Mermithidae; genus Mermis; species Mermis nigrescens. The sequence continues at coordinate 539,367 of JAVLUZ010000068.1, forward strand.
TTATTCTGACCTTACGGAGAACATTTTTAAAAAAATTCATCCTCCACGACGCTCTGGGCGCAAAAATGCTTCTCGGTGTAAACTTTACACTTGTGCTAATACCGCAATATTGGGTGTATAGAAACAAAATAAACTGGGATCTGTAACACTAAGGTCAGGGCACCTTTTAAGCATAATTAGCATGTTCCGCCTACTTAGCGGAGTAGTTGAAGAGATATCGTTTTTCGTCTCGAACCCTTTACACTAAAACGATCACAGATCAAGAAATATTGCGTTATAAGAAAGAAAAAAAATCGGTTTTGAGATTTTGCAACCCTCTACATTATAAAACCGATTGGACTGCACAGAAACCAAAATTGAGTTAGATAAGCTGAAGGACACGCAAAGAGTAAAAAACACGTATACTTTACACTTTTGTGCAACAACCATTGACTGTAAAGAAATTTTAAGGTCAGATTCGTAATCTACAGCTGGGGGGGCAACATTTTAAAAAAAATTGGCCCTCCGCAAATTATTTGATTTTTTGCTTTACACTTTACACGCTCATTGCTAACTCAGTATTGAGTGTAAACAAAAGAAAAAAACACGGGCATCGAATTTTTTAATTATCCATCGATTAAAAAAACCGCACCTCCCAGGTGTGTGCCGTTGTTGCTGTGAGGGGGGACACAAATTTCGCACTCGCTGTGATAAACATATAAGAAAAAGGATGGCCAAGTATATTATAGGTAGCGCTATCGCGCTACCTATGATATTAATACCCAAGTACAATGGTCTGAGGACAAATAAACAATGAGTGTAAACTACTTTACATCACTGTTGGATGTAAACAAACGCGCCTACGTGACGTCTCACATTTGATTCTTTGAAAATTTCTAGACTCCAGGAAAAATTAGGTTTCTGGAATGCTCAAAAACGAAGATAAATACATATGTAGTGTAAACTTCATGTAAACACCTAGTGTAAAGAAGATTTTGGTCAGATTCGTAATTTTGATATTGTTCCGATATTACGATTAATATTTATGAAAAAAATTAAGTCTCCATAATGTTCTATGGGCAAACTAACAATAGGTGTAAACTACTTTACAACACTGTAGAGTGTAAACATATGCGCCAGACTGGCATATCAAATTTGGTTCCTGGTCCATTTCTAGACTTGATAATCGTGTCCCTGACTCATAACCGGAGAAGCAGGCAGAAAAAACAAGACAGAAACGCATTTTAAACACCAAATTTTTGACTTTACACTCGCTAAATATTAATGTATAGACAATTTGCTTTGACATGCACCCGATATAAAGCACTTTATTTTTATTCTATTGGACTTATCCCGACTTCTGGACGGAGAAAGTGGCGAACAAAAAACGCAACAAAAACGTATTTTCCATCATTTAGAACACTGTAAACTTTAAAATTCCGTACCGAACTCCCCATTGAGTTTAAAGAAATTCGGTTTGGTACAATTTGTAGCTTTTAAATCGTAGTACATTCCTGTGTGCCAAAATTCTGTTGCAAAAATTATTTGGTATGATTTATTAATCAAACTTCGGAAAAAACGTGTTTTTTCGCCCATTTTTTACCTCTGATTTCGAACTTTACACCCCCATAAATAACTCAATATTGCGTTTTTTTAAATGCGGTTTGCTGCGATGTGTAGCCCCTGAGAGGCACTTTATTAATGCTGTCTTCAATTTACACTGACTCATAAGCGGAAAAATTTGGCAGAGAAATCTTACTTAAAATCCGTTTTTTACACCATCCACTAGAGTGTAAACTTTAAACCCCAGGATCTAACTCACCATAGAGCGTAGAAGACTTTGCTTATATGCAGAATGTAGCCCTTGATCCGCTCTACATTTCTGTCAGAAAACATTTTAAAAAACTCATAACCGGAGTTAGTATCAGACATAAGCAGGTTGAAAACTCGACCAAAAAGTGCTTTTTCACCCCCAGATTTTCGCACTCTTTACACTGCCATTCGAGAACTAATGCGAATTTCAAAAAACAAAAAAATATTGTTCTGTAAAATCCATCCCTCTATAATCCTATGCTGTTTAATTGTTCGAGTCATCAATACTCAGTTGTCCACATGCCGTGACAAAAAGGTCCCAAAATTTGTCCTATGTTATAACGTTACACAAAAACTTTACACCTTCTTTACACAGTCAGTTTTGAGTTTCAAGAAAAACAAAAAAACACGGGCAGCGAATTTTTTTATTATCTTTCTTTTAAAAAAACCGCACCTTCCAGAAGTGTCCCGTTATAGCTGTAGGGGGGTGCACAGGTGTTAGGGGTACCCAAGTATATTATAGGTACGCGCTAACGCGCTACCTAAGATTTATGATCTTTGATCATGTTACCCAGTGTTGTTTTTTTTGTACTCGGTAAAGATTTTTTACCGATGTACAAGAGACTTTTTCGGAACCGTCTTTTTGTACATGTACAAAAGATTTTTGGGAAGGCCAAAATTGCAAAAAAAGTCTGAAATTCGCAAAAAATTTTCGGAAATGAGTAATTCTGTGTTCTATATATCTTCATAATGGCAGAAATTGCATATCAAAAGGAAAAAATGTCAAATTTTTGGCGCTTCGCGCGCCGTTTTAAGACGATTCTTAGAGATTTTTGCCCTTAGAGACCCCAGAAATTAGCTAAAATACACTATCAACAGTCAAACAGCTCTGTTTTTACCACACTGAAATCGCTACTGTACCATATTATAGTACCCAAAATTTGTGTGTACAAAATGTACAAAGACTTGGGAAGACAAAAACTGTAAAAAGGTGTAAAATGCACAAAAATTTCGGCGCTTCGGCCCGTTATGAGTAATTGTTTGTCCTATATATGTTTAAAATGGCGGAATTTGCATTTAGAGTGGAAAAATGTCAAATTTTTTTGCGCTTCGCGCCGTTTCAAGACAATTCTTAGTGATGTCTGCTCTTAGAGATCCAGAAATTAGCCAAAATACATTACCAAAAGTCGAACAACTCTGTTTTTACCACACTTAAATCGCGGCTGTACCATATTAGAGAACTCCAAAATTTGTGTGTACAACATGTACAAAGATTTTTGGGAAGACAAAAACTGTAAAAAGGTGTAAAATTCCAAAAATTTTCGGCGCTTCGCGCCGAAATGAGTAATTGTTTGACCTGCATATCTTTAAAATGGCAGAATTTGCATATAGAATAGAAAAATGTCAAAATTTCGGCGTTTCGGCGCCGTTTCGAGACAGGTTTCAGTAATTTTTGGCGTCAGAAACCCAGAAATTAGCTAAAATACGCTACCAAAGATCTAAAACTCTATTTTACCACACTAAAATTGCTATTGTACTATTATAGTACACAAAAATTTGCATGTATAAAATGTACTAAGACTTTTGGGGACCATCTTTATACATGTACAAACGTACCGTGTGCAAAAAAACACTGTTACCTGCCCCATCTTATCTGAAAACAATGAATATAATAATATAATATAACAGCAGATATAAATAATTATCGCACAATTTAGGGTACCTTGGGACCCGGTCGGGTCTAAGGTCAAAGATCCGGACCCGGACCTGAAATTTTAATTTGTTGAGACCCGACCCGAAATTTTGAAAGACTAAGATCCGGACCCGATCCGAAATTTTAAAAATTTTGGATCCGGTCCATCCCTACTCTTAAGGACGGAAAGTCAAAACCTCAGCTATCCCTAGTTGCACAGTTTTTAATGCTGAGCAACAATGTAAAGCGTTTTGCACAGAAATCGTTTTTCGCCTGGAACATTAAGCTGTAAGTTTGAAAATTGACACTGCTATAAATGAGTAGATTTACTTCAACTTCTCAACGATGCAATATATCTAGATCGAATTTTTTTAATAAAAGCAACTGCTGCATACGAGCACTGTAATTATTTCACAAATTTGACGGGTTAAGGAATAACGCTTGACTGGGTGCGAAAAAGTTGGATTATTTGCACTAAAAAATTTAACATTTTGTTCTACATCTACTATGCGAGTGATTCCAAAATTTTAATATGATACTAGCAAATGGGGCGCTTCGCTGCCCCATCTGCTAGAGTGTTTGTAAACAAATAATATCTTAACCAGTAATTAGTATAAAAAATTGAATGACTCTGCAATGGATCGGCGAGCGGTTTTTATATTTTTTATATCTCGCTGAGCTGCCCGGCGTTGCCCTGGCTGAACTTAGGCCTGATAGCTGTATGGGATTGAGATGTCTCTTGTATTTTTTATTTTTCGGGACTTTTAATGTTTTTGGGATATTTCTAAAAAAATTGTTGGTAAAAACATATTGTACTTTTTAAAGTTTTTAAAACTGTCTTTCGTCAACCATTTCTTTGATTAAATCCATATTTCTGACGTTATAGAATGGTTCTGAGAATTCTTTATCCTAAATCATATTTTTGATGTTCTGGGATGTTCTGGAAATTATACCATTAGATGGTTTGGGATGTTTATAGATTTTTTGGGTACAAACCATATTTTTGATGTTTTGGGACACCAATCTTACAGCACAGGATATGTTATAGCACTGGGTATGGTATACCACGTTCTATCTTGCAGCATAGGGGTATGTTTTATCACGTCCTATCCTGTAACACTGGGTATGTTATATCACGTCCTATCTTATAGCATGGGGCATGTTATATCACGTCCTATTGTATAGCATGGGGTATGTTACATCACGTCCTATTGTATAGCATTGAGTATGTTGTATTGTACAATGTTCAATTTTGCTCTCATTGTAAACAAATGCAAAAAGTTGCATATTAAATTAGCCGCTAGAAGCAAAAACATTTGGATTTTGTATTTTCGAAAGCCGCATGTTTGCTGCTTTCTTTCGAAAGCCGCATGTTTGCTGCTTTCTATTGCTTCGCATTAAATTTCACGCGCACTGGTTTACAAGGTCAAAAATTTTGACTTGGTGCGACCTCTTTTTCAGTGATTAGTCATGTTTATAAGTACCCGAACGTGATTTGCATTCAGCCCGTCTCATACATGTTTTATGATGCCAGATCGTATATTTAAAGTAGCGAATATGGAATCAGCGGTCCCTGAAACCCCAGAGGCCAAATTTTGGAAGCAACAGTCAATCTGTGCTTCTGCAAAAAGACAAAAACCTAAATTTTACGCTATGCATAGGGTACCTTTGGGCTCCCGTATCTCAGAAACCAATCCGTGAATTTTCTTCAAATTCTACAGTAAGGTCAGTCATAAATAATTGGTGGAAACGTTAGAAAAATTTATCCGCTGCGATCTGAGATATTTGATAAAATACACTTGTAAATCACGTTTTTCTTACGGCATTACATCAGTTTACACTGTAGTGTAAAGTGGTTCACACCAGTCGATAGCGCATAAAAAGTTGATTTAGGGTGGCTTGAAAATTTTACCCTGCGGCAATTGCATAAGCGGCTAGAGCTACCAAAACCTTTTACATAAATCCCTAGTTTCCGGGTTTCAGGAGTCCGATCGAGCCATTTTAATCAAAAAATTGCAATTAGCGCCCGAGAATACCCATTGAGTGAAAATGTAAGTATCACAAAATTATCCAGTAAAAACTTTTTTGCCTCACAGACACACACACACACACACAACTCGAAATTAATATTATAGACCAGCAAATGGGGCGCTTCGCTGCCCCATCTGCTAGAGTGTTTGTAAACAAATAATATCTTAACCAGTAATTAGTATAAAAAAATTGAATGACTCTGCAATGGATCGGCGAGCGGTTTTTATATTTTTGTCTTTGGGAAGCCTTTGAATAGAAACCACAAACTGTCTAGAACAAAACTATCGATCTAGAAGATCTATGTAAATAATTGAAGTGTAAGTTGTCACATTAATTTTGATATTCTTATTGATTGATTATTGATTTAAAGGTATTAAGTAAAGTTAATATTTTATGTATTATTCTTGAACAGCTGTCTTCTTTGCATCTAGGTATTTAGATGGCTAAATTCACATTTATTGCTCGATTGAATAAAAATTACAGTACATATTGTTTATGGTCATTTGCGAATTGTACATAGAAGGATCAAGATTTATAGTACCTACCTACATATATAATTCAATTATTATTTTGTGTGCATTTTGTGAGTGCTTTCCATTAAGCAACGACTCATTCCATTTTGCTCTGTCTTCTTTTGCCTCGTTCTTCCGTTTATGAGGCAACTCAACGGCAAAACTGCGTACAATGTTCAACTTTGCCCTCATTGTAAACAAATGCAAAAAGTTGCATATTAAATTAGCTGCTAGAAGCAAAAACATTTGGATTTGTATTTTCGAAAGCCGCATGTTTGCTTATTCCTTTCGAAAGCCGCATGTTTGCTGCTTTCGATTGCTTCGCATTAAATTTCACGCGCGCTGGTTTACAAGGTCAAAAATTTTGACTTGGTGCAAGCTCTTTTTCAGTGATTAATCATGTTTATAAGTACCCGTACGTGATTTCCTTTCAGCCCGTCTCATACATGTTTTATGATTCCAGATCGTATATTTAAAGTAGCGAATATGGAATCAGCGGTCCCAGAAACCCCAGGGGCCCGATTTTGGAAGCAACAGTCAATCTGTGCTTCTGCAAAAAGACAAAAACCTAAATTTTACGCTATGCATAGGGTACCTTTGGGCTCCCGTATCTCAGAAACCAATCCGTGAATTTTCTTCAAATTCTACAGTAAGGTCAGTCATAAGATATCCAATAATTGGTGGAAACTTTAAAAAAATTTATCCGCTGCGATTTGAGATATTTGATAAAATACACTTGTAAATCACGTTTTTCTTACGGCATCACATCAGTTTACACTGTAGTGTAAAGTGGTTCACACCAGTCGATAGCGCATAAAAAGTTGATCTAGGGTGGCTTTAAAATTTTACCCTGCGGCAATTGCATAAGCGGCTAGAGCTACCAAAACCTTTTACATAAATCCGTAGTTTCCGGGTTTCAGGAGTCCGATCGAGCCATTTTAATCAAAAAATCGTAATTAGCGCCCGAGAATACCCATTGAGTGAAAAAATAAGTATCATAAAATTATCCAGTAAAAACTTTTTTGCCTCACAGACACACACACACTTACACACAACTCGAAATTAATATTATAGACTAGCGAATGGGGCGCTTCGCTGCCCCATCTGCTAGAGTGTTTGTAAACAAATAATATCTTAACCAGTAATTAGTATAAAAAATTGAATGACTCTGCAATGGATCGGCGAGCGGTTTTTATATTTTTTATATCTAGCTGAGCTGCCCGGCGTTGCCCTGGCTGAACTTAGGCCTGATAGCTGTATGGGATTGAGATGTCTCTTGTATTTTTTTATTTTTCGGGACTTTTGATGTTTTTGGGATATTTCTAAAAAATTGTTGGTAAAAACATATTGTATTTTTTAAATTTTTTAAAACTGTCTTTTGTCAACCATTTCTTTGATTAAATCCATATTTCTGACGTTATAGAATGGTTCTGAGAATTCTTTATCCTAAATCATATTTTTGATGTTCTGGGATGTTCTGGAAATTATACCATTAGATGGTTTGGGATGTTTAAAAATTTTGTTTGATCATAACCATATTTTTAACGTTTTGGAATATCAAAAAAACTTTTTGGTCCAAAACCATACTTTTGATGTTTTTGGAGGTTTAAAAATTTTTTTTGGTCAAAACCATATTTTTGATGTTTTGGGGTGTTTAAAAATTTTTTTGGTCAAAACCATTTTTTTGATGTTTTGGGATGTTTAAAGATTTTTTTGGTGCAAACCATATTTTTGATGTTTTGGGACACCAATCTTACAGCACAGGATATGTTATAGCACTGGGTATGGTATATCACGTCCTATCTTGTAGCATGGGGTATGTTATATCACGTCCTATCCTGTAACACTGGGTATGTTATATCACGTCCTATCTTATAGCATGGGGCATGTTATATCACGTCCTATTGTATAGCATGGGGTATGTTACATCACGTCCTATTGTATAGCATTGAGTATGTTGTATCACGTCCTATCTTATAGCGTCGGGTTCAACTTTGTACAATGTTCAACTTTGCCCTCATTGTAAACAAATGCAAAAAGTTGCATATTAAATTAGCCGCTAGAAGCAAAAACATTTGGATTTGTATTTTCGAAAGCCGCATGTTTGCTGCTTTCGATTGCTTCGCATTAAATTTCACGCGCGCTGGTTTACAAGGTCAAAAATTTTGACTTGGTGCAAGCTCTTTTTCAGTGATTAATCATGTTTATAAGTACCCGTACGTGATTTCCTTTCAGCCCGTCTCATACATGTTTTATGATGCCAGATCGTATATTTAAAGTAGCGAATATGGAATCAGCGGTCCCAGAAACCCCAGGGGCCAAATTTTGGAAGCAACAGTCAATCTGTGCTTCTGCAAAAAGACAAAAACCTAAATTTTACGCTATGCATAGGGTACCTTTGGGCTCCCGTATCTCAGAAACCAATCCGTGAATTTTCTTCAAATTCTACAGTAAGGTCAGTCATAAGATATCCAATAATTGGTAAAAACTTTAAAAAAATTTATCCGCTGCGATTTGAGATATTTGATAAAATACACTTGTAAATCACGTTTTTCTTACGGCATCACATCAGTTTACACTGTAGTGTAAAGTGGTTCACACCAGTCGATAGCGCATAAAAAGTTGATCTAGGGTGGCTTTAAAATTTTACCCTGCGGCAATTGCATAAGCGGCTAGAGCTACCAAAACCTTTTACATAAATCCGTAGTTTCCGGGTTTCAGGAGTCCGATCGAGCCATTTTAATCAAAAATCGTAATTAGCCCTTTATTAACGGCACTTTATGTAGGGTAGTTCATTCAAAATCTCATTCATATTCGAATTCCCCATCCTTCAAAAAGTCTCCCTGATTTTTTTCGTGACTCTAGCTACAGTAGGACGTGAGAAATAAAGTCCCATTTTTGGGGACGGTCGTTAATAAATGTATGTCCCATTTTTGGGACGGTCGTTAATAAGTTTACATGTAGGACGCTCGTCAATAAGTGTACATCCCATTTTTGCCATCATTTTTGCATGGAAAATTTTTGGGATTGACGTTCTCTATATAGTCTGATGTCGTTCCAAGGCGATTCTCTAGTTTAGATACATGCAAGGTACATATAGGTAGGTATAGGTACCTATGTACCTAATTGGACTGTAAAGCAGCTGGTTTACATAGGTAGTATCAGGGACGGATGGGGGGCAACCGCCCCCATTGGCCCGAAATAATGCGCAAATTAACTATTTTTGAGCGATATTCGGGTAAAAACGGGCAATTTTTCCGCCCAAATACATAAGGTCCCATCCCCCCCCACTTAGGGGTACCGCCCCTCCCCTTAGGAAAATCCTGGATCCGCCACTGGGTAGTATGTATGTACGTACAATTCTAAGAGAGAATTTGAGCAATTTCTGAAGGTAATAAAGGTCATGAAGACATCAAGAGAAAAACAGAGTTGCTTTTTCATGCTGTCACTTATGAGCGCGCGTCCCAAAAATGGGACTTTATTTTTCGATTTAAATTTCTCAAAGGGTATTAGCCGCATTTTAATTATTGAGATACCGTTGGAAAGCCCTGAATGAGCGCTCTACAGCTCGTAAAAATTCCTCACCAAAGAAACAAAAAATTGTGGAACCCGGGATGACCAAAGTGGCGGACAAAAAGTGAGGTTATTTCAATACAGTATATTTCAAATTTCACCACTACTAACATAAAAGAAAAATGCACATAAACTTGCAGATCTTGGACAATGCTTTCGAATGAACACTCGCACGCTTTATAAGATTCCATCGTTCTTGAGTTATTTTGCAGCAAACTTTGTGGAGGAAAATGGGATGGGCGTTAATAAAGGGTTAAATGAAATTGCATGAAGACTCATTGCTCAAAAGTGGCTCTTCAATTTTATTTTTGCTGAAAGCATGTCATCTATAATATTAATTTCGAGTTGTGTAGTAAGTGTGTGTGTGTCTGTGAGGCAAAAAAGTTTTTACTGGATAATTTTGTGATACTTATTTTTTCACTCAATGGGTATTCTCAGTCGCTAATGCAAGCTGTCTAAGTGTTCAGGCCCAAAAGTTTTCTTTTAGGCATTATATCTCGCACATCAGCTGGGACACCAAAAATTTTGAATTTATAATTTTATTAGTCTCGTGATGTTACTGGCAAAAGAATGTCAAAGTTGTAGATTGCTGATTGAACAGCGGCCCTTAGCTTAAGTGCAAGGTACATAGAAATGGCTGATTATTAGCACACAAAATTATTTTTATGCTTATCCTGCATTAGACATTGGACATTCTCTAAATTTTTAACACTTTGTGACTTTTAATCTCTTTATGCTATTGGTAAAAAATTACAAAAAACTCTGAACTACTTCTTGAGTAAGGGATATTGATGCAAATAAAACCATGACAGATTATTGGATTATTCAAAAATCTTTGTTTATGCAAATATCTCTGGAACCGGTCTTGCGACATTAATAAATTATCACATTGTGGCAGTCTGCCATTTTTAGGCGGAGTAAGAGATCAATCGATTTCTTCAAGTTTAACTATCAAAAATTGTAGTGTTGTTTTTTCAAACGTTGAGCTTGATGTTCCGAACAAAGCGACTTTTTGTGCAAACGCATTACGCCATATTGCTTAGCATTGAAACCGTACAAAATGATAAAATGATCATAAAAGATTACGTTTTGACTTTCCGCCTAACGTTACAGAAATTGACTCTTAAACTCAGGGCGACTGTAGCCGCAAGACTTTGGATACCAGAAATCGAAACCTCTATTAGAAACGCATTTTTTTACAATTTTCCCTTGTTTTGCGATTTTTAAGCAAATGACTAGTCTGTTTTATTTATTCGAGAGCTTTTAAGTCAATTTTTTCATGGGCTACAGTAAGCAAAACGAGACGAATTACTGTAATTCGGCAGATCAGCTCAGTGAGGGCGAGTGACTGGAATTCTTCCATTTTTTATGCACTAATCCGCCCATATAAATTTAATTTAAGCATCTAATCAGTGCTGGGACATACTACAGTTAGTGCGCTAAATAAAAAGCTATCGGCCGGAATCGAACCTGGGTTGCTTCGACGACAAGCGGATTTCTACCACTGAGCTATGCGGGAGTTCGCTGCGTTTCTTAGCATCTTAGTCTATTGTGTTTAAAGTGTCAACTTAGGATAAGCTGAATGCGTGATTTTATCTGTAAGTTGATTGATCCGCTGGAAGACGAGAATTAATTATGCCGCAAAAAATGTAATTGAAAAACTCTTCTTTGCTACGTACAGCTACAGTGAGATCTAACGACCTACAGTAAATAAGAAAAAAGGGTTACTGTAGCCTCCGAAAACATTTACTGAAAAAGCTCTCGGATAAATGAAACAGACTAGAGTTAACTTTGCCCTTGCGTGAAAAACATCTATTATGGCTGCGCTCTAATGTCGCGCGCTCTAGTGTCGCGCGCTCTAATGTCGCGCGCTCTAGTGTCCCTGCGCTCTAATGTCGGCGCTCTAATGTCGTGCGCTCTAATGTCGGCTCACCGTTCCTGCCACATCGTCACAAATTGATTGAATTTTTACCCGTGCCAGCGCAGTACAAAAATCGGCATATTCTAAGTGATGCAGTAACTTGAAAGAGTTTTATACAGTAGAAATGTTTTGTAGTGAATGATTCACGTTTTGTGTTGTTCTGAATTAAAGGAGAGTATTTACGTACGCCTCTATGATGGGTGTAACAACATGCAATCCCGCATCCAAAATTTGGCCAGGGGACGAACCTGATATAAATAGATGTATAGCTCGGAAAATTCGTTGGGATAGCTCGCAAAAATTGCATTTTTCGTTTGGTCGCACTCGAGCCAGAATTATGGAAAATACTTTATATCTGGCGCGAAGCGGCGAAAATTCGAAGATTTCACGTCAAACATGCGCTCTTTCCGTCTTTTCGTACCTTATCGTAGCTTTCAAAATTTCTGCGGCAAAGGAGGCCGCCTCTCTTCCCTACCCAAATACAGTCCTGATAAGATTTTACATGTGCAGCTCTGCCTTATTCAATCTTCTTTTAATCTGAGATGATCTGGTCTGACCAAAAGCAAAATTCTGAATGGAATCCGAAATTTTGAAAAGTCAGACAGACAGTGCAGGGTGCACTGCAGTACAGTCAGACTATCGGACTAAAAGATCGAAGGCATTAGCCAGCCAGCCCTCATTAATCCATTTCATAGTACAGCGAGAAAAAAAGTTTGGTTGGGCAGCAAGGAGATTCTTGGCTGATTGGTGGTAACGGTGGGGGTGGAATTCCGAGAAAACGTACGAGGTACCAAAAATTCAATTCTGAGGCCTACTATAATCTGTGGGGTCTGCAATTTCTCAGGTGGGCCTCTCATCACACCTGGGCGTGAGGGGTTTGGGAGTATGCACCCCCGAGAAACCAAAATACCTCCCCCAGAATTCAATTTCTGGAAAAATTTTTTTCACAATTTTTATGCCAATGGATAGTGCTCGATGAGAAACGTTGGAAAATGGTGTTTTTTTTGCCATACCACCATTTTTAAGGCCATTTTCCGACCTTTGAAAAATCTTGCAGCCCCCAGAATTTTGGTGCTGCCCACGTATGCTTCTCATCCAAACCCACTTGGCGCACCATCACCCCAACCCATGTGTGACGCTTACTATGTATCGCCCACCATGCCACGTCTTACAAATTTTTATCATTGCCTCCCTACCTTATGCACATGTACAAATTTTTATCATTGCCTCCCTACCTTATGCACATGCCAAAAAAACTTACCAAGTATGAGTGCAAATTGGTGTGTACAAAAAAGTTCACTAATGCTAATGTTAGCTTTAATGCTAATATTATTTTATTTTGAAAAAAGCGTTAAGGCTAACGCAAACGTTTTCTTTTTTGACGAATGTAACCACGCTATGTATAGAACGTTCATTTTCCTACAAATTGAAAAAAATTCTGTGCAAAACAAATAAGGATTGACTAGCTATAGTCTGTTTCATACAAGTATGGGCATAAATTTTAAAAACTGTCCGACAATTAACCGACAGATAGCGATCATTTGATTTATAATTATCGTAACCCGTCGGCTTGCTCTCTAAAAAATTCTGATCAATTTTCTTTCCCAAATATTCAAAACTCGTAACTTTGATGTTTATTAAAAAAGCCCAGGAATATTTTTGGATAGTTTCACTTTACACTTCTTAATGTTGTACTACAGCGCGCCAATGGGCCAAATGTCGTTCTGTGACATACAATTGGTACCTACTGAAAATACGAATCCTAACGACGGTTGCTCATAAGTATTTTTTTGCGCAAGGCTGCTGGTTACGCTCGTACAGCTCCTAAGAGCAAAACTGACCCAGAGTGCTAAAGCACAAAGTTTAAGAGTCAAATAACGTGCAATAGACAATAGCCAACCGACTGAAAGCCATTAAGTTGATTGGTTGAATTTTTTACTACTTTCGAATCACCTTACTGTGAAAAAAGTCTCTAGCATTTTGAAACAGACTATACCAGACGTGCTGGCCACTAATCACAAAAATGGTATCATGCATGAAGAAACCTTGCAGTTCTGCAAAATGCTATGATTGATTTACAAGGTGCAAGTTGTATTGCTCGTCAAGCATTTGCTAAAAGTGAATCGCTTGAAATGAAACACTCTTCATTGAAATTATAAGAAATTTTTGGTTTTTTTCAAAGCGAGAACCGCTTGGTCCGCTTCAGAAGTACGCTTGTCGGCGATATCACCAATTCGGCGATATCGCCGGCGTCGCCGACTAGAATCGGCGATATCGCCGGCAGAAAATCGGGAAGATCGGGAAGTGACTGTATGTAAATGTCGTGGAAGTCTGTATGTGTACATACAAATGTACATAATGAAGACGATTTTATTCGAAAGGGACACAGAGGACTTATGCCAAGAATGTATTGCTTTATCATTTCATTCCTGATACTATTTTTGTAGCAACTTTCGTATGCTAAATTGAATTTTTTGCATAAGGTTGTGACAATCAACCATTTTCAAGACATTAAAATTTTTTAAAATCGTTTAAATTTTTGAGACCTTAGGACTTTAAAATCGAAGTGATGCTTTACAATTTTAAATTACATTCAAATTTTACTTTTACAACTTTAGCTTACTAATCCAGTCGGTTGTTCAAGAGTGTTCCTCTACTATATTGAAAGTGTTGTCAAACTAAGGCGATCAGTAAGTGTTTAAAGCTCTTATAGCATTCAATACGACTAGAATTCATGATTGTTCCTACGACATTCTTCGAATGGTAGCATTCGCCTGCAGAATAAACGCATAATATCTAAGCTGCATGATCGCTAATTCCTTCACGTACGAGCTGAAATTATGTTTCAATACGACAAATTTATTCCCATAAATCAAGCAAGATAATTTCGGAGACATAAAAATATCACTTCTTGAAGAGTGATTAGCCGCATCCATAACTAAAATTTTACCAACTTCTGTAGGTTTAAGATGCTAAACATGCAATACTTACATATGTACGTATAGGTAAGTACAAGAAAAACCGGTAGGTATTTGACACATAAGGCGACCAAACTTTGAGTCTGCTTATTTCCAATTCAGGCGATTCAAAAGCTAAATGTTCTCAGAAAATATGAATCGACGTACAATGAACATGCCTACGATTTTCTTCTACTCATTTGCATAATGCTATAAGGCTACTTAAATTTGAAAAGAAAAAATCACGAATAAATTATTTGTTCGAAATGATATCTTTCAATAATTATTCATAACGTACTTAGGTACCTCACGCTTTTTCGCGTAATTTGAAAACATTGGTGCTGTGCTTGCACCAGATTCTAGATTAAAGTCATTGCAGACTCGGGTAGTTTACTCATTCAACTGTTGCTTAAGAGCTGAATTTTGATTTTGCAATGTTTTTATAGTTTCTTGCTTTTCAAAAGCGTTTTGATGCTCAGAAAACAGAGGCTGATTGAAAACAGGCTGACTAAAATTAGCAAAAGTTGGATTTTGCTGTCAAAAAGGATTTGGTGGTCTGTACTGCCTAGAAGTATGATTTGGGTTGTAGAAACGTTGTTGATTGCGATCAGAAAATGTTTGAGTTCTAAAACGAGGTGTTGATTGAGTATGAACGTTTGATGAGAAAGTTGATTTTCTTTGATTTACTGAATTTGGTGTATTGTAGTTTTGATATGATGTGTTAGGTAATATGTTAGACTGAGATGGCAATCTTGGAGAGTTTAAAACACTATATGTCTGTTGTGATTGGCAATTAAGAAGAGTAAATTGAGCTTCAGCCTCTCAAGCTGCAGCTGCTTCTGCTGCTCCAAAGCTTTGTGGATTTTTCAAAATTACAATGCGCCATAGTTCAGGCAAAAGTCCAGAGAGAAAGAATTTTCGCATTAGTTTATCACGTACCTCACTTCCAAGTTCCGGGTAAGCTTCATTGGTAAGCTGTTGTATATCCACTGCATATTGCAGTACCTTTTCATATGGTTGTTGTCGTCTGACATGTAATTCCACTGATTTTATATCACTTGCATAAGCTGGTAAGTATCTTTGCCGCAAGATTTCCACTATTTCGTCATATGACATTACTGATCTTTGATCAGATGGGATTCCATTAAATGTAACCTCGGCAGATTCCCGTAAGAACGTTGGTAAAATAGCCCTTTTATATTCATCAGACCAATTCAAAGTTCGAGCATACCGATTAAATCGATCTAGCCATAAATTAAAATTGTCGCCTGTTCTTCCATAAAAAGAAATCTTGGTCTGCCTTCAGGGATGGTAAGCTGATAGATGGACGTTCTTGCCTTGTTGCTAATGAGTCACGGATTTCCTCCAGAGCATCACTGATTTGTTGCATTGCTTGAGAACGAGTAAACATCAACTTCAAATTTGAAATCCAATCAATGTCTAAAAACAACAATCAGTCTAATTTAATCAGCAAACAGTTTTAATCAGAAATCGGGTAGTTAACTCATTCAACTATTGCTTAAGAGCTGAATTTTGATTTTGCAATGTTTTTATAGTTTCTTGCTTTTCAAAAGCGTTTTGATGCTCAGAAAACATTTTGGGAATTATCCTATTGGAATGAATAGGTACCGCTGTTTCAGTGATTGTAATTGTCAAGTTTTAGAACAATTTTGAAATTATTTTGGACAACACTATAATCAGAAGAACCAAAAAATGTAATATCAGCGATGGAAAGATATATGAAAAGGTTTACTTTATGGGTCGGGCTCCTGCAAGATATGTAGCAAAACGCAGGATCAATCTCGTGGCATCTTCCTCACATGTATTCTGCCAATATGAATGTTTTTGAGCTGATTCTTTATGATAATGTCTTGATAACATATTAGGTAAATAAGTACACTTTCATTAATACGTAGTATAGTACTTCAATATTTGATTTTTCAACAGTTGCACGAATGAGTTCGACAACCACTGACACTCCAGTAGCCCACGAGGCGTCGCCGGCGAAAACTTTTGCAGCCTTTAAATTGCCTGCTTATTTCTACAAAGATTTGAGACGAGAATTCGTCGGCGATCGCCTAGAGAACGAAGGCGATTTCTTAATAAGGTGCTCACCTGACAATTTAGATTTCATTGTGAGCGTGCGCTGGAACGGCGAAGTAAGTGTTAGAACGTAATCCCCGTGCTGTCATTCCTAGCTAAAAATATGGCCAATCTGGGGGATCAGCCGGTCTGAGGGAGTCAATTAGTGAGTTTCTGGGCCAAAATGACTTCAAAAAGTGGCATAAATGCTAAAATAGCTTAAAGGCTATGTTGATCCACAGTTACTGGTAAATTGAGAAAATTTCGATTTTCAACCTTTTTCGGCCTTTACGCTGTCTTATGTTTACATTCTGCCGGGCTTAGACTCCCAAAACCCGCAACTTCGTAAATGTTTCGCCTAGATACCCCACGATAGAAAATGAAAATTTTCTGTAAAAATATGACAAAACAAGTTTAAGAATGAATGAAAGTCAAAAACTTAACGAACAAGTTCCCGAAATTCACCAGAATCTATGGATCAGCATAGTTTTCGCGCTACTTTACCATTTATACCCGTTTTCCTGTTTTTGATGCCATTTTGGCTCAAAAAACTGACTGACCCTCCAGGATACTCGATTATTTGATTGTTGTTCATCTTATCGCATAACGTTTCTTTCATTGATCTGTAAACATGGAATTACTTTCGAATGAAGGCATTTTTTCTATCGTTTTTCTGTTAGCTGTCATTTTTTCAGTTTCTTCCTTCTATCTATGCTTTCATTTTTCTTTCAACAATATTCAGATGACGAATTATTATTAATAAATTGTTTAATAATACCAACAAGTTCGGAAAAAGCGCGATCTGCATGTGTTATTGTCGATTTGACCAAAAAGAGTGAAGCTTGCTTCCAGCTGAAACAAACTAATTTTAAAAGTCTATTTTTAAAGTTTAAGAGCCAATCAGCTTATGCGAGGAAAATAGTCTGTTTTACATAGTCACATCAATACAATAATCGTAATCTCGCAGCTTATTGCCAGTGATAGTTCTTAAAGGTTATGCCCAAACCAAACTTGCGTGAAACAGACTATTAGTAAGGGTTAAAGGGATTCAAGTGTAGTAAAAAGGATAGCCAGCTATTCGCAATCGTTTACTCTCTCCGTGGCCTTCATCGGTATCGATAGTTACAGATCGATTTAACCTTAGTCATCTTCAGATAATTCTTAATGTTTGTGCCTTTCCAAGCATGAAGGCTTTCTAAGCTCAAGCAGAATATGTGAACACGCGTGTAAGCCTCATGCGAGTGCTTCAGTATTTTTTCTTATGTACATAGGTATACTGAAAAACATAAAAATATATAGATGTATCTAAGTTACTTGTGTATTCAATAATTTACATCTCTTAAAGATAAACAATCGACTACTCATGCAAATAAAATCAAAGCTGCGTTATTTTTTTGTATTTCTTCTACTTAATAGCTATTGAAGTATCTTATATTTCTATAATCTGTTCCACATAAGTTTGGGCATAAATTTTATGAATTTTTCCGATAGTAAGCCGACGGATTACAATGAGTATATATAAAATCGATGCTATATTCGCAATCTGTATATGGGTTCCGTCAGAGGTTGCTAAAAACAGTCCAGAAAAATCGGACTCTTTACAAAACTTGCAAAAAATGTCAAAAGCAGGTGTGGAAAGAAAGTTGTCATGAAAATCCGCTTAATATTGTGGAAGCTTTAAAGTTTACAATTCAACAGTGCTTAAGCATAGGCAGTTTTGACATTTCTCCTGTAAGTCGGTTTTCTCTTAATTTTTCTTAGGCTTAGGCTTAGTTCTAATAGAGGAAAATTTTAGGCTGCTTAGGTCGATATTACTCCCGCTTAGGTCGACATATAGCTGCTTAGGTCGACTTATAGACGTTTGGACGTAAATATGCATAAATTTGCATACAACACGTTTAAAAAAGATATTCAAACAAATCAATAAGTATATTTTTCATCAGCATATCAGAAATAATATGGAAAATTGTTTTTTTAGCGAACAAACTATAAAAACATGAATTTTATGTACAGTAAAATCCGAAATGTTTCGGAAAACAATAGACATTTTAAATCACTTATTTTCCGCACATTAACGATTTCAGCATGTTCTAAAGAAAATCCGGACTTTTTAAACCTATTTTCTCGGGTTTCTGACGGAACCCATATTTTCATTTACTTGTTAGCTGTTGTTATGTACATTTTCAGATAAGACATATACAGGCAATTGACAGACGAAAGCCAACAGGCTCAGCATATACGTTCGATTTGAAGAACGACTTTGAATCAATTGAGGAGCTTGTAGGATACCATTATATTAATAAAGGTAATGAGTAGGCTGATGATAATGAACGATCGCTTAACACCAATAATAAATATCAGTGCAATCAGCGCCTATTAATTGGCGGACTTGTGAAGTTACAAAGTAGTTCATTGGAATCTTGGAATCTCGCATAATTCATTCCATTGATAATGTGCGTCATTAGAGTTTCTCACTATTATCGACCCCAACACGTTTTAAGTTTTTGAAGTGAAAGTTAACGCTTTGTTTAGAGCTTGCAGACAGATCTTTTCGTATGTACATATGTGCGTGTTGCCCATACGGGTAACGGCTCAAAGTTTTGGGTGAGGGGGTCCCCGCCCCGGCCATTTTTAGGGATGGAGTAAATGGACTCCAATTTTTGGTCAAAAACGGCCAAAAAACACATAAAAATGGCGGAATAAATTCAATTTTTCCAAGGGTTGAAAATATTCTGGCTTTGAGGGATGGGGTGCATTAACAAGTTTGGGTGGGACGATTCCCCATCCCTCTGTTACATGTATGGTGTTGATTGTTGCAGTACCTCTTGGGGATCCAGTCACAAGTAAGCTGATAACTCCAATACCAGTGCCTAAATTCAAATACTTAGAAGATGATGTTGAAGTAATAAAGCGAGTTGGCGGTGGAGCCTTTGGAGACGTCTATAAAGTGCATGTCAAGTCGGACGACGTTTTTGCCGCGATGAAAATCCTCAAACAGGTATAAGATTCATGAGATATTCTAAGCGAAAACGTTATATGACTGGTGGAAAAAGGCATGCTATTATTCTTGCAATAAGATCTGAAACCTAAGTTAATGAAAGATCGGACTAGTGTACATTTTCGACGTTGTGATACATAAGTTCCTTTTAGTACTATAGTTGGAATCGATATAATTGAGCAAAGCCAGAAGTGCACTCTTTTCAAAGGAGACATGAGACACTTAATTTATTATGGAATGATCTCAGTTATAGTCTTTATCGAGGATTTTCGGAGACAAAAATTTTTAAGTAGAATGTGAACCTCTTTAGAGACAATCAAAGATAATTACATGTAGCGTTTCTTCAGCAGCTTTTTTAAGACGCAATAAAGCGGGAGGAAATTTCCCGTTTACTAAATCAAAAATGTGCACTTGTCTTGACGATCTTTTTAGAGAAGTTTGAATGTTTTTATTGTTTTCTTTGGGAACTCTTTTAAGAAATAACATTTTTTCCTATTTAGGGGTGCCTCTTTCGCTCTGGATAAGGACCAATATTCTGTTTCACATAAGTTTGGGCATAAATTTTAAGAACTTTTTCGAAAGTAAGCCGACGGATTTCGATAATTATATATGAAATCAATGCTATAATGGCAATCTGTCAGCTTATTATCGGACATAGTTCTTACAATTTATGCCCAAACTTGTGTGAAACAGACTATAACTCGGTGTATTAGAAAATTCTACTATAAAGGTTAGCATTTTTTGGATTGCTTTGCAAACTTCATCTATTCAACCTGGAGGATAAAATTTTTGTCTGTTGCTGAAAAGAGTATTTCGTGTTTAGACTTTACCACACTGTCTGCACATATGGACGTGGGGGGTCTAGGGGTATACACCACTTCCAGGAGTTGAAAAACCCCCGCAGATTACTGTAGACCTCCTCCAGAATTCTATTTTTAGTAACATTTTCAACGATTTTTGGCGAGTTCATCCTTCCAGAATATTCTTGCTGCCCATGCATGACGGTATGTCCACTTCACTAGTCTTGACTGTACGTTTTTTGATAATTAGAAATTGAACTGGTTTCGCATAAATTTACATTCCTCTGTTAAGGATACATAACTAATTACTGCTTTGCTTTTGACAAAAATAAATGATTTAAACGAATTTTTCTCAAACATTCTTGCTTTGCTGCATGGATCTTTATGTATAGCTTCGTGCGTTGATTTAGTTCACCCTCCCCACACGTGCAATTTGATAATCATTATTTTTTTAGAAAAATCGGGGTACAGTGGCTTTGATTTCTATCAATGTGATGAATACTTTAATGCTCTTCAAGATGGAATACGGAACTTTTAGGTCTGGAAATCAAGGATTGTCAAACTAGAATAATTTTGCGAAAATCCGCGCAAAAAAGTTCTTCAGTACATAGAAGTGCTATCAATAATTGGAATAATGTAACTGGATGGTCGATTTGCTTGTCGCAAATCAAATGAATGTATAAAACCTTGCGCACGGACGGGTTTAAAGGCTTAACCTAGTTGGGGAGATAAAGAATAGATATGTTATTTTGCGATCTTTTGGACATCGTTGATCGTGATTTCTTGAATTTTTTCGGCCGTATAATACCTATGAATGCATTTTTTCACTATCGGCGGCCTATAAGCCATATTTTCGCGCCAGGAATAGGTTTTTTGTAGCAATTAATATTTTCACGGCTATATACTCTTTTTCATTTTTAACCATAAATTTTTAAAAATTTCCGTCGGTTGACTTCAAATGCATCAGCGAACTTGTAAGTAACTCCAAACACAAACATAGGAAAATTTGCAGTAATTTAAGCCATTGACCGCAAATGTACAAGTTTTTGTAGTCTTTTTTTCGCATAAATTGATTTTAAATAAAAGTAGATAATGTGAAATGACAAAATGATTTTACGTAGAAGTAGGCAAAGTGAAATGTCGAAAAAACGCAATTGTGCATGTGAAGGACAAAGTTTTGGACCTATTTTAGACTATTTTGAAAAAATTTGGGGTACCGTTCCCCTTGCGACAATCCTAGATCCACCACTGACCTTGCTCTATCATCAAGAATTTTATGAGATGATCGCGCAAGATGCTTTAAACTGGCGATTATCCTAACACTTCAAGGATAAATGATGGTGAAATGACGCTTTGGAGCTATTTTCAATATTTGCCGCTTTAAACTTTAAATTTTCGTTTCAAATCTATATTTTCAAATCTTTAAAATACTTCTGCATTGGCTGAAATTTGTTTAGGATGTTTCTGCTGCGGAGCAAGAAGCGTTTCTGAAAGAGATACAAATGATGAAACTTATGCACAATAAGAATGTGGTAAAATTCTTAGGTGTTGTCGTTTCAAGTTTTCAAAATCCAAATAAGGAGTTGAAAATATTGCTCGAGTACGTTAATCAAGGTTCGTTGCTACGGTTGCTCAGAAAAAGGAAAGTGACGAAGCGAGGCAAATACAAGGTAATAAGAATGCATCTAGGAAGACAATTTTTATCTTAATTATGATCTTTTTATTACAAAATTTGTTGATAAAACCAAAGTTTATTTAGGCAATTGTGTTTATACGGCGTAAATTATTACATATTTTACATGTAAGCGACGGATCTCTTGTGCTTCTCATAAAGAAAAACTTTTGAATAAGAAGAGAGTTATCCTTAGACGGGTTTGCATCATGTTCGATCATTCAATGAAATTTACTATCGTTTATCAGACATCGAGTTGTTGAATCGGCCATAAGTACAAAAGAGACGACGGTCCTTGAAAGAGGTGATGCAAATCCTGAGATAGATTCTAAAAGTTTTTTTAAATATCGTTAAATTTTGCTAAAGATTTCGAGCGAATATCGATAAAAGTATCTTTTTAACTTTTGAAAATCTCCAAACTTATGAGAACGCAAGCAATAAACCAACGTTGATTGGGAATGTAAAACGTTTGCAGCCGTTATTGATCCTCTTCAAATCTAAAACAGATACTTATACACTTTAGCACCTATGAAATTTAAGAAAAAGTTTTTAACGTTAATGACGGATTCGCTTTCCGCACTCACTAAGCCTAAGCAAGGAAGTAACGCAGTAACCTTAAAATACAGCTTTAATAGAAATAGAACCGAAATCTTATATTACTGTAGTTATATATACAACGCTAAAAGATTTTGAAAAAATTTGATAGGTGCTAAAGGTACTACCCTGGTACTAGTCGGTAATACCACCCATCCAGATTCTAAGCATTTTCCTCCTCGAATATCGCCTTTTTCATAGAATCGAACCTACGATCGGAAGATCCTAGGTTCGAATCCCAGTCATTTGAAAAAAATTTAGGCCAAAAAAGGGTTTTTCGAGAAAGAAAATGCTCAAAATCCGGATGGGGTATAACCGAATAGTACTCATAAGTGCCCTATATTTGCATAGCTTGCCTCTCGGTCCTTATGCATGATGCTTTATTTTTACCAAAAATTACTCGTTCCTTTATCGTGTCCTTTTTGCTGGAATGCTTTGCAGTATGCTAAATCGACATGCGTGTATGCTAAAGCGTTATCTTTTCTAGGCTTCACCTTATTTTTTAAAATTCTGCCACAGACCTCAAATTTTATAAGTTTTTAATTTCCTGTTTTCTGACTAGCGCCTTTGGATTTTCAGCTAAGGAGTTTCCGGTTAGCATCAGTCAAGTATTCTATTGATCTTTAGGCCTACAATGAATTAGAAAAGAAAATTAATTAAAGAATTATTTCAGAGAAATTGTCGTTTCCATACTACAATAATTTTCCAAGCTGCTTAATCCTCAATTTTCGTGTTGACGCGTAAAAGAATTAATATATTATTCGCTTCATTTATAACATATTTTTATGGTTTTTCTTATTTAAAGAAAATCTAGAATCGCCATCAGTTCGGGCAACGACCGCATGTAAGGAAAAATGGAAAATTATTCAGGAAAAAGTAAGATAGATCTAGAATCGTAAAGGAAAATCTACAGATTTTTCACAAAATTTGACGTGACAAAAAAATTTCCAGTCTGAGAGCCGTTGCTTTGTAGCGATTTTAAACACAGTGGAACCTGGCTCAAATGCTTATTCACTTCAATCTTATTGTCTATCTACATAATTATGTGCTTGTCCATTTTCGACTTCCAGATTTCGTACGAAAGTTCATTAGGCGTATCATATTTACATAAAAGAGATATCATACACAGAGATATAGCCGCTCGCAATATCCTCGTGCATTTAACAAAAGACAGCGTGATGACTGTAAAGGTAACTGACGTCCTGCTCTGAACTTATTGCTCTTAATAAATAATTTTCAACAATTAATTATTATTAACTAATTATAATTTATTCTTGACGTTTATAGCACCAACGCTACTCTTGTAAATGGATTCTCCGTAGTATTGTTGCAGTTCGTGTGCTTATTACCATCGATACAGGCACCTAAGTATTCTAATAGTTGTAATAGCTGTACCAACTTACTAAATCAAACGAATAAAAGGCATTTTTCAGGACAAAAATCGAAGGAGCTGTTATAACTTTAATATAAACATAAGTTTTGTTATGATTTTGAAGAATTTGCATATTGTTTCGGTAACTATGAGTTAGCTCAGCAATGTTTTTCTGAAAGAATAACCAAGGATGACAGTAGGCAGGTAGCTACATAACTTCGTGCATAAATTCCATCTCATCGACAGTAGGCCGAGGGTTACGATAATTGTATATCATATCAATGCTGTAATCGAAATCTGTCAGCATATTGTCGGAGATAGTTTTAAAATTTATGACCGAAGTTGTGTGAAACAGACTATAATTTATGCAGGTTGATTCCTGTCGATTTAAATCTAAAGTATTGCTCTGTAAGAGATATCAGGTTTCAGCCCTTTCGATTCTGCCTTTTATTTATTCATTACGTTTAAGAGTTTTCTTGTGGAATCTAAAAAGTCTGCTCACAATCAAAAGTGCATTGAGACCGATTTAAATAAGGAAGTCAGACGGTATCCTTCATTTATTACTGGTCGGTCACTCGTCGTTCCCCTTCTTTAGTTTAGGAGTGTTGCTTAAATTATATAAACTAAACAGGTCAGCGATTTCGGGATGAGTCGAATGGACGAAACTGGACGGGGATACACACTTAAAAATCCTGGTAAGCTGCCATTAAAATGGATGTCACCCGAGTGCTTCGAGAAGCGAACCTGGAGTAAGGCTTCTGATGTTTGGAGCTTCGGAATCTTAATTTGGGAAATTTTCGAGGATGGACGTGAACCTTACTCTGATCCCGATGTTCCTCAAACACCCGCTGATCTTTCGCGCTACATCATTGCGGGACGTATGAATCGGTAAATAAATTTCAGTTTTACGTTTGATTTATCTTTTTAACATCTTTCATAAGATATGATTGGTGCGCATGATCTGGTCAAGCTCGATTTAACCGAATATGGCACATGTATAGCCGTGATTTGTTGTGAAGTTGATATGTCAGTCATGCTTGATCGACTTGAATGAAGTTCAGATTAGCTTTATTAGTTTCGAGCTCCAATGATGTTGTCTTAGCGAACCGCTTTGACTTAATTTTTTAGTCTTCGTCGCTTAATCCATGCCTCACATGCAGACAAAGTTATTTTTTAACGATTTTGTTGACGTAAAAATTAAACTCAAGATACTTACATTAATTGAGAAAAATTCTTCTCAGACTTTTTCATGATATGAGGTACGGGTTTCGCACTTCACGCGAAACACTAGCTTTTGACATACATACATTTATCGGCTCAAAGTTTCATGTGAAGTTAAGCCGGCCGTTCTAGCAGGAAACGGTGACTCGGCTTTACGCACAATCAAAACTGTGTGTACCTATATATACCGAGCGGCACTTTTTTTACCATTGCACAAGCTGACTTAACATATAACATTAACTTTCTATTTTCGCCATTTACATACATGGGCATGGGGCAGGAGAGGGATTATTACTCCTCCCTGAGTTCGAAAAACTGATAGCTAATTCAGCCATTTTGGCCGGAAAAACATGATTGGGTTCTGAAAAATACCTTTATAGCCTTTTTTGGACTCAGAAACATATCTTGTCGAGTCCAGTAATGCTGAGTACGAGACCGACCCAGTTCTTTGCCTTTCTTTTACGTTTTAGAAAGGAGTTTGTACCTACCTCGTAGTTGTTTTTCTTCCTGTGTTTCAAATAGATTTTAGCCTATTTCCCGACTCTAAAGTAGACCAAATAGCTATTTCTAATCCAAGAAGGCTATATGGATAGGTAGTTCAAAAAGGCTGAATATTCGCCGCAAATACTCGAAAACGACGGTATTAAAGCGATAGCATCGTTTATTCGCTGTAGAATCGTTTTTACACATCACTTTGCAATCTCCAAGTTTTTGATTTTTAATCCCTCCTGACAGTTTGACCTGGCGCGCCTGTGGCCATTTGTTAGCACGAAAGCTATCTAAAAGTCTGAACACTGCAATTTTAGTGATAATCTATGATAATTACGGTCTATAACAAATTAAGACGTCCAGCTGACGTATGCGATGCCATGTGGTCTATAATATGCACGTGCTGGATACAGGACGCGGCGCAGCGAGCCCCAATCACAGCCGTAAGTGAACGGCTAAAGGTCGTTTTCGGCGAAGTGTCCACCGCTATGGTTCAGTCGCCTATCAGCAGAGAAGTCACCATATCAGATGCCAGTATCGGCCAGATTATTCAAACCAGGTCTGAATGCACCTTAGTGTAGTAGCCAAAAATTTTCAATGTCTACTTACTAAGAGTATAAAAAAATCAGCTGAAAATAATCTTCCTTATTCATGTATCACAAAATTATATTGCGCATTCTCCCGAGACATCTATAAGATTATTAGATTAAATGAAAAGATGAAAAATGCTGCTAAACTAGGTATAGAAAATAATGGTAAAGATCGTTCTTGTCCTCGTCGACGAAAAATTATTCATATCCTAATCCATTATTGAAAATGAGTTTTGAAAGTTAAGGAAGCATTCCCAGTTGATTTTCATCTTTTTCTCTGCTCTTGAATAAAAATTTAATATTCAAAAATTTACGTTTTCCTTCATCTGAGTACGTTTATTCTAAATTTTTCTGATCGCTCAGAGGAGCAGTCGGTTCACATTTTCCTTAAATGCGGCCCTCCATACATACGTACATACATACATTCCTTCAATTCCGCCCTTCACCACTGCCTATCTTAATATCTCTCCCTGACATGACCGAGTCAAAACTTAGAAGAAAGCTTGACGATACACATTGGTTTACGATAATTTTTTGAAAATTTGACTGAAAGAGAATAATGAGCTGACGTTGCTGCCTACTTCATTCAGCATAGCTTCAAGTCCTTCGTC
The DNA here is from genome assembly GCA_036768485.1 of Mermis nigrescens. Taxonomy (NCBI): domain Eukaryota; kingdom Metazoa; phylum Nematoda; class Enoplea; order Mermithida; family Mermithidae; genus Mermis; species Mermis nigrescens. The sequence goes on from JAVLUZ010000068.1 coordinate 566,274, forward strand.
GCAAGGTTCTTCGGATCTACCGGATAATGAACGTAATAAATCAGGCACCTTAGCACATGCGAAAAATATGACATTCGATGAACATTTGCCGCCTCCAAAAAAACTTTCGTCTACTAAACAAGTGTCAGGAACCGAACCACTCAGCAACACTAGCAAAGAAGTTCCGATTCCGACTAACACCTTACCGGCAAAATCTGCTTCTTCCGTCGTACCGCCCGTCAATCTTCCTCCTAAGGAAGATATCATTGCTCCGAAAAAGATGCCAAAGGGGTGAGAAATGGTCTTAATTTCAGCTCATCGTGTAACTTCAATAGAGGCAAAAGAAGTAAAGGTAAAAGTAAGAGAGGTAAAACTTCAAAAATTTTTCGGCGCTCCGCGCCGAATTGATCTAATTCTTACTTGTCATTAATCTTTAAGCCGCGCCGCGCCAATTGCAGCATTTTTATCGACAATCTGGTCTAGAACTTCACTACGATTGAAAATCCTTATTTTCTGCACGGCTTTGGTTAGTTTTTCTGATGCAAAAATGCGTTTTAGAGAGGTGAAACTACAAAACTTTTTCGGCGCTTCGCGCTGAATTGATTTAATTCTTGCTTGTTATTAATCTTTAAGCCGCGCCGCGCCAATCGCAGAATTTTTATCGACAATCTGGTCTGGAACTTCACTACGATTGAAAATCCTTACCTTCTGCACGGATTTGGTTAGTTTTTGTAATGCAAAAATGATTTTAGAGAATTAAAATTTCAAAATTTTCTGGCGCTTCGCGCCATTTGATAAATTATAGTTTTAATTGACAAAAACAATTTCAGAATTAGCTAAAATGCTTTACTGAAGGAAGGAAATTCAAGTTTCAACAGAAATGACGTATACTGATCATAATATTTCTCGTAGAGCGCGAAATTTTTATACAAAAAGTTCATCAAACACCGCTATTGCATGTGTACATAGGATTTTCAACTTAAAAAACACTGATTTTTAAACACAGGCACTCTATTTTTAACGTTTTCAGACCTCTTAAAAACGAGGAAAAAGGTCGAAAAAAAGGGGAAAAATTTTGGGTCTGGTCTAAAATGTCAACCAAATCGCTGGAGAAAAAAAAACGGTGGTTGAAATCTGGTTTAGCACACATACTGTTTCATCTTTCTTTATTTATGCGAATTGCTCTAATCCTTACTTTTTCGTATTTTCTTGACAATAAATCGTATTTTTCCTCTTAATATAAGTTTGCTTTTCTCGTCAAACTACATTTTATTGACGGACCGTGATATAGTCCTAATAGGCATTTTACTACTTAGTTAATGCGTGCTTATTCGTTCGTCGAGTTTGAAGTGATAGGAGAATTCCACATCGCAAAATTTTTCGAATTGTGATTCTTGTCCATCGCAGGCACGTAGCTGGCCTATTGAATTTGAAACAGGATAAAATTTTGAAGTCCGATAACTCGACGATTACTTGTAGATGGACAAAAATAATGTTGTTTTTGAGCGTTTCTCAGCGAGCTCTACATATAACAGAAGAAAAAATTTAGAAAAAATCAAGAAGAATCATTTCGATTTTCGCAGCATTAAATACAAGCGCGACCTTTCTGAAAAATTTTCCAGCGTGTTCTATTCTCAATTCTGGTAGATTACAAACAAAAGCGATATTGAGAATAAATAATTTTCGTGAAACGTCAGAAAAGTTTGACTAATTTCTTCATTTTATGCGCAAACTTGAGCTGTTTGGAAGACAATGGTTAAGCAACAAACAATAAATTTAGCGTGAGGCGCCGAAAATTTTGGGCCTATTAGCTCAAAACTATGCTCAAATCTATTCTGGCGATTTTTCAAAGAGGTATGCTTCAAGAATTTTTAATTTTCCATTGGCCCTTGTAAAGAAATAATCGACCTCACTTTTCAATATAATTTTTTTCTCGCTGTATGTCTTGCGACTGGTAAAACATTTAATCTATCAAGGTGTATTTGTGCTTTTTCTCGCGTCTTTCAGTTCCTTTCATACTAATAGCATGCTGCACTTCTACCTACGAGTATATCTTTTTTCTTTCGATTTACTCATTCATTATCATCATTTTTTCCCTTAATTATCCATTGTTTGTTTTTGTGTCGTATTGATGGATGACTTACTATTATTTCAAAATTCTGTAGGGACTAGTCGCTCCCTACTCCCCTATAGCTACGTGATTGGAATGTCGAGGGGAGCGTAGGGATTCTGGATTCCTTGTAACCCAAAAGGCCTGACCAAAAATTTGAAACACCCTAATGAATTTTTGACTTTTTTCGTTTTTCTGCGGTTTTTTGATGTCAACGGATCGAGCTTGATGAGAAACGCCGAAATTTGGTGTTTTTTCACTCTATCGCCACTTCTTAGCCATATTTTGACCTTTGAAAATTTTTGTACTGTACCCAAATTGTCAGAATTTAGGTCCTACCTACATATGCTGCCGGCTACTCAAAATGTCAGGCTGCTGGTTTTCGCAATGATTCCAAGTTTTGAGTCCATTAAAGTGAATGAATCGGAAGAAAGCGGTAGTCGCCTGCATAGAATATTTTTCCATGTATTAGCAGTGTTGCCAAGCGAGGCTTTTTCTTCCAAATGATTGAGTTTCTGCAAGCAATTCAGAGTGTACTTTTCGCTCATAGGGTATTTCAGGTCTCTGATTACGAATTTTCGATCAAAAAGACTGAATAGAATCACTAAATTCCAGAGGAGACAGAAGAAAAATGCTTTTGGAAATGCAATTTACTTTTTATCTCAAATATAAGCGGTTGTATTCCTATTAACTTTAGGCATTTTTCGATGTCCTTTGTAATTTTATTGTTGAATTTCAAGAACATTCATGGAATTGGCATCTGAGATATAAGCACCTAAACATGTTCCGTCCATGTGAAATTTTTAGTTTTTGGCTCTTTGCAGAAGCATAGCTAGAGTGTGCCCCTAAAATTTAGCCCTTTGGGTTAATTGGGTCTCTAAAATAATGCCCTTTAAATCGTCAAACGAGGGGAAAGTGAAGCAGAAACTTCGCTAAAAACGATTGATATGAAATGAGAAAGTGAGTAAAGAAATTTGTTAAGCTAAAAACGTAAATTTTGCGGTGCGTGATGAATTAAAGTAGATATTTAAAATAAATAGAAGAGTAAAGACACGCTTAGAGAATTTAAGTAACTTGTGATTTATCGTTTCACATTGATATTCATCATCTGTCCCGTCTTTGTGCATTCATGTTTGAAATCTATTATTGAAACACGGAGTTACTGTCGGGACGAGAGCCTGCAGACTATATCTAGGTTATATACCAGATGAGTGAGGGGTAAAGGAAAAAGAAGAGTAATAGGAGTAAATACAAAAAACGAGATAGTGTAATCAGCCTAAAGAATAGCAAGCTCAACAAAACATTCGATCAATCATTTAATAGTGATGAAAATAAGAAATCACCCCTAAACACATTACTATGTCCGCTAACCATCTTGGGAACAACCTATTGAAGAAGCACAGTCTGCTAGCCAAATGAAATCAATTAAGCGGGAAACAAATTGAATGTTCTTAGCTGCTAAATTTTAATGAGCAAATTATGCAATTCCGATTCAATCTTATCTCTGAAGCCTTTCTAGTAAATTTTTATGATGCAATTGTATGTAAATTATGTTTAGGAATGCATTGTTTACTATAAAAGCTACCTTTTTTGACCAAACTCAACGTTTTCTGACTCGATTTTGATGCTTGCATTGACCAAAGTTGTAGTGTTTTTGAACGACAAATGATACAGAAAGTTATTAGATCCAGTGTTAATTTTTTCATTAGCACAAAACCCTACGATGTATTGTATGGGTCAAAAAACAATTGCTAATTCTGAATGAGACATATTTCGATAAATATTTTTATAAACTTTGTACGTTGAATAGTACATCTATTATTATCGTTGCATGTATGTAGATTTGTTTTGATAAAATTAGCATTACTTATGAACTTATAAGCGATTTGTAGCAAGCTTTGGTCAGCTGGGAGCAAACTTATAGTATCGGGGACCGGCCGCACAGACCGTTTTTGGGGCGGAGCTTCGTTACAAAAGGGAAGCCATGATTGTTCAGACAAATAAGTGGTCTACCGCGTATTCTCAACGGCAAAGTAAACAAACGCAGGGCATAAATAATTCACAACCGGTAAAACAATAGCTACTGTTAATATGGATAAATAAATATGGGTAAATAACAATATGTAATGTAGCTACGGGAAAAATCTAATTTGTGTTGCGCTATCGGTCGACTTAGTGTCAGAATGAATCTATTTGAGCTTAATGTAATTTGTAAGGACAATTTAAGCGTTATTCAGTACTTTCAAAGCCAAAAAAATCCTTCGCAGTAGTGTCGATTGCATTCCATGCAACGGAACTTATAGTCTGATCAAAGAATCGGCAAAATTGAGTGAATATGTCTGGAGATGTCCTGAGTGCAGATCGAAACAGTCGATTCTCTTACTTTTCACTCTAACAATAGACAGTAGACCATTTATTTGTCTGACCAATCATAGCCTACCTTCATTAACGAAGCTCCGCCCCCGAAAACAACCGTGCGGCCGGTCCCCGATACTATAAGTTTGCCCAGCTGGGTTATTCGCTAATTTGGAATTTTTTTGAAAAGGTTTGCAATTGCTTCATCTCACGTATGAAGCTTTTTACGCGAAATTTAGCGATTTATGAGTTTTTGGTGTAGCATTTTGGAGTTTTTGAAATCTTAGATGACGGCACTGAGTATGAGCTATTATTACATATTTATTTGTCTGTTTCACTGAAGTTCGGGCATTAAATTCAAGAATGTTGGCCGACAGTAAGCCAAGTTTACGACAGTTAAGGATCAGTGCAATGCAGTCATCGTAATGTTTGCTAATTACAGTGAAAATTCTAAAAAATCGTGCCCAAACTTATTATGTGAAACAGACTATAAATTCTTGAGTCACCGAACTTCTGTTTTCTGCTTATAGATTCAGCATACCGTTTCCCTTAAACCGATTCTTTTGAAGTGGCGTATGCCCATTTTTCTATTAGCGATAAAGGACGCTCTAGTATCGGTGGTGATGATGGACATTTTAGTAATTATTTGAACGCAAATGCGAAATTTATGATACAGAACTATTTGTGTATAACTTTATTGACTTTCTTATGCATATTAATTACCCGTCTGTTCTTCGTTTGTTGCAATGCATTACGCTTATTACTTAATTTTAGATGTATCGCACCTTAATATTGGAGTAAAATATGTAAATGGTTGAAATTGATCAAGAAAAATTTGGAAGCCAGTTTTTAAATATGCCAAAACATTATTCTGTAGGTTGGTTGACTTGTCTGTCACCCTTACTCAAAGCATACGTTAGCACAATAGGTTCACACCACCAGAAAATGAACCTCTTTAGGAGACCCACGGAATTTACCTGGTGATTTTTTTCGCGATTGCGCTCCATCAGATCCTCACACTTTGGTCGCTGCTCATACTCACAAGCATACATATAACAGTGGGATGAGGGGATCCTCCCACCCAAAATTGGTGGCCCCCATACCCCACAGCCAGAAAATTTTTGATTCCCCCCGCCCCCTCCCGATTTTCAGGAAAAAATTTAATTTTTTGGCCGGAAATTGGAGGTCATTTACCCCCCAGTCCCATCCAAAAATGGTTGGGGACTCCCCACCCAAAATTTCAAGCCGTTACATGTATATGTTCACGAGCAAACATGGGCGTAGGGAGGGAGGTTCGCAGTAATCCAGAAGTTATAAAGCTCCCTGCAGATCACTATAGACCCCATAATTCTATTTTTATTCACATTTTTGACGATTTCACTCGACCAGACCTGGAATTTTCTTGCTGCCCATATATGCTCACAAGTGAAACGTCACACTGCGGGTGATTGATCTTGACATTACACTTCGGTCCCTATTTTACAAAGTCGAATAAGGTAATGTAATAAATCAATAATATCTTTATCATTATTCGTCTAATGATGCTCGATCTAACGTAATACCTAATTGTATCTATACTTTATTTTACATAATTTTTGTGCAAAAATTCAAACAATTTGCACATAATTTTTTGCAGAAAATTCAAATTTTTTATTTACCCTTAATGCCTTTATATTCTAAATTTATAACTTGGAATATTGGTTTTTCGTATTCTTATTGAATTCAATCTCCCAGATGTTGATTGGTTTTAAGGAGATATTGCCACTGATAATTTAAGTCCAATGTTTTGGAACACAGTGAGTAAGTTTTAAATAGCTCAATATTGAGCCTACCCATGATAAGAATATTGATTTAATTTTTGCCACTAGTGAAAATCTTTGCTTAAATGTCTTACCACCATTTACTTATTTGTGATGATAACCAGACTGATTTTTGTTCAATGTTTGACACAAACAGAAAGCAGAAAACCTACATAAATTAGAAATTATTTACTGAAATTTATAAAGATTTTGTTGTACCTATTTCTTTAGTGTAACCTATTTCTTATAGTCTGTTTCACATAACTTCGTGCACAAATTCTAAGAATTTTCATCGACAATAAGCCGAGAGTTACGATAATTATATATCATGATCAATGCTATAATCGCAATCTGTCAGCTTATTGTCGGAGACAGTTTTAAAATTTATGAACGAAGTTAAATGAAACAGACTATAGGAACTAGAATTTTGTGACTGCATTTGCAATTGATTTTTATGATCAATTTCTGACCATAATCTACTCTGGCACTGATAATTAAATTTTTCTAAAGAATGGCCGGTAGAAGACGATCTAAGAAGGGTGAGGAATTTTGGTAAATATAGGTGTTATATGTGGCATAAATGTAAAACTATTGAAAAAACTTAATTATCGTGCAGCTTCTCGTAAATTTAATTATGCTGTTCGTAATGAAAATGAACTTTATGAAAAAGTAATGGAGAGTTAAAATTTGAACTAGTTTCATTCTTACGTAAGCAGGAAAACTGAGAAAGCTGACTCAGTTCCTCCTTTGATACATAATGGCAATTTTTTTAATTTGATTCTGATGCATACACTGTACTGCTGAATAAATACATTTGCTCAGCTTTCATTGATGGTAATGGATTGTGTCCAGATAATATTGATACTACAGTCTCTTCCGTTCCAAAGAGCCTATTCTCGCTAAAGTCTTATTACTGTATTAGTTTTTTACTGCACGAATGGCTTTTTTAATTACGTTCTGATAGGGGCTGGTTGCTTGGCTTGGCACTCTTCGTAGTGCTGTATTTTGCTTCAGACGTGGCGCATCTAACAAACTGGCCACAAACTCTAACCCATAGGATATTCTGCTACAATATTGAGCCGTAGAGCGAAATTGGGCCATTTGGAATGGAACAGTCAGCAAAAAAATGCTCCGATGGAACAAAAAAGGAAAATATTGGTACTTGGAATGACGCATCATTAAGGATATAAAAGGAGAGGACTAGGAAAAACTTAGAGTCCGTTTCATTAAGCTGAGGTTTTTGAAAAAATTCAAAGTGCCCATAAAAGTGTAATAGTATTCACTCGTGTATAAGCACAACCTTTTTTTCAAATTTTCAGGTCCAAAAAGTGCACTTGTGCTTACACACAGAATACATGAGTTTTATCATACTAAAATGCTCAGGTATCATTTAAATAACGTTACCTAGGGATAAGACAGCATGCTGATTAAAAGTAAGTAATATTGCACACATTTAATAAAGCCTCACAAACGAAAATTAACGACATGGTAATTAAAAAGATCAAAATATTTCAACAAGGGTAGATTCCATATCATCCGGCACATCATCAGCATAAAACAAATCCAAATCCTGCATAATTTCACCTTCCTCGTCCTCCAAACCCATTTCGTTTATAGTTTCACATATATCAAAAATTGCGTCGTCCTCTGATCCATCCATGTTGTTTGATATGCAGCACTTTTTGAAAGCTTTCTGAATCAGTTCAACTGGAATTTTTTCCCATGCATCAAGGATCCACTGGCAGATTTGGGGGCATTGAAACCTTCTTCATTGCCCCACCAGCAGTAAACGTGTGCTCATTAGAGCGCAGCCACTCTGACCAAATTTCTTTATAATTTTGCTTGAACGGTTTATTAAACTACTAGTTGAGCTGCCCGGCGTTGCCCGGGCTGAACTTAGGCCTGATAGCTATATGGAAGTAATATGTCTTTTGTATTTTTATTTTTCAAGACTTTTGATGTTTTTGGGATATTTCTAAAAAAAATTGTTGGTACAAACCATATTTTATTTTTTGAATTTTTTAAAATGTCTTTTGTCAACCATTTTTTTTGATCAAATCCATATTTTTGACGTTACAGAATGGTTTTGAAAATAGTTTAGCCATAATCATATTTTTGATGTTCTGGGGTGTTCTAGAAATTTTTTTAATAAAACCCATATTGTTGATGTTTTGGGATGTTTTGGAAAATTTTTTTCGTCAAACCATATTTTTGATGTTTTAGGATGTTTTGGAAAATTTTTTTAATCAAACCCATATTTTTGATGTTTTGGGATGTTTTGGAAAATTTTTTTCGTCAAACCATATTTTTGATGTTTTAGGATGTTTTGAAAAATTTTTTCGGTCAAACCATGTTTTTGATGTTTTAAAAATTTTTCGTTTGTTGTAGCAAAGGGTGTCATATATCACGTGATATGTTATAGCTGATGGTATCTCCTATCTTATATCACTGCATGTTATGGCACAGACAGGGTATCTATACCAAACCTATCTTATAGCATTGCCTATCTCGTAGCACAGGGTATCTTATATCCCATACTATCTTATAACATTGCCTATCTTGCAGCTCGGGGTATCTTATATCACTTCCTATCTTATAGCATTGCCTATCTTGTAGCACGGGGTGTCTTATATCACGTCCTATCTTATAGTATTGCCTATCCTGTAGCACAGAGTATCTTATATCACGTCCTATCTTATAGCATTGCTTATCTTGTTGCACATAGTATCTCATACCATGCCTATCTTATAAAATTGCCTATGTTATAGCATCCTTTGGTTAAACCCGTATTTTGATGTTTCACAGTGCCGACCAATGCTATAACATATAACAATGTACATAGTGTCGCCAGGCATGCTCCTCTTGGCCGGGGTATCCCTATACAAAGAGTTAAACTAATTTTTGGACCCCCATTTTTTCTTGTATACACTCAATACCGAGCGCGTCGTGAGTGTGTAAAGGTAACACCAAAAATTCAAATGATTTGCGGAGGGCCAATTTTTTTCAAAAATGTTTTCCCTAATTAGTAGGTTACGAATCTTGTCTTAAAATTTATTAGTACCGGTTCCACCATTGGTGGGGTAGAGGTGCTCTTAGCAGACATTTCTGCGAATAATCAAAGCCTGAAAAGTCTGAAACCCCTCCTTTGATAATCAAAGCCTGAAAAGAATGATACCTCCTAAAACGACTTGACGGATCAACCTTGCCACCCTTCTGAGCGACGAAAGTCTTGTAAGAGACGCCGCGTACTTTGATTCACTTGTGATCACTTGAAAAGAAGCATTTATTTATACCTGCAAATTGGCGTTTACATTAAATACCATGCAGCACCTGAAGGAGCTTTTTCTATACCAAGAATGATTTTGTAATTGGCTTTTGAGACATTAATTGAAAAGGAGCATACAGCAACAATTTTTGTGATTGACTTTTAAGACATCTGTTGAAATGAAACATTTTATGGAAATTTTATTTATACCTGCAAGCCCGCTATGAGAGTACTTACATTAAACTATTTACATTAAATACCACACAGCACTTGATGTAGCTTTTCCTGTACCAAGAATTAATTTTGAAATTGACTTTTAAGACATTGTCGGTTGAAGAAGATGTACACCCCCAAAAAACAGTGATACCTGGGTGATTTGAGGTCGCTGATCGCGAAAATTGTATTATTTTCTCATACAGGAGCTAAATTAACGATACTAGTCAGCTACTTGTTACAATTCAGACTTGTGTTCAGCTCACTTAAGTACATTGTATAATGGCGCTAGCACTGCCAGCATATAAGCTAAGCTTCAGCAGTGGAATGCAGCGAGTGAAGCAAGCTGCATCCCACTGCTAAGGCTTTAATATTTTTCTGGAACAATTATAAAACCCTAAGCAATTTCCATTTGGTAGCTAATCACTAAAGCTTAGATAACTCAGTTCACTTGAAACCTAAGCTCATGATGCCAGTGTCAGAATGAAACAACGTAAATACATATCTAACAATTAAGTAATTTGAGTTTTCAGTGGGATGGCTTAGTCGATAATGCAATTATTATCAATGAGAAAGTTGTATGTTCGAGCCTCAGTGACTCTAAAATATTCATAAAGAAAGCGATAATTGTGAAAGAAAATGGCTAAAATCTGGATGGAATCATAATTAAATAGTACCCACCCAATGCATAAGTAATCTTCATTCAGCTCATAGATAAAAAAATGTAATATTCATGATCATGGTGACCTCAAATCACCTGTAAATCTCTAGTTTTCAGTATGTCATACATCTGCTCCAAGAATAAGCATTTTTTCATTCCATACATAGGTAAATACTTAAAAGTGGCAAGAAAGAAAGGAACTTATGTTAAATAAATGCTGCGTAAAGTACAATACGCAAGACATTGAAAATTGAAAATTTTGTTAGGACAGCTATTTTAAATACCACAACAAAACATCACTACTAAAATGGCATAAAGAGTAGGTAATCTGCATAAATAACTTGAAAATTGCAGAGATAGTTCTTACTTTTAATTCAAATATGTAGATACCTAATCTATGTAGCAGCTAGAGCGCATATGGTCTAAACAATAGACGATGCTGTTTCTACAATTATAAGAAACAATCATAATTTTACTTATAAAAATTAAAAGTCTGTCATTTTTGCTAACTCGTGGAATAAATAAATGCTTCTTTTCAAGTGATCACAAGTGAATCAAAGTATGCGGCGTCTCTTACAAGACTTTCGTCGCTCAGAAGGGTGGCAAGGTTGATCCGTCAAGTCGTTTTAGGAGGTATCATTCTTTTCAGGCTTTGATTATCAAAGGAGGGGTTTCAGACTTTTCAGGCTTTGATTATTCGCAGAAATGTCTGCTAAGAGCACCTCTACCCCACCAATGGTGGAACCGGTACTAATATCAGGCTTTTTATTAGATAACCGATGGTCACTAAATATATTCCCAATGTATTTTCTAATTTTTTTTAACTCGGAAGGTTGCATATGTGCACTTGCTCCTTGTTTGACAACAATTTCTTATTGATCAAGACAATGGGCTGTTGGGAGGTGGGGCTTTTGGGATTGGTGGGGCTGTTGGGATTATTGGTGGGGCTGTTGGGATTATTGGTGGGGCTGTTGGGACGGTGGAGCTGTTGGGACTGGTGGGGTTGTTGGGATTTTTGGTGGGGCTGTTGGGACGGTGGGGCTGTTGGGATGGTGGGGCTGTTGGGTCGGTGGGGCTGTTGGGATTGGTGGGGCTGTTGGGATTGGTGGGGCTGTTGGGATTGGTGGGGGTATTGGGATTGGTGGAGCTCTTGGGACTGGTGGGGCTGTGCAGATGGTGGGGTTGTTAGTATGGTGGGGCTTGGGAGGGTGGGGCTGTAGGGATTGGTGGGGCTGTTGGGATTATTGGTGGGGCTATTGGGACGGTGGGCATGTTGGGACTGGTGGGGCTGTTGGGATTTTTGGTAGGGCTGTTGGGACAGTGGGGCTGTTGGCACGGTGGGGCTGTTGGGATGGTGGGGCTGTTGGGATTGGTGGGGCTGTTGGGACTGGTGGGGCTGTTGGGATTGGTGGGGCTGTTGGGATTGGTGGGGCTGTTGGGATTGGTGGGGCTGTTGGGATTGGTGGGGCTGTTGGGATTTGGTGGGGCTGTTGGGATTGGTGGGGCTGTAGGGATTGGTCGGGCTGTTGGGATCATTGGTGGGGCTGTTGGGACTGGTGGGGCTGTTAAGGATTTGTGGTGGGGCTGTTGGGATTTTTGGTGGGGCTATTGGGATGGTGGGGCTGTTGGGACTGATGGGGGTTGTTGGGACAGGTGGTGCTTTTGGAACTGGTAGGGCGGTTAAGACGGGTTGGGCTGTTGGGATTTTTGGTGGGGCTGTTGGGATGGTGGAACTGTTGGGACTGGTGGGGCTTGTTGGGACGGGTGGGGCTGTTGGGATTTTGGTGGGGGCTGTTGGGACTGGTGGGGCTGTTGGGACTGGTGGGGCCTGTTGGGATTTTTGGTGGGGCTGTTGGGATTTTTGGTGGGGCTATTGGGATGGTGGGGCTGTTGGGACTGATGGGGGTTGTTGGGACGGGTGGTGCTTTTGGAACTGGTAGGGCGGTTAAGACGGGTGGGGCTGTTGGGATTTTTGGTGGGGCTATTGGGATGGTGGAACTGTTGGGACTGGTGGGGGTTGTTGGGACGGGTGGGGCTGTTGGGATTTTTGGTGGGGGCTGTTGAGATGGTGGGGCTGTTGGGACTGGTGGGGGTTGTTGGGACGGGTGTGGCTTTTGGGACTGGTGGGGCTGTTAAGACAGGTGGGGCTGCTGGGATTTTTGTGAGCTGTTAAGACGGTGGGGCTGTTGGGATTATTGGTGGGGCTGTTGGGACTGGTGGGGGTTGTTGGGACGGGTTGGGCTGTTGGGATTTTTGGTGGGGCTGTTAGGACGGTGGGGCTGTTGGGACGGGTGGGGCTGTTGGGATTTTTGGTGGGGCTGTTGGGTCGGTGGGGCTGTTGGAATTATTGGTGGGGCTGTTGGGACTGGTGGGGCTGTTGGGATTTGTGGTGGGCTGTTGGGACGGTGGGGCTGTTGGGACGGGTGGGGCTGTTGGGACTGGTGGGGCTGTTGAGACGGGTGGGGCTGTTGGGATTTTTGGTGGGGCTGTTAGGACTGGTGGGGCTGTTGGGACTGGGTGGGGCTGTTGGGATTTTTGGTGGGGCTGTTGGGATCGGTGGGGCTGTTGGGACTGGTGGGGGTTGTTGGGACTGGTGGGGCTGTTGGGATGGTTGTGGACGGTGGGGCTGTTGGGACTGGTGGGGCTGTTGGGACGGGTGGGGCTGTTGGGACTGGTGGGGCTGTTGGGACTGGTGGGGCTGTTGGGATGGTGGGGACGGTGGGGCTGTTGAGACTGGTGGGGGTTGTTGGGACGGGTGGGGCTGTTGGCACGGTGGGGCTGTTGCGACTGGTGGGGCTGTTGGGATTTGTGGTGGGCTGTCGGGACGGTGGGGCTGTTGGGACGGGTGGGGCTGTTGGGACTGGTGGGGCTGTTGAGACGGGTGGGGCTGTTGGGATTTTTGGTAGGGCTGTTAGGACTGGTTGGGCTGTTGGGATGGGTGGGGCTGTTGGGATTTTTGGTGGGGCTGTTGGGACGGTGAGGCTGTTGGGACTGGTGGGGGTTGTTGGGACTGGTGGGGCTGTTGGGTTTTTTGGTGGGGCTGTTGGGACGGTGGGGCTGTTGGGACGGTGGGGCTGTTGAGACTGGTGGGGGTTGTTGGGACGGGTGGGGCTGTTGGCACGGTGGGGCTGTTGCGACTGGTGGGGCTGTTGGGACGGGTGGAGCTGTTGGGATTTTTGGTGGGGCTGTTGGGATTTTTGGTGGGCTGATAGGACGGTGGGGCTGTTGGGACGGGTGGGGCTGTTGGGATTTGTGGTGGGCTGTCGGGACAGTGGGGCTGTTGGGACGGGTGGGGCTGTTGGGACTGGTGGGGCTGTTGAGACGGGTGGGGCTGTTGGGATTTTTGGTAGGGCTGTTAGGACTGGTTGGGCTGTTGGGATGGGTGGGGCTGTTGGGATTTTTGGTGGGGCTGTTGGGACGGTGAGGCTGTTGGGACTGGTGGGGTTGTTGGGACTGGTGGGGCTGTTGGGTTTTTTGGTGGGGCTGTTGGGACGGTGGGGCTGTTGGGACAGGTGGGGCTGTTGAGACTGGTGGGGGCTGTTGGGACAGGTGGGGCTGTTGGGACGGGTGGGGCTGTTGGGACTGGTGGGGCTGTTGAGACGGGTGGGGCTGTTGGGATTTTTGGTGGGGCTGTTGGGACTGGTGGGGTTGTTGGGACTGGTGGGGGCTGTTGGGACTGGTGGGGCTGTTGGGACTGGTGGGGCTGTTGGGACGGGTGGGGCTGTTGGGATGTTTGGTGGGGCTGTTGGGATGGTGAGGCTGTTGGGACTGGTGGGGGTTGTTGGGACAGGTGGGGCTGTTGGGATTTTCGGTGGGGCTGTTGGGATGGTGGGGCTGTTGGGACTGGTGGGGCTGTTGGGACTGGTGGGGGCTGTTTGGGATTGGTGGTGGGCTGTTGGGACGGTGGGGCTGTTGGGACTGGTGGGGCTGTTGGGACTGGTGGGGCTGTTGGGACGGGTGGGGCTGTTGGGATTTTTGGTGGGGCTGTTGGGACTGGTGGGGCTGTTGGGATGTGGTGGGGCTGTTGGGATTTTTGGTGGGGCTGTTGGGACGGTGGGGCTGTTGGGACTGGTGGGGGTTGTTGGGACTGGTGGGGCTGTTGGGACTGGTGGGGCTGTTGGGACGGGTGGGGCTGTTGAGACTGGTGGGGCTGTTGGGACGGGTGGGGCTGTTGGGACTGGTGGGGCTGTTGGGACTGGTGGGGCTGTTGGGATGGTGGGATGGTGGGGCTGTTGGGACTGGTGGGGCTGTTGGGACTGGTGGGGCTGTTGGGACGGTGGGGCTGTTGGGACTGGTGGGGCTGTTGGGATTTGTGGTGGGCTGTCGGGACGGTGGGGCTGTTGGGACGGGTGGGGCTGTTGGGACTGGTGGGGCTGTTGAGACGGGTGGGGCTGTTGGGATTTTTGGTAGGGCTGTTAGGACTGGTTGGGCTGTTGGGATGGGTGGGGCTGTTGGGATTTTTGGTGGGGCTGTTGGGACGGTGGGGCTGTTGGGACTGGTGGGGGTTGTTGGGACTGGTGGGGCTGTTGGGATTTTTTGGTGGGGCTGTTGGGACGGTGGGGCTGTTGGGACTGGTGGGGGTTGTTGGGACGGGTGGGGCTGTTGGCACGGTGGGGCTGTTGCGACTGGTGGGGCTGTTGGGACGGGTGGAGCTGTTGGGATTTTTGGTGGGGCTGTTGGGATTTTGGTGGGCTGATAGGACGGTGGGGCTGTTGGGACGGGTGGGGCTGTTGGGATTTGTGGTGGGCTGTCGGGACAGTGGGGCTGTTGGGACGGGTGGGGCTGTTGGGACTGGTGGGGCTGTTGAGACGGGTGGGGCTGTTGGGATTTTTGGTAGGGCTGTTAGGACTGGTTGGGCTGTTGGGATGGGTGGGGCTGTTGGGATTTTTGGTGGGGCTGTTGGGACGGTGAGGCTGTTGGGACTGGTGGGGGTTGTTGGGACTGGTGGGGCTGTTGGGATTTTTGGTGGGGCTGTTGGGACGGTGGGGCTGTTGGGACGGTGGGGCTGTTGAGACTGGTGGGGGTTGTTGGGACGGGTGGGGCTGTTGGCACGGTGGGGCTGTTGCGACTGGTGGGGCTGTTGGGACGGGTGGAGCTGTTGGGATTTTTGGTGGGGCTGTTGTGACTGGTGAGGTTGTTGGGACTGGTGGGGCTGTTGGGATTCTGGTGGGGCTGTTGGGACAGTGGGGCTGTTGGGACGGGTGGGGCTGTTGGGATGATTGATGGAGCTGTTGGGATGATGGGCTGTTGGAACTGATGGGGGTTGTTGGGAAAGGTGGGGCTGTTGCGATTTTCAGTGGGGCTGTTGGGATGGTGGGGCTGTTGGGACTGGTGGGGCTGTTGGGACGGTGGGGCTCTTGGGATTGGTGGGGCTGTTGGGATTGGTGGGGCTGTTGGGATTGGTGGGGCTGTTGGGATTTTGGTGGGGCTGTTGGGATTGGTGGGGCTGTTGGGACGGGTGGGGCTGTTGGCATTTGTGGTTGGGCTGTCGGGATGGTGGGGCTGTTGGGATTGGTGGGGCTGTTGGGATTGGTGGGGCTGTAGGGATTGGTCGGGCTGTTGGGATCATTGGTGGGGCTGTTGGGACTGGTGGGGCTGTTAAGGATTTGTGGTGGGGCTGTTGGGATTTTTGGTGGGGCTATTGGGACGGTGGGGCTGTTGGGACTGATGGGGGTTGTTGGGACGGGTGGTGCTTTTGGAACTGGTAGGGCGGTTAAGACGGGTTGGGCTGTTGGGATTTTTGGTGGGGCTATTGGGATGGTGGAACTGTTGGGACTGGTGGGGGTTGTTGGGACGGGTGGGGCTGTTGGGATTTTTGGTGGGGGCTGTTGGGACGGTGGGGCTGTTGGGACTAGTGGGCCTGTTGGGATTTTTGGTGGGGCTGTTGGGATTTTTGGTGGGGCTATTGGGACGGTGGGGCTGTTGGGACTGATGGGGGTTGTTGGGACGGGTGGTGCTTTTGGAACTGGTAGGGCGGTTAAGACGGGTTGGGCTGTTGGGATTTTTGGTGGGGCTATTGGGATGGTGGAACTGTTGGGACTGGTGGGGGTTGTTGGGACGGGTGGGGCTGTTGGGATTTTTGGTGGGGCTGTTGGGACGGTGGGGCTGTTGGGACTAGTGGGGCTGTTGGGATTTTTGGTGGGGCTGTTGGGATTTTTGGTGGGGCTGTTGAGATGGTGGGGCTGTTGGGACTGGTGGGGGTTGTTGGGACGGGTGTGGCTGTTGGGACTGGTGGGGCTGTTGAGACAGGTGGGGCTGTTGGGACTGGTTGTGAGCTGTTAAGATGGGTGGGGCTGTTGGGATTATTGGTGGGGCTGTTGGGACTGGTGGGGGTTGTTGGGACGGGTGGGGCTGTTGGGATTTTTGGTGGGGCTGTTGGGACGGTGGGGCTGTTGGGACAGGTGGGGCTGTTGGGATTTTTGGTGGGGCTGTTGGGACGGTGGGGCTGTTGGGATTGGTGGTGGGCTGTTGGGACGGTGGGGCTGTTGGGACGGGTGGGGCTGTTGGGACTGGTGGGGCTGTTGGGACGGGTGGGGCTGTTGGGATTTTTGGTGGGGCTGTTGGGACTGGTGGGGCTGTTGGGACTGGGTGGGGCTGTTGGGATTTTTGGTGGGGCTGTTGGGACGTTGGTAGGGCTGTTGGGACTGGTGGGGCTGTTGGGACGGGTGGGGCTGTTGGGATTTTTGGTGGGGCTGTTGGGACGGTGGGGCTGTTGGGACTGGTGGGGCTGTTGGGATTTGTGGTGGGGCTGTTGGGACGGTGGGGCTGTTGGGACAGGTGGGGCTGTTGGGACTGGTGGGGCTGTTGGGACGGGTGGGGCTGTTGGGATGGTGGGGCTGTTGGGATAGGGCTGTTAGGACTGGTTGGGCTGTTGGGATGGGTGGGGCTGTTGGGATTTTTGGTGGGGCCGTTGGGACGGTGAGGCTGTTGGGACTGGTGGGGGTCTGTTGGGACTGGTGGGGCTGTTGGGATTTTCGGTGGGGCTGTTGGGACGGTGGGGCTGTTGGGACGGGTGGGGCTGTTGGGATTTTTGGTGGGGCTGTTGGGACGGTGGGGCTGTTGGGACGGGTGGGGCTGTTGGGACTGGTGGGGCTGTTGGGACGGTGGGGAGCTGGTGGGGCTGTTGAGACTGGTGGGGCTGTTGGGATTTTTGGTTGGCTGATAGGACGGTGGGGCTGTTGGGACGGGTGGGGCTGTTGGGATTTGTGGTGGGCTGTCGGGACGGTGGGGCTGTTGGGACGGGTGGGGCTGTTGGGACTGGTGGGGCTGTTGAGACGGGTGGGGCTGTTGGGATTTTTGGTAGGGCTGTTAGGACTGGTTGGGCTGTTGGGATGGGTGGGGCTGTTGGGATTTTTGGTGGGGCTGTTGGGACGGTGAGGCTGTTGGGACTGGTGGGGGTTGTTGGGACTGGTGGGGCTGTTGGGTTTTTGGTGGGGCTGTTGGGACGGTGGGGCTGTTGGGACGGTGGGGCTGTTGAGACTGGTGGGGGTTGTTGGGACGGGTGGGGCTGTTGGCACGGTGGGGCTGTTGCGACTGGTGGGGCTGTTGGGACGGGTGGAGCTGTTGGGATTTTTGGTGGGGCTGTTGTGATGGTGAGGTTGTTGGGACTGGTGGGGGTTGTTGGGACTGGTGGGGCTGTTGGGTATTTTGGTGGAGCTGTTGGGACAGTGGGGCTGTTGGGACGGTGGGGCTGTTGAGACTGGTGGGGGTTGTTGGGACGGGTGGGGCTGTTGGAACTGGTGGGGCTGTTAAGACGGGTGGGGCTGTTGGGATTTTTGGTTGGGCTGTTGGGTCGGTGGGGCTGTTGGAATTACTGGTGGGGCTGTTGGGACTGGTGGGGGTTGTTGGGATGGGTGAGCTGTCGGGATGGTGGGGCTGTTGGGACGGGTGGGGCTGTTGGGATTTGTGGTGGGCTGTCGGGACGGTGGGGCTGTTGGGATGGGTGGGGCTGTTGGGACTGGTGGGGCTGTTGAGACGGGTGGGGCTGTTGGGATTTTTGGTAGGGCTGTTAGGACTGGTTGGGCTGTTGGGATGGGTGGGGCTGTTGGGATTTTTGATGGGGGCTGTTGGGACGGTGGGGCTGTTGGGACTGGTGGGGGTTGTTGGGACGGGTGGGGCTGTTGGGACTATTGGGGCTGTTAAGACGGGTGGTGCTGTTGGCATTTTTAGTAGGGCTGTTAGGACCGTGGGGCTGTTGGGACGGTTGGGCTGTTGGGATTATTGGTGGGGCTGTTGGGACTGGTTGGGGTTGTTGGGACGGGTGGGGCTGTAGGGATTTTTGGTGGGCTGTTGGGACAGTGGGGCTGTTGGGACCGGTGGGGCTGTTGGGATTTTTGGTGGGGCTGTAGAAATTGGTAGGGCTGTTGGGACGGGTGGGGCTGTTAGGACGGGTGGGGCTGTTAGTATTATTGGTGGGGCTGTTGGGACTGGTGGGGCTGTTGGAACTGGTGGCGCTGTTGGGATTTTTGGTGGGGCTGTTGGGAAGGTTGGGCTGTTGGGAAGGTGGGGCTGTTGGGACCACACATGGGCGTGGGAGGGGGGGTTCGGAGGGTATGCACACCCCCAGAAGTTGAAATACCCCTTCCCCACCGGAAAACAAAATAACCCCCAGAAAATTTTTTTTTGCTTTTTTAGCAAATTTTTGATGCCATTGGATAGAGCTTGATGAGAAACGTCGAAGAATGGTGTTTTTTTGCCATACTACCACTTTTAAGACCATTTTTTGACCTTTAAAAATTTTTTCACCCCCCCAGAAATTTTTTCACCCCCCAGAATTTCGGTGCTGCCCACCTATGGTTGGGACTGGTGGGGCTGTTGAGACGGGTGGGGCTGTTGGGATTTTTGGTAGGGCTGTTAGGACTGGTTGGGCTGTTGGGATGGGTGGGGCTGTTGGGATTTTTGGTGGGGGCTGTTGGGATTTTTGGTGGGGGCTGTTGGGACGGTGGGGCTGTTGGGACTCGTGGGGGTTGTTGTGACGGGTGGGGCTGTTGGGACTATTGGGGGTGTTAAGACGGGTGGTGCTGTTGGCATTTTTAGTGGGGCTGTTAGGACCGTGGGGCTGTTGGAACGGTTGGGCTGTTGGGATTATTGGTAAGGCTGTTGGGACTGGTTGGGGTTGTTGGGACGGGTGGGGCTGTAGGGATTTTTGGTGGGCTGTTGGGACAGTAGGGCTGTTGGGACCGGTTGGGCTGTTGGGATTTTTGGTGAGGCTGTTGGGATTGTGGGGCTGTTGGGACTGGTTGGGCTGTTAAGACGGGTGGGGCTGTTAGGATTTTTGATGGGGCTGTAGAAATTGGTAGGGCTGTTGGGACGGGTGGGGCTGTTAGGACGGGTGGGGCTGTTAGTATTATTGGTTTGGCTGTTGGGACTGGTGGGGCTGTTGGAACTGGTGGGGCTGTTGGGATTTTTAGTGGGGCTGTTGGGAAGGTGGGGCTGTTTTTTCACCCCCCCCTGAAATTTTTTCACCCCCTCCTGAAATTTTTCACCCCTCCAGAGAATTTCGGTGCTGCCCACCTATGGTTGGGACTGGTGGGGCTGTTAAGACGAGTGGGGCTGTTGTGATTTTTGGTGGGGCTGTTGGCATGGTGGGGCTGTTGGGATTATTGGTGGGGCTGTTGGGACTGGTGGGGGTTGTTGGGACGGGTGAGGCTGTTGGGATTCTTGGTGGGGCTGTTGGCACTGTGGGGCTGTTGCGACTGGCGGGGCTGTTGGGACGGGTGGAGCTGTTGGGACTGGTGAGGCTGTTGGGATTTTTGGTGGGGCTTTGGGACGGTGGGGCTGTTGGGACTGGTGGGGGTTGTTGGTACGGGTGGGGCTGTTGGGACTGGTGGGGCTGATAAGACGGGTGGGGCTGTTGGGATTTTTGGTGGGGCTGTTGGGACGGTGGGGCTGTTGGAATTATTGGTGGGGCTGTTGGGACTGGTGGGGGTTGTTGGGATGGGTGGGGCTGTTGGGATTTTTGGTGGGCTGTCGGGACGGTGGGGCTGTTGGGACGGGTGGGGCTGTTGGGACTGGTGGGGCTGTTGGGACTGGTGGGGCTGTTGAGACGGGTGGGGCTTTTGGAACTGGTAGGGCTGTTAAGACGGGTTGGGCTGTTGGGATTTTTGGTGGGGCTGTTGGGATGGTGGGGCTGTTGGGACTGGTGGGGCTGTTGGGATTTTTGGTGGGCTGTCGGGACGGTGGGGCTGTTGGGACGGGTGGGGCTGTTGGGACTGGTGGGGCTGTTGGGACTGGGTGGGGCTGTTGAGACGGGTGGGGCTTTTGGAACTGGTAGGGCTGTTAAGACGGGTTGGGCTGTTGGGATTTTTGATGGGGCTGTTGGGATGGTGGGGCTGTTGGGACCGGTGGGAGTTGTTGGGACGGGTGGGGCTGTTGGGATTTTAGGTGGGGGCTGTTGTGACGGTGGGGCTGTTGGGACTAGTGGGGCTGTTGCGATTTTTGGTGGGGCTGTTGGGATTTTTGGTGGGGCTGTTGAGACGGTGGGGCTGTTGAGACTGGTGGGGGTTGTTGGTACGGGTGGGGCTGTTGGGACTGGTGGGGCTGTTAAGACGGGTGGAGCTGTTGGGATTTTTGGTGGGGCTGTTGAGACGGTGGGGCTGTTGGGACTGGTGGGGGTTGTTGGGACGGGTGGGGCTGTTGGGATTTTTGGTGGGGGCTGTTGGGACGGTGGGGCTGTTGGGACTAGTGGGCCTGTTGGGATTTTTGGTGGGGCTGTTGGGATTTTTGGTGGGGCTATTGGGACGGTGGGGCTGTTGGGACTGATGGGGGTTGTTGGGACGGGTGGTGCTTTTGGAACTGGTAGGGCGGTTAAGACGGGTTGGGCTGTTGGGATTTTTGGTGGGGCTGTTGGGACGGTGGGGCTGTTGGGACTGGTGGGCGCTGTTGGGACTGGGTGGGGCTGTTGGGATTTTTGGTGGGGCTGTTGGGACGGTGGGGCTGTTGGGACTGGTGGGGCTGTTGGGACTGGTGGGGCTGTTGGGATTTTTGGTGGGGCTGTTGAGATGGTGGGGCTGTTGGGACTGGTGGGGGTTGTTGGGACTGGTGGGGCTGTTGGGATTTTTGGTGGGGCTGTTGGGACAGGTGGGGCTGTTGGGACTGTTGGTGAGCTGTTGGGACTGGTGGGGCTGTTGGGACTATTGGTGGGGCTGTTGGGACTGGTGGGGCTGTTGGGACTGGTGGGGCTGTTGGGATTTTTGGTGGGGCTGTTGGGATCGGTGGGGCTGTTGGGATCTGGTGGGGCTGTTGGGACTGGTGGGGCTGTTGGGATGGGTGGGGCTGTTGGGATGGTGGGGCTGTTGGGACGGGTGGGGCTGTTGGGATTTGTGGTGGGCTGTCGGGACGGTGGGGCTGTTGGGATGGGTGGGGCTGTTGGGACTGGTGGGGCTGTTGGGACGGGTGGGGCTGTTGGGATTTTTGGTGGGGCTGTTAGGACTGGTGGGGCTGTTGGGATGGGTGGGGCTGTTGGGATTTTGGTGGGGCTGTTGGGACGGTGGGGCTGTTGGGACTGGTGGGGCTGTTGGGACGGGTGGGGCTGTTGGGACTGGTGGGGCTGTTAAGACAGGTGGGGCTGTTGGGATTTTGGTGGGGCTGTTGGGACCGGTGGGGCTGTTGGGACGGGTGGGGCTGTTGGGATTTTGGTGGGGCTGTTGGGACTGGTTGGGGCTGTTGGGACTGGGTGGGGCTGTTGGGATTTTTGGTGGGGCTGTTGGGACTGGTGGGGCTGTTGGGACTGGTGGGGCTGTTGGGATTTTTGGTGGGGCTGTTGGGATCTGGTGGGGCTGTTGGGACTGGTGGGGCTGTTAAGACGGGTGGGGCTGTTGGGATTTTGGTGGGGCTGTAGGAATTGGTGGGGCTGTTGGGACGGGTGGGGCTGTTGGGACGGGTGGGGCTGTTGGGATTATTGGTGGGGCTGTTGGGACTGGTGGGGCTGTTGGAATTGGTGGGGCTGTTGGGATTTTTGGTGGGGCTGTTGGGACGGTGGGGCTGTTGGGACTGGTGGGGCTGTTGGAGACTGGTGGGGCTGTTGGGATTTTTGGTGGGGCTGTTGGGATGGTGGGGCTGTTGGGATTATTGGTGGGGCTGTTGGGACTGGTGGGGTTGTTGGGACGGGTGGGGCTGTTGGGATTCTTGGTGGGGCTGTTGGGACTGGTGGGGCTGTTGGGATCTGGTGGGGCTGTTGAGACGGGTGGGGCTGTTGGGACTGGTGAGGCTGTTGGGATTTTTGGTGGGGCTGTTGGGACGGTGGGGCTGTTGGGACTGGTGGGGGTTGTTGGGACGGGTGGGGCTGTTGGGACTTTGGTGGGGCTGTTAGGACGGGTGGGGCTGTTGGGATTTTGGTGGGGCTGTTGGGACGGTGGGGCTGTTGGGATTGTTGGTGGGGCTGTTGGGACTGGTGGGGGTTGTTGGGATGGGTGGGGCTGTTGGGATTTTTGGTGGGCTGTCGGGACGGTGGGGCTGTTGGGACGGGTGGGGCTGTTGGGACTGGTGGGGCTGTTGGGACTGGTGGGGCTGTTGGGATTTTTGGTGGGGCTGTTGGGATTTTTGGTGGGGCTGTTGGGACGGTGGGGCTGTTGAGACTGGTGGGGGTTGTTGGGACGGGTGGGGCTGTTGGGACTGGTGGGGCTGTTGAGACGGGTGGGGCTGTTGGGATTTTTGGTGGGGCTGTTGGGACGGTGGGGCTGTTGGGACTGGTGGGGCTGTTGGGACGGGTGGGGCTGTTGGGATTTTTGGTGGGGGCTGTTGGGACGGTGGGGCTGTTGGGACTAGTGGGGCTGTTGGGATTTGGGTGGGGCTGTTGGGATTTTTGGTGGGGCTGTTGGGACGGTGGGGCTGTTGGGACTGGTGGAGGTTGTTGGGACGGGTGGGGCTGTTGGGACTGGTGGGGCTGTTGCGACGGGTGGGGCTGTTGGGATTTTGGTGAGGGCTGTTGGGACGGTGGGGCTGTTGGGACTGGTGGGGCTGTTGGGATTTTTGGTGGGGCTGTTAGGATTTTTGGTGGGGCTGTTGGCACGGTGGGGCTGTTGCGACTGGTGGGGCTGTTGGGACGGGTGGAGCTGTTGGGATTTTTGGTGGGGCTGTTGGGACTGGTGGGGCTGTTGGGACTGGTGGGGGTTGTTGGGACGGGTGGGGCTGTTGGGATTTTTGGTGGGGCTGTTGGGACGGTGGGGCTGTTGGGACGGGTGGGGCTGTTGGGACTGGTGGGGTTGTTGGGACGGGTGGGGCTGTTGGAACTGGTGGGGCTGTTAAGACGGGTGGGGCTGTTGGGATTTTTGGTGGGGCTGTTGGGATCGGTGGGGCTGTTGGAATTACTGGTGGGGCTGTTGGGACTGGTGCGGGTTGTTGGGATGGGTTGGGCTGTTGGGATGGTGGGGCTGTTGGGACGGGTGGGGCTGTTGGGATTTGTGGTGGGCTGTCGGGACTAGTGGGGCTGTTGGGATGGGTGGGGCTGTTGGGACTGGTGGGGCTGTTGAGACGGGTGGGGCTGTTGGGATTTTTGGTAGGGCTGTTAGGACTGGTTGGGCTGTTGGGATGGGTGGGGCTGTTGGGATTTTTGATGGGGGCTGTTGGGACGGTGGGGCTGTTGGGACTCGTGGGGGTTGTTGTGACGGGTGGGGCTGTTGGGACTATTGGGGCTGTTAAGACGGGTGGTGCTGTTGGCATTTTTAGTGGGGCTGTTAGGACCGTGGGGCTGTTGGAACGGTTGGGCTGTTGGGATTATTGGTAAGGCTGTTGGGACTGGTTGGGGTTGTTGGGACGGGTGGGGCTGTAGGGATTTTGGTGGGCTGTTGGGACAGTAGGGCTGTTGGGACCGGTTGGGCTGTTGGGATTTTTGGTGAGGCTGTTGGGATTGTGGGGCTGTTGGGACTGGTTGGGCTGTTAAGACGGGTGGGGCTGTTAGGATTTTTGATGGGGCTGTAGAAATTGGTAGGGCTGTTGGGACGGGTGGGGCTGTTAGGACGGGTGGGGCTGTTAGTATTATTGGTTTGGCTGTTGGGACTGGTGGGGCTGTTGGAACTGGTGGGGCTGTTGGGATTTTTAGTGGGGCTGTTGGGAAGGTGGGGCTGTTTTTTCACCCCCCCCTGAAATTTTTCACCCCCCCTGAAGATTTTTCACCCCTCCAGAGAATTTCGGTGCTGCCCACCTATGGTTGGGACTGGTGGGGCTGTTAAGACGAGTGGGGCTGTTGTGATTTTTGGTGGGGCTGTTGGCATGGTGGGGCTGTTGGGATTATTGGTGGGGCTGTTGGGACTGGTGGGGGTTGTTGGGACGGGTGAGGCTGTTGGGATTCTTGGTGGGGCTGTTGGCACTGTGGGGCTGTTGCGACTGGCGGGGCTGTTGGGACGGGTGGAGCTGTTGGGACTGGTGAGGCTGTTGGGATTTTTGGTGGGGCTTTGGGACGGTGGGGCTGTTGGGACTGGTGGGGGTTGTTGGTACGGGTGGGGCTGTTGGGACTGGTGGGGCTGATAAGACGGGTGGGGCTGTTGGGATTTTTGGTGGGGCTGTTGGGACGGTGGGGCTGTTGGAATTATTGGTGGGGCTGTTGGGACTGGTGGGGGTTGTTGGGATGGGTGGGGCTGTTGGGATTTTTGGTGGGCTGTCGGGACGGTGGGGCTGTTGGGACGGGTGGGGCTGTTGGGACTGGTGGGGCTGTTGGGACTGGTGGGGCTGTTGAGACGGGTGGGGCTTTTGGAACTGGTAGGGCTGTTAAGACGGGTTGGGCTGTTGGGATTTTTGGTGGGGCTGTTGGGATGGTGGGGCTGTTGGGACTGGTGGGGCTGTTGGGATTTTTGGTGGGCTGTCGGGACGGTGGGGCTGTTGGGACGGGTGGGGCTGTTGGGACTGGTGGGGCTGTTGGGACTGGTGTGGTGGGGCTGTTGAGACGGGTGGGGCTTTTGGAACTGGTAGGGCTGTTAAGACGGGTTGGGCTGTTGGGATTTTTGATGGGGCTGTTGGGATGGTGGGGCTGTTGGGACCGGTGGGAGTTGTTGGGACGGGTGGGGCTGTTGGGATTTTAGGTGGGGGCTGTTGTGACGGTGGGGCTGTTGGGACTAGTGGGGCTGTTGCGATTTTTGGTGGGGCTGTTGGGATTTTTGGTGGGGCTGTTGAGACGGTGGGGCTGTTGAGACTGGTGGGGGTTGTTGGTACGGGTGGGGCTGTTGGGACTGGTGGGGCTGTTAAGACGGGTGGAGCTGTTGGGATTTTTGGTGGGGCTGTTGAGACGGTGGGGCTGTTGGGACTGGTGGGGGTTGTTGGGACGGGTGGGGCTGTTGGGATTTTTGGTGGGGGCTGTTGGGACGGTGGGGCTGTTGGGACTAGTGGGCCTGTTGGGATTTTTGGTGGGGCTGTTGGGATTTTTGGTGGGGCTATTGGGACGGTGGGGCTGTTGGGACTGATGGGGGTTGTTGGGACGGGTGGTGCTTTTGGAACTGGTAGGGCGCGTTAGGACGGGTGGGGCTGTTGGGATTTTTGGTGAGGGCTATTGGGACGGTGGGGCTGTTGGGACTAGTGGGCCTGTTGGGATTTTGGTGGGGCTGTTGGGATTTTTGGAGGGGCTGTTAGGACGGTGGGGCCGTTGGGACAGTCGGCTGTTGGGAATGGTGGGGCTGTTGGGATTGGTGGGGCTGTTGGGATTGGTGGGGCTGTTGGGACTGGTGGGGCTGTTGGGACTGGTGGGGCTGTTGAGACGGGTGGGGCTTTTGGAAATGGTAGGGCTGTTAAGACGGGTTGGGCTGTTGGGATTTTTGGTGGGGCTGTTGGGATGGTGGGGCTGTTGGGACCGGTGGGGGTTGTTGGGATTTTTGGTGGGCTGTCGGGACGGTGGGGCTGTTGGGACGGGTGGGGCCGTTGGGACTGGTGGGGCTGTTGGGACTGGTGGGGCTGTTGAGACGGGTGGGGCTTTTGGAACTGGTAGGGCTGTTAAGACGGGTTGGGCTGTTGGTATGGTGGGGCTGTTGGGACCGGTGGGGGTTGTTGGGACGGGTGGGGCTGTTGGGATTTTAGGTGGGGGCTGTTGTGACGGTGGGGCTGTTGGGACTAGTGGGGCTGTTGCGATTTTTTGTGGGGCTGTTGGGATTTTATGGTGGGGCTGTTGAGACGGTGGGGCTGTTGGGACTGGTGGGGGTTGTTGGTACGGGTGGGGCTGTCGGGACTGGTGGGGCTGTTAAGACGGGTGGGGCTGTTGGGATTTTAGGTGGGGCTGTTGGGAAGGTGGGGCTGTAGGGATTGGTGGGGCTGTTGGGACGGATGGGGCTGTTAGGATTATTGGTGGGGCTGTTGGGACGGTGGGGCTATTGGGATTAGTGGGCTGTTGGAATTGGTGGGGCTGTTGGGATTACTGGTGGGGCTGTTGGGACGGTGGGGCTGTTGGAACTGGTGGGGCTCTGAAGACGGGTGGGGCTGTTGGGATTTTTGGTGGGGCTGTAGGGATTGTTGGTGGGGCTGTTCGGATTATTGGTGGGGCTGTTGGGACTGGTGGGGTTTGTTGTGACGGTTTGGGCTGTTGGCACGGTGGGCTGTTGGGACTGTTGGGACGGGTGGGGGTATTGGGATTTTTGGTGGGGCTGTTGGGACGGTGGGGCTGTTGGGACTGGTGGGTTTGTTGAGACGGGTGGGGCTGTTGGGACTGGTGAGGCTGATGGGATTTTGGTGGGGCTGTTGGGACGGTGGGGTTGTTGGGACTGGTGGAGGTTGTTGGGATGGGTGGGGCTGTTGGGACTGGTGGGGCTGTTAAGACGAGTGGGGCTGCTGGGATTTTTGGTGGGGCTGTTGGGACTGCTGGGGGTTGTTGGGACAGGTGGGGCTGTTGGGATTTTTGGTGGGCTGTTGGGATAGTGGGGCTGTTGGGACGGGTGGGGCTGTTGGGATTTTTGGTGGGGCTGTCGGGACGGTGGGCTGTTGGAATGGTGGACGATGGGGCTGTTGGGACGGTGGGGCTGTTGGGATTGGTGGGGCTGTTGGGATTATTGGGGCTGTTGAGATTATTGGTGGGGCTGTTGGGACGGTGGGACTGGTGGGGCTGTTAAGACGGGTGGGGCTGTTGGGATTTTTGTCGGGCTGTTGGGACAGTGGGGCTGTTGGGACGGGTGGGGCTGTTGGGATTTTTGGTGAGGCTGATGGGACGGTGGGGCTGTTGGTACTGGTGGGGGTTGTTGGGACGGGTGAGGCTGTTATAACTCGTGGGGCTGTTGGGACGGGTGGGGCTGTTGGGATTATTGGTGGGGCTGTTGGGACGGTGGGGCTGTTGGGATTATTGGTGGGGCTGTTGGGACGGTGGGGCTGTCGGGACTAGTGGGGCTGTTGGGACGGGTGGGGCTTTTGGGATTATTGGTGGGGCTGTTGGGACGGTGGGGCTGTTGGGACTGGTGTGGCTGTTGGGACGGGTGGGGCTGTTGGGATTTTTGGTGGGGCTGTTGGGACGGTGGGGCTGTTTTCGGGAAATTTGGGGGTTGTTGGGACGGGTGAGGCTGTTGGGATTTTCGGTGGGGCTGTCGAGACGGTGGGGCTGTTGGGATGGTGGGACTATTGGGACGGTGGGGCTGTTGGGTATTTTGTTGTGGCTGTTGGGATGGTGGGGTTGTTGGGACGGTGGAGCTGATGGGCCTGGTGGGGCTGCTGAGACATCACCCGCAAGTGCCTATTGCTTGAATCAGCCTCTTTTTTCGGTTGGTCTATTGATAGTGGGTCTTCCAGCAGTTTTTTCGGTGGGTCTACCTTTTTACGTACCTACCTGTTGTAAATGTAGGGGCCTGTATCTACTAGAGTGACACAGACCGGCCTAGCATTACCTTCGAGATTTACCTAGGTACGTAGGTACTTAAGTCTACGCTTAGTGCTGGCCCTGATCGCGCGGCTCTAATGGCTTTCGATCTTTGGACCCTTAGAGACCTTACGGCTTCGATCCCCTCAGCCCTTATATTGCTGGCCGCTTTTATGTCGGGTGATCTCAGCAGCTACGCCCTAAGACCTAAGGCTACCTACCTAGTCTCGGTATTGCCACGGAGGTCAGTTGACCTATCTCAAGCTCAAGTTGTTTATTTAACTTATTTTCAATCAGTGCCTGATTCGAAATGTTTTGCTTCCTAATTAGTGTAGCACGCTGAACACTGAAAACAACAACAACGAGCTCTATGCTGATCAATCATCCTTAAAGAATAGATAATAATTTTGATCAATTTTTGGCTTGAGAGATAAATTATGATTTTCGAATAAAATAAACTATCATACGGAATTTACCTATCAGTCCACTAACTGGGAAGAAATCCTCGACGTAGGGATGGTGGCCGACCTAACCCTCGGTATAACCAAAACCACTGGGTAGGTTTTCTATATTTTTATCCGACGCAGAATTCACGGCCTGATAGCCGGACAACAAGCAAATACGCAAAAGAAAATGTACGGACTAATGTACAGTCGAACAACCGGCCAACGAAAAGCCAAAACGCCAGACTAAACTACAACGTTAAGTACATTCACTGGCCTCAAGGGCCATTACAGTAAATTAAAGAACGATCAATTTAACATAATACTGAATCACTTTTATCTCAGATCGAAAGTTCTCGATTCACGTAAGCGGTATGCATTAAACAATTACTATTATCATACACTTAGCTCTATGCTACCGGACAAGTATCTAAATGTTTTTTATTATTGAAAATTTGGGGAAATAATGGGAAGACCGAAGGCATAGCCCACAGTGCACTATCATAGATAGCTACTAGTATTGGCTCTGTTATGGCTATTGCGAACTGCTAAGGCAGGTTCGCCTACACGTGTAACTCTCGCAGTTACACTCCCCCACGTATAGAAAAAAATTTGAAACGTAGTGGAGAATTTTTCTGGGGGTACCAACAACGGCACTAGCGTCGGCGACGCTCTACAACTCGGCTCTCTGGCGTTCGCAACGCCTCTACTCTGGCGTCCGCAACGCCTCATCCTGAGCGAACGTGAAAAACGAAAATAAAAAGAACGAAAAAATAACAAATATCGATAACTGGTAATGGTCAACGCATGACCTCGTTCGCACTCAGGAAAACTCTCGAGCAACACTCGCAATGGCGCTAGGTATAACTATATTGTTGCCCGAGTATTGATGAACTCCGGTCTTGGACAGCATTGCATAATATTCGATTATGCTGCCCAAGTAGCCTCCTTCAGTCCCCAGGTAATGAGAAAAATTTTGAATTGAAAAATTTTGTAGATTGGTTGTAAATTAACCCCTTGTCCATTAAAGAGTTAAGGTACCATAATAGTAACACCGCTACTTGAGCACAAGAAAATTTAAGACACGGAATGATAAGGCAAAATTATGCTGAGCAAAAAATTAAAGTCACTGACAAATTAAAACACGAGGTAAAACGAGGAAAAAAATGGCAAATTATGCGAGATAATGGGGAAAAATACGAGCACCGTCAAAGAAAAAATTTACAGCAAGAGAAAAATGACAAGAGAAAAAATATACACAAGAAATAAATGATACACAAAGTCCTGGAATCCACATCAGGACGAAAAACAAAAAAATGGACAAAAAGCTGCTGGTCGAAGTTGACGCCGTCGCAGAGTTCCAAAAGTTCAGTACGTCAAACTTTGTAAATTAATATTGATCGCGGTAATGGGCCTTTGAGCCATAAGATTTTCCGCGACGTCGTTGTCGTTGAAAATATTCTTGATCCGATTCCGGTTCGCGATGCGTATTTGAACGCTCACGATATTGATATGGCGATTGCCTATGCCCGTACATATGCTGGCGTATGTGGCGATGTGGATCGACGGGTCAATCATCGTCCTCAAAATCGTCGTCGTCCTCGTAGTCGTCCGCGTAACGACGCGGTATGGGTGGCGTCGGAGTAAATAATTGCTCCGGCGTAAAACCGTAAGTTCGTTGGCGAGAAGGTTCAGCGTGGACGCTGTTGTTGTTGAGTAACAGGCCACGGTTTGGGCAAAAGTGGACCTGGTCGAGGTTGTGGCTGATAGCCCCCGGTGGCTGGTTGACTTTGTTCCAACGGTGATTGATACGACTGGTCCCATTGTTGACGTTGATGGGATTGTGACCGGCCCCGATGAGTTCCGCGGTTCGACTGTGGCGGGCGGCGATATTCATAAGGCTGCTGCTGTTGCGAGCGCGACAGATGACCAGCATCGGCCTGAGAATACGCCTCGGAACGCTCACGCGATTCCGTGAATTGCTGCTGTTGCCGCGGTTGGGTCTGCGGTCTTGTGTGTTGCTGTACATGCGGTTTTACTTGTGTCTGTTGCTGTGCTTGCGATTGTGAACGGTGGTGCGTTTGCGCATAGCGCTGCCGGGATGACTGCGGGTCTTGTCGCCTCGATCCCCTTTGGCCTAAACGCGCTTTTAACTTAGCTGCAACTTCAGCTTGAACGAGTCTTCTGACTCGTTGTTTTTCCAAATTCTTTAACCGACGCAAAGTGTGCTCGGATTTAGTATCATAGAAACGATTCAATTTAGCCTTGTGTTTGTCTTCTGACATGTGACGAACTTCTGAAGTCTCGGCAAGAGAACCGGCGGCGCGTAACTTTGTCGCACGCCGTGGCATTTCCGTAGCCAAATTCTCACGATCACGCTGCTCGATCGTCATGCGTGTTCTACGCATCGCGATTTGCGCTTCCAAAGAAAGATCGACTTCGGGCATATCAAGGCTCGCTGCGGATCCGCTTGGGTCCTGCGAGGATGCCTGTCGCCTTTCTTTACGAATTTTTTCTAATTCGCCTTGTATTCGATGTTTGAGGAAAAATACAGATTTTTGCTGGCCTCTGAAACGATCGAATTGAACAGGAACTTCGAGTGCCGGGTCGGTAGCTAACCGAATTTGCCTAATCATATGGTGTAAAACATGAGGACTTTCAATTCGTGCTGTTAAGTCCGGGAATTCCGGAAAAGCCTCACGTGGAGATGGCGTGTAAACTTCGCCAAGGAACGCTACGCGTAACATGCGACGCAACTGTTCCGCCATGCGCCAACCTATTCCGGCATTGCCGTAGGCGTATGCGAAGAAGTGGAATTTCCTGTCTAAGAATTCCAACAGCGCTGTAGCGCGCATGACGTCTATTGAAGAAAAGATCGTCATGTGTCGATACTCCGACTCATATAATGACTGAAATTCTCGGAAAGTATCGAAAATATCGACCATCTGGCGTGTCGATATTAAAATTGGCGCTAGGTGATCCGGCGCTGGTGACATTCTATGCGGATATAAATCCGGGCGAATTTGATGTGTAACGCCGTCGATCACCTTGCTTGGTGCGTCAAGATGTGGGTGTACGACCAAATACTCGAGCGGAACCTCGTACAACATCATTCCGGTTGTGATAAAAAACCGTATGCGCACGAAGTATTGGTCGGGGTAAAATAATCGGTTAAAGACGCTCATTTCGCTTATGAACCGAGGTGCGGGCTCACAATCGGCATCAGCCAAAGGCTGTGCGAGTGTAGACCACACTAATGGACGCGAGGGCGAATCAGTCGAATTCCGCGTACTGCAAATGAATTGCGTACACTCGATCGAAGTACACTTGAGCAGCTTCGACCAACTGATCGTACAAACGCGATCCTGCGACCTCACCCAAATAGGAACGTAAATCGTGCAAAACGACTGGCGCGACCGTGCAAGGTGGTTCGCGCGTTATATTTTCCATCATTGTGAAAAAATGCTGTACGTAGCGCGAGCGATTTTGGATTCTAGCGCTTTCATTCGCGGACATCTGGTCGCGAATAGCTTGAACGTGCGCAGGTATTGCGACTTCCATATTTGATGGTTGGCTTTGCATAGCCTGTGGTTGCAAATTTGCCACGGTACTAGACACACCCGTCATGGCCATAGGAGCCGTGAAACGAGTATCCGGTGCCGACGTACCTTGTGGCACGAGCTGAGTCGTGACTTGCGTGTATAATGCTACTTGTGGTACTTCGTGTGCAGCTAATGTACGTTGCGGTTGTGGCGGAAAACCGATAATATCAGTCATGATGACATCAGGGTCAGCTTGCTGCTCTGCCCCAACCGGCTGAAGAGTCGGCAAAGGTCCGAGCGCACTGATACCCAAGGGTGCTTGTTGAACCGCCGCAAGCGATTGCGAGACAATCGGTTGCGAAACGGTAACAATCCCTTTTCGAGCCATTGCTCCGCGTGTTACACGCGGTGGCGACACGTTAGCCTGTCTTTCCGCCTCGGTGTCAGATAACGCCATCACTAAACGTTTGGGAGATAAATCATCGTCTTCAGTGGAGATCGATGGTTCTACACCCAGCATAGGCGAATCGTAGGGAATATCGGTTTGCGAAGAAAACACAGAAGCTGGTGTACTCGAGCTGGTTGGTTTTGACTTAGGTTCCGTGTCAGGCGCATTTACCGGGCCCGAAACTGTGTCGGCAACGGTTTGCGAAGCCTGCACTTGTAAGTCAGGATTGTCAAACACGTTAGCGTGAGCCAACGCTTCCGTTACTGAGGCAATGGTGGTGGCTGCCGCTATAGCTACTTGCGGTTGCGGAGCCGGGCAATAAAAGTCCTCAGCTAGGATTAACTCTTCGCCATTTGAATCAACTTCAGCGTCAACAGCTGCGCTGGTCGACTGCCCTTGTGGTGGCTTGCTAGTCGACAATGGTATGCGTACTTTGGCTTTCGGGCCACTAGCCTTAATGTATAACTCATCGCCTACGAAAGAAACCGACATGGGCTTTCTATCGTCAGTAATGCGATTATCTTGCGAGCACCCTTCTATCAATATAAAAACATCGATAGTTATGAGGGCGTCCATCGCTAGATAATGCTGCATGTCCCGAGTTAAGGGTAAGCTCCACGCCTGTCCGAAGTTTCCAGGCGCGTTCGGATCAATATACATGTCAAAAAAGAATTCTGCCAAGCGCTTTAACGAGTGTGATTGCGCTTTAATGCGTAAACGACGAGTAAATGTTCTCGCCAATGGCTGAATGTCAATAAAATTTGCAATAAATGGATCTTTCCAGTGCAGTTTATTGCGAATTTCTGCATCCGGAATTGCCACAATTTCCTCGAAGGTTGGCCCGTAGACATGGAAATACGCAAGTCGATCTTGCGTCGGATCGTAACAAACCATATAAACGTTAGGTAAGCGCGTTTCAAGCAACTGGTGAAGCCCGAACGGAGGTTGCGGGAACTTCGCTAGATCCCAACAGAACACATGGCCATTCGCGCTCGCAACTTGGACGTAGCGTACGAATGGGCCATGGAGGTCCTGGTAAGTGGGACATAGTTGCTGAAAACGCAAGTCCCAGGTCTTATAATGCCTGCCTTTTCTGTCATTCACAAATTCAGAGTCGTAGCCTAGAAATAAAGTGCCATTAGTCATATTCGATGGCTGAATTAACGCCAAAATGGCGTCAAACGACTTCTGGTCGTTGGAGACTATGACGGTGGGTAGAAGTCTATTCTTTGGTACGCGAGGGGTTACCAAAGGACATCTACCAAGCCGATTCTCCCACCAGAGTTGTTGGTCGTTTATACGCTTTCTGTGATTTGCGATTTTATGTGTTGCTTTATGCTTTATCCATTTTGCGGTAAGTGATTCTAGACCGCCAACACGACTATTATCGTTTTGCGGCAGCGGGTCTGGTACGACCAAGCCCCGCTCCAAAGCCATACTGGTCAACGCCGAACGAAACTCATCTAGGGACGCGGGATCACGCCCCTCAAATTTGCATCGGCGACCAGCTGCTTCCAACAATGCCTCCTTGCTAGGGGTACCTTGTGCAGCCATGGGTCTGCAAAAGGAAAAACATTAGATAATGGTACGGCATGTGCTGTTTTAGAACCATTTAATAAACGTACAGGCGCGCAGTCCTTAGCTTTTTGTTCCCTGCCCGGTAAATCCTCAAAACTTATGACAACTGCCGGGGCAAGAGGGCGATGTGGTAACTTTACCAACACAAAATCGCCAGGGACGTACGCGTGTTTTTCCACAATTAAGTCAGAATAAGGTAATTTAGGTTCAGGCAAAAGTCTATTCCTGTGAACGTGATGAATAATGAGAGGGTTATAGACATATGCGATTTTCGCAGTTTCAGGCGTAGGTAAGTCAATAATTCGGTATGGACCAACACGCTTGGGTGATAGTTTACCGATTTCAGGTTGAATGACTGAGGTATTATTGAGGTAGACTATATCCGAGAGATTAAAATTTGTGTGCGTTACGGATTTGTCATATTGCGATTTTTGCTGCTTACGCGCTTGAGATAAATTTTGAGACGCGATTTCATGCAGATCCTGCAAAGTCAGCTTTAAATCAATGACGTATTTTTCCGCAACAGATGGTAAATTCGGATTTATCACGAAGTCATTTATAAGTAAAGTGTCGAGAGGAAATGCTGGTTCACGACCATAAAGCATTTCAAAAGGAGATATATTAGTTGATGATTGTGGAGTCGCGCGGTATGCAAATAATGCGAAGGGTAAAAATTGTTCCCAATCATACTGTGATCGCGCACTCAGCTTAGACAAACCATCAATCAATGTACGATTATAACGTTCCACCAACCCATCACACTGGGGGTGATATGGGGTTGTAAATATTTTTTGAACGTTTAATAGTTTACAAACTTCCGAAATTAGGGTAGATGTAAAATTTGACCCCTGATCTGTCAAAAATTTCTTGGGGACTCCATAACGTGGTATAATTTCTCTTAGTAATAAATTTGCAATAGTTGTTGCTTTTATGTCAGAAACAGCAAAAGCTTCCACGTATTTTGTAAAATAATCCATAAAAACTACTATTTGGTCATTTCCGGAGGGGGATCGCGGCATATGCAAGCAATCGCACGCAATGAGTTCAAAGGGCGCGGATACTTCGATTGGTTGCAACGGAACGGATGTGGAATTTAATGCGACCTTACGTTGTAAGCACACATCACAATTCCTACACCACGCGATCACATCATTTTCCATGCGCGGCCACCAATAACGCATTTGTATGGCGGGCAAGATTTTGCGCGATGAAAAATGAGCTCCGAAAATAGAGTCATGAAATTCCGTTAATATGAAGCGACGCAAAGATTTGGGTATGACAATTTGATGAACGACAGTTGGTGAACGCTTAGGTTGAAAACGACGAAAAAGTACATCGTTTACGAGAAAAAATTCGTCACGATATTTTTTCGTTGTTAAGTCATTCAATGCGATGCGAATTTTATGCAATTCGTCATCTGCACGTTGCTCAGCGAGTAAACGCGCAGGTGTTAGCATTTCAGCTTTTTCTGCATCGGTAAGTAACAAGCGTTCGCGAAATGTAGGTGGTTTAGAATTAATAGGATCGGTTTGCGCAGTAGGATTATTATTTTGTGCGTTTGGATGATTAATTGGCGCAGTAGGCGCATTATCGCACGATCGGTCAGGTGGAACCGATTCATCATCTGACTCAGAATCTTCGGATTCTAAATTTGCGATGTTAACGATATTTTTGCGCTCTACTTTATATTTGCGTTCTGCATGATCATATTTAGGGTGACGTGAAAGAAGATCAGCTGCGCAGTTATATGCACCAGGAACGTAAACGATATCATATTCGTATTCCTGTAATTTGAGACCCCAACGGCGTAATCGACTCGATGGGTCTTTAACATTTACTAGCCAGGTTAACGCTTGATGATCAGTTTCGACAATGAATTTTTTACCGTAAAGATAATGTCGATAATGCTTGATGGCCCACACTACCGCTAGCGCTTCTTTTTCTGAAGTAGCATAATTACATTCAGCAGAATTTAGCACACGACTAGCGTAGCTAAGAATAAAACGATTTTTGGATGGCAAATGTTTTTGCGTCAAAATAGCACCTAACGCATAGTTACTTGCGTCAGTTGTTAAAATAAATTGGTGCTCATCATCGAATTTTGGTAATTGCAAAATAGGTGGAGATGTAAATGCTTTCTTCAGAAGCTCAAAAGCGGTTTGGTGCTCAGCCTTCCAGCAAAATTCGACATCTTTACGAAGAAGATGAAATAGCGGTTTAGCGATTTTAGCGAGATCTTTAACGAATTTCTTAAACCATTGGACTAAGCCAAGGAATTTCTGCACGGATTTAACGGTTTTTGGTACGGGAAACGAGATTAAATCTGCGACTTTAGACATATCGGGAGCGATGCCCATTGCACTGATGCTGTGGCCAAGAAATTTTACCTCTGCATGCGCAAGATGGCATTTATCAGGCTTGACACGTAAGTTTGCCTTTTTAAGAGCAATGAAGACATTTTCAAGATCTTTTAAATGTTCTTCGAAAGTACGTGAAAAAATAATTATGTCATCGATGTAAACGAGACAAGATTTCCAATTTAGACCTGCGAGCACAAGCTCCATTAGTCTTTGAAAATCTGCGGGCGCATTCTTTAAACCAAAAGGTAAAACTTCAAATTCGTAATGACCAACAGGACATATAAATGCTGTTTTTTCGCGAGATTTATTATCGAGTGGAATTTGCCAATATCCAGATTTCAAATCTAGTGTGCTAAAATATGCAGCACTGCCTAAAGTATCGAAATAATCGTCTAATTGTGGAAGAGGGTAAACTTGCGTTTTAGTGACGTCATTTAACCGTCGATAATCGACGACTGGCCTAAGGGAACCGTCCTTTTTTCCGATGAGAAATAATGGACTTGCCCATGGGCTAGTTGTAGGTCGAATAATTTTATCCGCAAGCATTTCATTTATAATTTTCTGCATGGATTCCCTTCTAGAATGTTCAACACGATAAGTTTTTCCAACAACGGGTGGATTATCCCCTGTGTCAATATGATGTTTCATCAAGGGGGTACGACCGAGAGGTTCATTTTTTAATGCAAAAATTGAGTCGTATTTTAAGCAAAGTTCACGAATTTGTTGCTGCTGTCTAGAATTAACGGCGGAGCCGTTTAAAGCTTTATTTATTGATGCAAAAAGTTCTGGTGTCCTATCATCGAAAGATGAAACATGTGACACGACTTCAGCATCAGAGGTTAAAGAACCTATTATTTCGCCAGAGTCAATGCGAATTGGCGCTTTGGAGATGTTACAAACGCGAACAGGTATTAGAGGTTGTGAAGCATCGACTATAGACGGAGCAACAAAAAGTGAAGTTTTTTCCATAAAATCGGGATTTGGTTCGAATAATGCGAAATCAAAATTGCAAGAACCGTGACTTATATAGCCAGGTGTAATTAATTCATGCCTAGGTTGTATAATAACAGGCTCAGGTAGCGAAACATGCACACACACAACACCAGAGGTAGTTGCGTTGGGTTTCGCACGAAATTGCAATTTTTCGTGAGATGAAAGTAAATTAACCTTTATGCCGTTTATAAAAGCACAACGCTCAATAGGATTAACCCACATGAGTGCGGATTCGCAAAAATCATATCCTAAAAGCATGTCTTCCGGCAAGTGATCAATTATAGATACAGAGGTAGAGATAGATTGTTCTGCGATGGTTAACGTCATATTTACTCGATAACGAACTACTGCAGTGATTTCGCCTACACCATGTACGACTTGTGAAACTTGCTTAGGTGGTAAATTAAAACCAAGACGTAAGAATGCAGACGTGGTCATCATGGTGACCTGTGAACCCGTGTCTATCAGAGCAGGCACGTCAACGCCATGAACTTTAACGAGAATAGTGGGTAAATTTGTCCCAGCATGGCTTACGATAGGAATATTAGGATCGAAAGTCTTAGATGGAGGTAGATTAATTTTTTCGTAAGTTGCAAGACGACGTTGTAGACGTTCGTACTCTTCAAGAAATTCTTGCGACGCGAATAAATTAGGACGCGCGCTAGATTCTTGCTCTTTCGCAGTAACCGTGTTCACATCACGAGGAGATGTAAGGGTTGGCTGCGGTGGGGGTATATTCAAGGCGGGTTGGTTGTCTGCAGTATATGTGACATACGGGCGATTGAAATTATTATCGCTGCGATAATTAGAGTTATA
Organism: Mermis nigrescens; assembly: GCA_036768485.1. Taxonomy (NCBI): domain Eukaryota; kingdom Metazoa; phylum Nematoda; class Enoplea; order Mermithida; family Mermithidae; genus Mermis; species Mermis nigrescens. The sequence continues at coordinate 604,591 of JAVLUZ010000068.1, forward strand.
GTATGTCCCACGCTGTTCATTTGGGAATTGCACAAAAGGTGTATTTTGGCGCGATTGGTTATTATAACGATTATCGTAACGCGAATTTTGATAATTAGCACGCGAATTTTGGTAATGATCATTACGATTTTGCCGAAAATTCGATCGTGATTGCTTTGATTCAAAGCGATTATCATTATTCGCATAGTTAGATGAACGATGTTGACTAGAGTTACGATATCGTGATTGAGATCGATGCCTATTTTGCGAATTCGAACGCGATGGCGAACGATTTTGTCGCGAAAAAGAACGCGATTGGCTGCGATTGCGCGCCATAGAATTAGTATTCCGATCAGCTTGATTATTAAAATTAGCATTATTAGACGTTTCTTGCCTTTGACGCGTGAAACATTCCTCATAAATGTGACCTATGCGCTTGCAAAAGGTACAATATTTACGAGAAGAATTTTCTGGTTTCTCAGCACGCGATGAGCGATGAAACGTTCGATGACGTGAACGATTTGGATCATTTTGGTTAGATGCGCGAGGAGTATCTTTAGGTACTACGCTGCCTACTGGAGCAGCTGTTACCGATACGTAAGGCGTTACTGCCTTTTTATCCTCAAATTCTTTATTAGCAAATTCAGCGCTAAGCGCATTGTCCAAAAATTCCGCTAATGATGCTCTAGGTTTTTTATGATATGCCTCTTTCGAAATGTGTGGTAATAACCCTTGTTTTAGTTGATGTCGCATTAAATTATTAAAATGCGGCGAGTCAACTTCAAGATAGGGATCCGATTTAATTAACTCTTCGCGAAGCGAGAGATAATAAGCTTTAACCGATTCGTTAGGCTGCTGTTTGTGTGACAAAAAACGATTAAAGAGCGCACCGGTGTCCATAGGACAAAATTCGGTTATTAGCGCTTGCTTCATTTTCGAGTAAGATTGTTGTATATCAGCAGGTAACGAATGGTATAAACGCAAAACATAAGGGTCAAGAAATCCAGTAGCGAATTTTAAACGATCAGCCTTGTCAATATCATAGGTATTGGCAAGCGATTCAAATTCTGCAAAATATGCCTTTATATCTGATTTATCGCCGTCAAAAAATTTTTTATTTGCAATTGCAAATTGCATCTGCTGCAAAAATGGTCCGCGATTCAAGGAATCAGCGAGACGTGAATCACCACGCGAGCTTTCAGATGAAGAACCTGAACTATGCCTATGACGTCGTCTGCGCGATCGAGATTTGCGACGCGAGCGACGACTGCGCGGGCGATCATAACTATTAGATGAGCTGTCGTCAGAAAATTTGACGTGTTTTCTCCTACTAGATGATTCAGATTGAGGAGCAGATTCATTTTGCAAATTTGCAGATTCATTGATTAATACCAGATAAATTTATCTCAACCGGTTGCATTTCGATATTAGAAGAATGCAAGATAGGATTATTAGGTGGTATTTCCACATTTATAGGATTAGGTACATAATTATTGGCTAAGATTTCTCCTTGAGGTGGAAAATACTGCAGCGGTGGTGGATTTAGTTGCTGCTGCGAATTCGCAATAGAAGGATTAGGTACGAAGGAAGGCGCATTACGATTTAATGGCAGCGAAGGCCGAGATCGCGACGTCTGCGAAATCGATACCGACGGCTGCGAAATCGTAGGTATATTCTCCGAAAAACCCGAGTTTTGCACTGGTTGCAAACCCGTGTTTACAGGATTCTGTGACAAATTACATATTTCCGGCGCGCGGTTCGTACAACTTTGAGAGATATTTTCTGGAACAGTTTCCGAAGGTGAGCGTGAATTCGATGCTCTGTTGCTAGTAGACAACAGTGAAGATGCCCTATGCGTACTTTGCGCACGATTCGCACTTTGCGCATTGAATTCAGAAAAATTTGCGCTATCGATTGAGTGGTTAACGCGCTCAGATACATTAGTTTCTATGCGATTCAGAACTGGTTGGGGTTTAAGCATAGTGCTTAGCTCCAAACGCAGTTTACGCATTTCATCCGCATTTTCCTTTTTATCTTGATCAACGCGCGTAGAAAGATCCGAAAATTGCAAATGAATAGCTTGTAGCGCTTTCAAAATAAGATCATTAGTCACATTAGCATTAGCACGCTCTCTGTCGGCATTCATGCTGCGACTATGATTACTTTCTACGTCAGAATCGTGATTTTCGCGCTCCGAACTGGTTTCAGGATTATTTGCCGTGTTAATGGTAGTCGTATTATCGATCATTGTGTGACTTGATGAATTGTCAATATTAGGATCCGATCTAGTTAGCGAAGATTGATTAATGCGAGATCGCATGGTACTCAATGATAATTCATCTTCAGACTGTGTATTACTCGCGGCATGTAGTGACGCGGGTAATTTATCATTATTCGCCTTAGTCGTTACGTCTCTCGTAATTGTGTCATTACTCGCAGAATTACACGCGCTATTAGAGTCAACAGGCGCGGTAGGTAATTGGCGAGCTGAAGTAGGTGGCGTAGAAGGTTTTTTCAATTTAGCGGGCGGTGTCCGCAAAACCTTTTTTCCTGCCATTTTTATGTGTCAAATATGTCAAAAAATGTGCCTTTGGGTAAAATAAATTTCAGTACGTCGAAATTTTTCCCAAAATAAATGTTTCGAATTAGGCCTTTGTCGATCCGAAAAACAGGTTTTTCCACGTAAATAGTACTTCCTTACGTGAAGTAAGATATACCTGACGTGAAATGATCGAAAGCAGATAGGACTAAGCCTAAAGCGCAAGAACGTGTACGTGGTTAGAAAAACAGTTAGGTAAGAACCTAAATGACGGAATTTCGTCGTCAGTTGAGAAAAATGATGAATCGTCGCCTGAGGGTCGACGTTTATAGAAAAATGCGAGCGTGAGAGCTGCCTTCGTCGATAGAGATCCGACGGAAATAGAAAAATAACGATGGCTTTACCACGATACACAAAATCTTTACCACGGACGCTTACTTAAATTGCGCACTGCCACGATCGCGGTCGATACAACAACAAAGGTGAACGAAATGTTACACATTTTTAGATGGCCAAAATGATGAATTTAGGATCGAAAAATAATTTTACGATGATTGATCAGCTCGGCTGTAGCTAGCAGCCTAAAGGAGGGAACGTCCAATGTAAATGTAGGGGCCTGTATCTACAAGAGCGACACAGACCGGCCTAGCATTACCTTCGAGATTTACCTAGGTACGTAGGTACTTAAGTCTACGCTTAGTGCTGGCCCCGATCGCGCGGCTCTAATGGCTTTCGATCTTTGGACCCTTACAGACCTTACGGCTTCGATCCCCTCAGCCCTAATATTGCTGGCCGCTTTTACGTCGGGTGATCTCAGCAGCTACGCCCTAAGACCTAAGGCTACCTACCTAGTCTCGGTAATTGCCGCGGAGGTCAGTTGACCTATCTCAAGCTCAAGTTGTTTATTTAACTTATTTTCAATCAGTGCCTGATTCGAAATGTTTTGGTTCCTAATTAGTGTAGCACGCTGAACACTGAAAACAACAACAACGAGCTCTATGCTGATCAATCATCCTTAAAGATTAGATAATAATTTTGATCAATTTTTGGCTTGAGAGATAAATTATGATTTTCGAATAAAATAGACTATCATACGGAATTTACCTATCAGTCCACTAGACTGGGAAGAAATCCTCGACGTAGGGATGGTGGCCGACCTAACCCTCGGTATAACCAAAACCACTGGGTAGGTTTTCTATATTTTTATTCGACGATGAATTCACGGCCTGATAGCCGGACAACAAGCAATACGCAAAACAAAAACGATAATGTACTATATCCACGTACAACCGGCCAACGAAAAACCAAAACGCCAGACTAAACTACAACGTTACATTCACTGGCCTCAAGGGCCATTACAGTAAATTAAAGAACGATCAATTTAACATAATACTGAATCACTTTTATCTCAGATCGAAAGTTCTCGATTCACGTAAGCGGTATGCATTAAACAATTACTATTATCATACACTTAGCTCTATGCTACCGGACAAGTATCTAAATGTTTTTTATTATTGAAAATTTGGGGAAATAATGGGAAGACCGAAGGCATAGCCCACAGTGCACTATCATAGATAGCTACTAGTATTGGCTATGTTATGGCTATTGCGAACTGCTAAGGCAGGTTCGCCTACACGTGTAACTCTCGCAGTTACACTGTTAACTAAATGCGCACTGATTATCTGATACGCGCCGTTACAATCATACCAACATAATACACGCGCTGATAATATAACACGGATACCTAAGGCACGCGAGTACCTATTGCTCGAATCAGCCTCTGTTTTTGGTGGGTCTATTGATAGTGGGTCTTCCAGCAGTTTTTTCTGGTGGGTCTATACCTACCTGTTACATTAAATGCGCACTGAGTCGGTAATACGCGCAGTTGCACTCAAACTAACATAACACATGCGCTGATAACATAACACGGATACGTAATGCACACAAGTGCTTATTGCTTAAAACAGCCTCTATCAGGCCGATCTCCTGCGCTTAAATCAGCCTCTATTAGGCCTAATCGTCTCGACCTACGTTATCGTCTTCAATGACGTTTAGCTTTTGAAGCTTAATAACTCTCTCAATACTCAACTTCAAAACTAATAAAAAAAACCGTTTTGAGACAAAAACATTCTCTTTCTGATAGTATAAATTTTATTGCTATCCGGCCCAAATTGCGGAGAATAGTCGAAGCTGGCGCAAAAAAGCAGTAAAAAAGGGTAAAAAATGCGAAAAATAAAGAACTATCGGTCGAATGCGGAAAAAAACGGCCGCATCATCTACATTAGGTACCCCATCTTTTAAAAAAATCTCATAAAAAAATACCCACTGGTTCAGGTGCTAGCTCTGACAGAACAATTTGCTGACCTGGGCTAATATATAGAGACGCACGAAGTGCGCTTCCCTAACGTGACGTCACGCTAGACTTTAACACTACGTCACGGACGTCTTCTAAGAGGTGCGACGCACTTCCGTGCGTCTCACAATAAAGTGGTTGCACTTTTTCCTTCTTTCTATTTTCCAGGTCATATTATCATATGAAGACAAATACATACGTATTGTAGGTGTAGGTATTTATTTATGTATACCGAGACGAGCCACCTTAAATAGTACTTTCTGTATACCAAGTTTATTCGTGTGTAACATACAATTAGCGCAGCGTAGTACGAGTGCAGTAACCTCTGCCTGTGTTGATAAATGCGTAACATATGGTGATCTAAGCATATTAAGGGTGGCCAAGATCATCTGGAAGATTATAAAACAGGTAGCGCGATAGCGCTACCTATAATATACTTGGCCACACTTTTTTCTTATGTTTATCACAGCGAGTGCGAATTTTGTGTTCCCCCCCACTCACAGCAACAACGGCACACTGGAGGTGCGTATTTTTTTAAAGGATAGTTTAAAAACTCGATGTACCATTTTTTTCTGTTTACACTCACTGCCGAGTTAGCAATGAGTGTGTAAAGTGTAAATTAAAATATCAAATGATTTGCGGAGGGCCAATTTTTTTAAAAATGTTGTCCCCGAGGCTGTAGAATACGAATCTGACCTCAAAATTTCTTTACACTCAATGGTTGTTGCACAAAAATGTGAAGTGTACGGGTTTTTACCTGCGTGTTTTCAGCTTATCTATTTCAATTTCTGGTTCTCGTGCAGTCCAATTGGATTTATAATGTACGGACGGTTACAATATCTCAAAGTCCAATTTTTTTCTCTTCTAACACAATATTTCTTTGATCTGCGATCGTTTTAGTATAGAGTTCGAGACGAAAAACGAAATTTCTCCAGCTACTCCGCTAAGTAGGCGGAACATGCTATCGTGCTTAAAATGTGCCCTGACATTAGCGTTACAGATCCTAGATTATTTTGTTTCTCTACACCCAATATTGCGTTCATTAGTACAAGTGTAAAGTTGACACTTGTAACTGTAATGCGCAGAGCCTACTAGAGCCACGTCACTCTACTTAACCCTAAAGGCTAATAGCTAATGCGCTTACACGGGGTAATCGCCCTTTTAGGAGGTCGATCACCAGCCGGCGACTCGGGGGTAAGTGGCCCGGCCTGTTCAGATAGCCCGACCCTCTACGCACGCACCTAGTGAAACTTACTTAACCCCTTTGAGATTAAGTACCTAATTAATGTAAGTTCGCCGGAAACCTGATTGAGGGCTCAAAAAGATTATTATTTAACTTGTTTTGGACCGAGTTGCGGTGTTTGAAAATATTGAGGGTTCCTAATGTAGTGTAGCACAAGGACAGAAATTCAACAGCACGGAAATTCGAACCGAGCCCAATCATCAGTTCAATAAATTAATAATTGTTTACAATATTTTTGGACAGAAAATTATGAAGCAATTAAAAAGCGACAAGCATGGAGGGTACATGCTGCCGACTGTCGTGTTACGCTAATCGGGTAAAATTAAACAATGTATTTAACATGGGCACAAAGCCCTACCAAAGGCATGCAACTGATGTCAAAGTGGCACATTAACGAATGATTAAAAGAAAAGCGTAAGGCGAAAAATGCGTGCACAAATACGCTGGAAAATATATGACGACCTCTGCAGCCAAGCAGGAAAAAGGGCACAGCACAGATGGGCTGGCGAAAAAACTGAGTCTTAAATATGACAATGAGCATATGGGCAAAGCTTACGGTAAAGGAATATACAAACGAGATAGGCACAAAATATCAGACACACACATATGACTTTTAGGTACACGCAATATATGATAACACACTTACCAGTTCGTACTCAAGTCGCATTAAGCCTGAGTGCCCATTTTCCTATCCCGGATTTTAATTGAAAATATGTATGGGAAAGGAAATGAAAATATGATAATCCCCGGGGAGCTGTCCCGGGCGAGCCGTTTAAGCGTTGCGCTTAACGGTTCGCGTACGTGCGTATGGAAATTGAGCACAAAAATCTACATCTGGGGCAATCAGTCGTAGGTATGTAGGTATATCGTGGCGCAAAACAAATGGAAATTCGCGTTGATCCAACGCGGCGAGACGGCATGTAGAGGATCTCTACACACTGAGAAGCACTTTTCCGCCCAGAGCATTGGAGTATCAAACAATTTGTGGAGGGCCAATTTATTTTTTAAAATGTTGCCTCCGAGTTGTAGATTACGAATGTGCCATTAGAATTTCTTTACACTAATGGATGTTGTGCAAAAGTGTAAAGTATACAGGTTTTCTACTTTTTGCGTGTTTTCAGCTTATCTAGCTAATTTTGATTTCTGTACAGTCCAATTGGCTTTATAATGTAGACGGTTACAATATCTCAAAGACCAATTTTTCTCTTCTAACGCAATATTTCTTGATCTGTGATCGTTTTAGCGTAAAGGGTTCGAGACGAAAACGAAATGTTTTTCAACTACTCCGCTAAGTAGGCGGAACATGCTAATTATGCTTAAAATGTGCCCTGACCTGAACGTTACAGATCCTAGTGTATTTTTGACTTATGCACTTTCATCGATATCCTTCAATCTTTGAAAGGTCAGAGGTCAGACAGGCTTTAGAATTTCCATTTGCGTATTCACATCCGATTTCTTAAATTATGACAAGTTTTCAAGCTCAGACGTCAACCCACTATTGCAATTTATACTCGATTACGTACAAATTTTCACGGTATTTAGCCACGTAAGACTTTTCATGTTATTAACAGAAAGTTGTTTTGGAATTGTTAATATTTGTTTTTAGTTCCTTGAGACTAGTTATTTTCGTTATACCCTTCTCGTTTATTATATCGGTACGGAAAGTCCTATCGAAAATCACACGCCTGGAATTAAAATGATTCGATACCGACCGACGACCATTCATGCGCACAGCATAGCCGATCTGGGGGTCAGCCGGTGTGGGGGTCAAGAATTGAGCTTTTTGGGCTTTTGGGCCAAAATGACCTTGAAAACCGGCATACGCGCAAAACACAGCATTAAATCTACTTTATTACACAGTCTCTGGGTCAATATTAATTTTAATCCGTTTTTTGTCTCCATTTCGCCTTTTTCCCAGGAAAATTTCCCATTTTAAAGTTCTGAAGGTCTAATCTAGACCCTAAAACTTCCCTTGCCTCCATGTGACTTGTCCGCTGAGACTAATGACATTCATTATATATTATATAACGCCAATGCGCTGATGAATGGAATAAAACATAAATATACATAAGCTAATTTTATTTGCAAACAGCAGATAAGAATTTTAAATGATCATAATAGTCTTTATTTTCTGCGCAAAGTCTATAGAATTAGTGAGAAAGATGTTCTAGGCTGTATAGCTTGATTGTGAAGGGTATCTAATTCCGCACTTGCGATTTGAATTTTTTTAGTATTGGCTCCTAAAATCATTAAAATGCGCTATAATTACAATACTTTTGCCCGAAAAGTCAGTTTACATTGTTCAAAGATCGCTCTAGAAATCTTCGCATGAGTCTCAAGATGTTTGTTCCATACAAAAACAATGTTCCGAACAGTAACCAAGCTTGGGCAAGCAGCCAAATTCTGGGGGGTCAAAACCAGCAAAAATCCCAAAAAAACATGCCGAGAATTCAATTCTGTGGGGTTATCGACTTTTGAGGGAGTTTTCCACATTCTGGGGGCGTTGAGTCATCTACGGATAAAGTTTGAAAAATACTTAACAAGGGGCATATTGCGCTCTATATCTCCGCTATCCTAACATTTTACTATCCTGAACAGCCCTATTTTTGTAAACCTAGAAAGACATTTCAAAAAGCCTATATAATAACAACAGCACTATTGCAACTTAACGAATTATTATTTTTAGTTTTTGGAAAGTACAAATCTACACAAAATATAACAAATTCTTCCTACATTGCCCTTAAATCAATGGAATTGCTCAACATAAATTAACGGAATGGTTTGCCACTCATTATTGTTTCGTGCTCAATGTTGATTCATTATCATAGGTAGCGCGATAGCGCTACCTATAATATACTTAGCCATCCTTTTTTCTTATATGTTAATCAGAGCGAGTGCGAAATTGTGTCCCCTCACAGAACGGTACACGATCTGGGAGGTGTGGTTTTTTGTAACAGGTAGATAGTAAAAAAACAGATACCTTTTTTTGTTTACACGCAATACCGAGCTAGTCGTGAGTGTGTAAAGTGTAAACCGAAAAATCAAATAATTTGCGGCAGGCCAATTTTTTTTTAAATGTTCTATTGATTAGTAGTTTACGAATCTGGTCTTAAAATTTCTTTACACTCATTAGTTGTTGGACAGGAGTGTAATTTAGACGTTTTTTACTGTTTTCATGTGCACAAGCATATCTAACTCAGTTTTACATTCTATGCAGTCTGATTGGTTTCAAAAGGTAGACGGGTATAGAATCTAGGGGGGCCTTTTTAATTTTTTAAAGTAATATTTTCAAATTAAGAGGCGGTTTATTGTAAAGAGTCTGGGACAAAAAAATATTTTTTCCTGCCATATGCTCCACTTAGTAGACAGAACGTGGCAACTACCTTTCAAATCGTGCCTTGTCCTAAGCGCTACACGTCAAAATATATTTTGTGTCTTTACAATCAATATTGCGTTATTAGTGCAGGTGTAAACTTTATACTAAAAAATTTTTCCGCACAGAGCGTGGTGGATAGCGTGGGCAAAAGTCCGGACTAAGGACTGCTGGATCGTGGTCCAGGACTAGTCCTTATGATCCTCGGACTGTAAGGACTGGTCCTTTTCAGAACCGTAGTGCACTACCGGATCATAGTCTCCTTTAGGATCATGGTCTGGACTACGGACTATGATCCTCAAGTTGATCTTTAATTCGCACATTATTATTTAGTGTAATTACTGTAGATTTGTTTTTCTCAAAAGTCATTCACGCGCTCTTTGTTGTGTAGCGCTTTAAACAGTAAAACTTGGAATATATCAAACTCAAAATTCGGCGAAATTCATGATTATTTTGCATAGAGATGAAAACATAAGTGTTTGCAAGGAATGCGCATTTCCACATATGGGTCGCCCATTGACCAACCTTGAATGACATTTGGAACAAAAGCACTCACTGCTTCATGAAAAAACTTTGGCCTTCACAAAGAGAAAGATGCGAGGGTGTGTGTTAAATCCGTAAACGGAAATGGAAACGAAGGGTAAAAGCCGGAAACGGAAATAATGGGTAAAAGCTGGAAACGGAAACGATGGGTAAAAGCCGGAACCAGAAACGAAACGATCCAAGGTGGCGGAACCGGGGTTGCCCAAGTAGGGAACATCAGGGTCAACACCCCAACCCTGTTTCCGCCAAAATTTCCACAACTGAGGGGGTTTAGGGGCTCGGAAACGGGGTACCCCGATTATTCATTTGTGAAGCATGACCCCGGGTCCGTCGGGGGTTTCTCCACCCTGGAGGCAGTCCAAAGTGGCCGGAACCGAGGTTCCCCAAGTAGGGCCATCAGGGTACACCCTAACCCCGTTTCCGCCAAAATTTCTACAACTGAGCGGGGGTTTGAGGGCTCGGGAACGGGGTACCCCGTTATTTATATGTAAATCTGACCCTGGTTCAGTCGGGAATTTCTCCCCCTTGAAGGTGGTCCATAGTGGCGGAACCGGGGTTGAAGGTCTTGACCCTGATTGGCCCTACTTGGGGATGCCGGTTCCGCCACTTTGCACTGCCCCCCAGGGTGGAGAAACCCGGACGGAACCGGGGTCAGATTTACAAGTGAATAATTGTGTACCACGTTTGCATACCCTGAAACCCCTTCTATGAGTGAAATTTTGACGGAAACGGGGTTGGGGTGTACTGTTGACCCTAATGGGCCCTACTTGGGGAAGCCCGGTTCCGCCACTTTGGATAGTTTCTGTTTCCGGTTCCGGCTTTTACCCATCGTTTCCTTTTCTGTTTCCGTTTCCGGCTTTTATGATTTCCCATTCCGTTTCCGGATTTTACTTTTCCCCAAGATGCGAAGGGAAAATACCGGCGTTGTCCAACCAAGATCAACAAATACTATTGCAAACGCTTTTAATTGAGCTTTAAGCGGTACGTTCTATGTCACTTTTAAGCTTATTGCGACATTCCACATAATTTAAAACTCACAAAAAAACAAAAAATTAGGAAATTTTTTATTTTCCTAGGAACTTGTCCTATTGTCTGTTTCATATAAGTTTGTGCTTTTACGTTCCGCGATTCTTTGATGTTGTAAACCAGAATTTCTGCAATTGCGTTGAATTGATCTATACTTATCGTACGCTATCGGTTTACATGTAGAAAAATTCTTAAAATTCATGCACCAAGTTATGTGAAACAGACTATAGATGCAGTAGAACTGGCTATTTCTGGCCTGAACAAGACATTTTTCGTTTTTAGCTAACTTTGAGCCAATTTTGAATATCTTGCTATTGAGTTGTCGATTTTTCAAATAAAACAGTATTATTCTGGGAGGTCACGTGTAGTAGTATCCAGGTGAGCAGTATCGGAATTCTAAGGGAGGGGCTGTAAAATTTTTCAAAGATCAAAGAATGGTCTTAAAAATGGTGTTATGGCAAAAAAAATATCATTTTTCGGCGTTTCTCGTCAAGCTCTATCCATTAGCATTAAAAAATCGCTAGAGAAAACAAAAATATTTCCAAAAATTTAATTCTAGGGGATAGTGAGATTTTCAAATAGCGGAAGAGGAAGAAAAAAGTACATTTCCTTTGTTGTATAAAGTGGCAACGCGCATTTGGCAATCCCAGCCCTCAGCTCCATGTGGACGCATTTTAAGCCGGGCGAGTTTGATTTTGGAGAAAAACTGTCACAAGTTAAATGATAATCAAATGGAAAAAGGTATTTTTTTATTATTTGATTCCGATTTATTGTTCAGTTATACGATTGATATATGATTGTTGTTTGTTAACTGAATAAATACATTGATAAAGTTTGTAGCAAACTGGATAAAATTTGAAAAGAAATAAAATCAACATAGTAACAAAGCATTGAAGGACTGTGGTCCGGACCAGTCTTTTTTAAAGGATCACAGTCCGGACCAGAGTCCGGTAGTCTTTAAAATTGGGTTTGTAGTCCGGACTATAGTCCGGAAGTCTTTTTCCCCGGACTTTTGCCAACACTAGCGTGGATGATGAATTTTTTTTTTAAATGTTCGCCGTAAAGGTCAGAATAACAAATTTGACCTTCAAACTTTTCTACAGCCAGTGTTTGTTGAGGTATGAATAGGTGAACTTCGAATTATACATCTATTTTCTAGTGCCGATAGATAACTCCGTATTGCATATTGTTTGATCAGATTTTTCTTATTTCAGAGGTTTTTGACTCGTCTTAAATAAATAATTATTTTTATTATCATAAATGCACTATTCTCAAACTTCATTAGAATAATGAATATTTTTGAATATAGTATGATCAAGCTGAAATCTTAGCTGCGAGTTCAGTTGGTGCAATGGCTGACGTATCCGTTCTCGCATGTAGATTTAAAAAGAATAATGGGTTCAAGTCTTCTGAATACTAGCTTTTTTCATTTTTATAATTCTTCTGGCAAAACCATGCACTTCATTTGACTTATTCATCTATTTAGGTTCTGCAGATCACACAGTTTTTTTGTTTTTTGAATTTTTCCTCAGTTCTCGAATGGGAGAGTAAAGAGTGCGAAAATCTGGGGGTAAAAAGACACATTTTGGTCGAGTTTTTGACTTGTTTATGTCTGCCAACAACTCCGCTTATGAGTTTTAGGAAATTTTTTCTGACAGAAATGCACTACGGGTCGAGGGCTATCTTCTGCTTACCATCAAACTTTTCTACAATAAATGCGCAGTTAGTAACAGGGGTTTAAACTTTACACTCTAGTGGATGAGTAAAGAAACAGATTTTGTCCAAGATTTCCCTGTCAACTTTTTCGGTTATGAGTTGGGATAAATTGAATAAAATAGAAATGAAGTACCATTTGAGAGCTACACGTCGAAGCAAGCCGCGTTCAAAAACGTAATATTCAGTTGTTTATGGGGGTGTAGAGTTCGAAAACTGAGGTGTAAAATGGGCAAAAAACAGGGTTTCTTCGTATTTTGATTGGTAAATCATATCAAATATTTTGTGGAACACTAGTTCGGCACATGCAAACGTACTACAATCAAAGGGCAACAAACTGGCCCGAACCGAATTTATTTACATTCAACGGGGCGTTAGGTTCAGATTTTTAAAGTTTACAATGTGGTGGACAGTGAAAAATACGTGTTTGTCCATTTTTTTGTTCGCCACTTTCTCTGTTCAGAAGTCGGGCGAGGTCGAATAGGATAAAAATAAAGTACTTTCTAAGGGGTAGGCGTCACAGCAAATAGCGTTTGTTTACATCAATATTTAGCTTTTTCGGGAGGTGTAAAGTCAAAGAAATGGAGAAGTTAAAAGTGTTTCGGTCTTGTTTTCTCTGCCAACTTCTGGGATATGAGTCTAGACATAATCTTAAGTCTAAAACTAAACCAGAAACCAAATGTGATACGCCAGTTTTTTTACACTCAACAGTGGTGTAAAGTGATTTACATCTGATATTTATTTGTCCTCAGGCCATTGTGGAGACTTAATTTTTTAATAAATGTTGATCGTAATATCAGAGTAATATCAGAATTACGAATCCGACTGAAATTATCTTTACACTCTGTGGTTGTGTAAAGTTTACAATGCCTATTAACTTTCGTTCTAGAGTCTTGCGAAAGCTTAATTTTTTTCAAAATTTTCTACATAAAATCAGAATTGGGAATCTGACTGTTAGTTTTCTCTACATTTGGTAGTTGTGTAAAGTTTGCACTATTCATTTGTTGTTAATATGCAATTATACTACAAATATATTTTACTTCCAAATTTGAGCGTTAGTGTTCCTTACACATGATATTTGCGTGAAGTTTATGCTGAAAAACTTTGATCTGTTTAAATCATGTAAGGTTGTCTTGTTTAAAAAGGATAATGCTGATGTCAAACACAATATTGTTTTCCGCGTTCTTGGACTGCTGTCATTATTGTGGCATATTACTGTATGTGTTTACTGACTGATGTACTCAAATCATGCTAATTAAAAGTAAGGTACTAGCTAAGAAAAATAATCCGATGGAACAAAAAAAGATGAATATACTTGGAATGTGGATTATTAAGGATGTAAAAGGAGGGGACTAGGAAAAGTCTACCTAAAGTCGCAAAATCTGCTGAAAATCATACTTTCTCTAAGCAACAGAAAAAATCGAAGTATATTCTGCGGCCAACACACTAATATAAATATTTAACCATAAGAATGATTGAAAAAGCAGCACGTTAGCTATGCAGTGGCTTTGGGAAATGATATTTAGTAACAGACTCTCTAAGCCTATTGAATGAAATAGCAAACATCGATGCATCCAAGACAATTGAAGAAATTGTTGGTTTAAACAGAGTAGGAAACGCGTGAGTTGACTTGAAACAGACTAAATGTAGGTACACTAGCATGCCCGTAACGATTGTGGGCACTAATCAATCGGCCCCTGCTTTGCTTGCTATAATGCTCATAACAAAATAAAACAACTTTAAATACAATACCACTTAGTTTTCTATCAATCAGGATACGAAGCTAGTCAGCGTTGCTACTTGCCAGCAATTTAAAAAAATAAACATTACAGATTTCGTTTATACCCTCTTATCTGAAACTTTGAAAATTATTCAAAAAGACTTTTTCAGAGGCCGCAGAATATACTTTGATTTTTTGCGTTGCTTAGATAAAGTGTGATTTTGATCAGATTTTGCGACTTTAGGTAGCTTTTCATAGTCCCCTCCTTTTACATTCTTGACAATCCACAATTCCAAGTATATTCATCTGTTTTGTTCCATTGGAACATTTTTCTTTGCTAGTTATTGTTATATCTGTTCATTCATTTTTCAATGATGATTCATTTCATTGCCTAAAGGGCAGCAGGAACATCGTAAAATAACTTTTTTATTTTTTTGACAGTAACAGCTAATCAAGTAGGTACCTACCTGCTTACATTCCTAAATACATCGACAAAGTACCTACTGTGCATTCAGCAGCACTATATTCAAATTTTCAGGTCTGTAGGGCCCATCAAGTTGTGCATGATGGCTGCGAATTTCGCGCCAACCCCAAACTTTTGACTATTTTCAGTGCACCTAATTATTGTGTTGAATTTGACAATAATGGAGGCGTTCTTGTTGTCCTCAGCAACTTAATGTGCAGGATCAAGGTATAAACATGGACAATTATTGATAGAAGTTTTATTTGAATAAATTAAAATTTATGTCTTCCTCCTACAGCTATAACGTGACACTTCTGGGAGGTGCAGTTTTTTTAAAAATATATAATAAAAAAATTCGCTGTACATTTTTTGTTTTCCTTTACACTCTCCAGTGTGCAACGAGCGTGTAAAAATTTGGCGTAAAGTTATAACATATAATGAATTTTGGTGGTTTTTTCGCCAGCGTCTACACAACTCTGTGTACATAAATTCCCATACAATTTAATAGTATAGAATCGTAGAGGGTAGAATTTTCTAGATATTCATTTTCTTGTTTTTTTGAATTTCGCATTAGTTCTCGAATGAGAGTGTAAAGAGTGTGAAAATCAGGGGGTGAAAAAATATTCTGGTCGAGTTTTCGACTTGTTTATGTCTGCTAACAACTCCGATTATGAGTTTCAAGAAATGTTTCCTAGAAATGTACTACCGCTTAAGGACTACTTTATTCTTACCAGCTAACTTTTGTACACTCAATTCGAAGTTAGCACTAGGTGTTTAAACTTTACACTCTATCAGATGGTGTAAAAAACAGATTTTGTCTAAGATTTCTCTGCCAACTTTTCTGCTTATGAATCGAAATAAATTTTATAAGATACAAGTAAAGTACCGTGTAAAGGTTACACGTCGTAGCAAATCGAGTGTAAAAAACGCAATAAATAGTTATTTATTGGGGTATAAATTTAGGCATCAGGGATGTAAAATGGGCAAAAAAACTTTTTTTCCTTATTTTGATTGGTAAATATCGCAAATATTTTGCGGAACAGAAGTTTTCCGCATCCAAACATACTACAATTTAAAGACTACAAAGTGGCCTATACCGAATTTCTTTACACTTAATGGTGGGTTAGGTTCAGATTTTTAGAGTTTACAAAGTGTTGGATGGTAGAAATTCGCCACTTTCCGTTTAGAAGTCGGGATAAGTCGAATAGAATAAAAATAAAGCAAAGGTTATACGTCACATCAAATGGCGTTTGTTTACATCAATTTTAGCTTTTTGGGAGGTGTAAAGTCAAAAATTGGATGTGTTAAACGTTTTTCTGTTTTGTTTTTTCGGCCAACTTTTCCGGTTATGAGTTTGGACATGATCTCAAGTCTAAAAATGTAGCAGGAATCAAACATGATGGGGCGTGTTTGTTTACACTCAACAGTGGTGTAAATTAGTTTACATTTTTCGGCTTTGAAAGTGTTTTGCGTATTTTGAAACGACACTTTTTGTTTTCTAGCGGCTCAAGCCCGCGATCTGCCTCAATGTTGTCGTAAACAGCTGGTGTCATCGTGACCCATTCAGTAAGGACTGGTATTCGAAAGATCCACTACCACATTATTCTATTTTTATTTGTTGACTGTTGCCACATTAATTCATGATCGAATGAGGTGAAAAGTGATGCTTTTGTGATTGCTTTACTAAGGTCCTGTGATGACTTTTTTATATCCACATTACGTTCCATCCTATAAATTGATGTTTCATCTTTGTACATTGGATGCATAAGTACTATTGTTGACTACTTGATATCTGAGAATTTGACCTTGAATTAACAAAATTAAAGAATGTTGTAATTGACTGAAACAGTTTGAGAGTAGTGTCAAGAGAAGAAAATATACGTATGCTTAAATTTATTAATTAGGTTCTGCATGCTTGCAGGTGGTAAGGGAACTACCGTAGCTATAGTCTGTTTCACATAACTTCGTGTATAAATTCTAAGAATTTTCATCGACTTTAAGCCATGGGTTACGATAATTATATATCAGATCAATGCTATAATCGCAACCTGTCAGCTTACTGTCGGAGATAGTTTTAAAATTTATGATCGAAGTTGTTTGAAACAGACATCGGTGGTGCTAGTAATATTTCAAATAAGAAAAGCTCTTATTCATTCCGTAGAAAATATCTCCTTCGGACTAAAAATATTCTTTTTAAGTCTTCCTTTTGAGCCTTAATAATGCGCTTACTTACTTTATTCTCCATTTGAGTGAAACAATTTATCCTATGTACTAAAATTTTCTATATTTACTTACTGAAGCTTTTCCTTTCGATTAAAAAAATTTTAATTGCCTATTGGTACTGAAGATGTGGCTTGAAACCTGTGCAGTCTTTTTTAAGCACCTGTATATTTAAAAACATCAATGCAACAGTCTTCAGTTCTGGAAATATCAATGTGCAAAATTTGATAGTCTCGGATCAATTTTCAAAAAGCTCATAAAATTTGTAGGTATCTTTTCTCGAAAAAAATCAGAAATCCTTAAGCTTTGACGATCAATTCTGTTCTCTGTTTCTTCTTTTTTATGCTTAATTTGCAAACCATGACGGAGGCTGCTCTCTCCGACAACAGGTCTAAGACGCCATTCCCGTCGCGATTCAGAAAGGAAGATCCGGGAAATCGGTGCGGGTAAAATTTTATCAGACCACTTGTATGCCTCTTTATGTAAAGCAAAAATCGTAGTGTAAACACCATGCCTGAGACACGGGAACTAATTTTTTTCACCTTTTACTCGTTGAGTACGGGCGATAGTGTTTCATCATCTTTAAGTCTATTTTTAAACCTATTGCATGAAAATCGCTCAACAACGACCTAAAAAATTAAGTTCGGACTCCGCCGAGCAAAAAAATCGATTACAAGCTTTCCGAGCGAATTCAAACACTGACTTTAGAAAAACGGACTGTACATAGATAAAACATGCCACGGTCGGATAAAAAAGGATAAGGAAACATAGTTTTCCGATCGAATCCGTGCACTAGATTAAAAAAACAGACTACAGTCTTTTGACTTTGCAATAACGAGTCTTAAAATATGCATATTTACAGTCGAGAGCTTTTTAGTAAATTTTTTAAGGGCCACAGTAAGCGAAACAAGACGAATTACTGTTATTCGACAGTTCAGCTTAGTGAGGGCGAGTGGCTGGAATTCTTCCATTTTTGAAGCGCTAATCCGCCCATATAAATTTAATTTAGGCATTCAATCAGTCAGTGCTGGGACATGTAAAAATAGTAGCTGCGACCGGGACTCGAGACCCGGGACCACGGTTGACCGGACCGCTGCTCTTGCCAACTGAGCTATCGCAGACGATTTCGAAAGTGTAAGTGTTCTACTTACAGACATACTACAGTAAGCGCGCTAAATAAAAAAGCTATCGGGTGGGACCGAACCCGGGTCTCTTCGACGACAAGCAGACGTTTTACCACTGAGCTAAGCGGGAGTTTCCGGCGTTTCTTAACATCTTAGTCTATTGTGTTTAAAGTGTTAACTCAGGATAAGCTGAATGAGCGATTTTTATCTGTAAGTTGATTGATCTGCTGGAAGACGAAAATAAATTGTGCCGCAAAAACGTTATTGAAAAACCCTTCTTTGCTACGTAGCTACAAGGAGGTCTAGCCACCTACAGTAAATAATGAAGAAGGGGTTACTGTAACCCCCAAAAATATTTACTGAAAAAGCTCTCGGATAAATGAAACAGACTATAGTTCTCCAACTATTTTGATTACATACATATGTAGGTCCCTACTTTGACATCGTTGCAGAAAATACATAATAGGTGTACATATGCACTTACCTACCAAAAACATTAAATATATGCCAAATATCAAAACTATATCATATTTTAAAGAAAAAATAGCAAAACATCATATTTCTATCATATTGAAATTAAGTTTACTATACCAATATCATACTTTAATTTTTTGGGCTAATAAATTAACGCAATTACAAAGGTGTATCAAACTAATATTGTACGTTGGTGCGGCCGTTTAATAGAGAAGACTACACTTTATTTCTAATTCAAATAATTTAACAATTATGGCCTTCCTAAGTAGGGGATGACGTTTGCTGCAATCACTGCCAAAGAGATGAGTAGTTATTATTACTGTATATGTATTCATCTCTTGGCATTTTTCGGTAGGTGTACACTATGTGACAAATGGCTGTCCCGGCCAGCTAATTATTATTAAATCTGTTATCATTTCAACATTTCTTTAGACAGGATGCTCCTGTTATCAGTCAGGCAAGTGATTGGTTTGATATCTGGGTACCTGTTTAAAAAATGCAGGGCAAAACCCGATAAGAGGAAGAAAAATCTCAATAAATATAGGTTACATTACCTATTTATTTTAAGAAAAGAACTGCTTCAAAAAACCTTATTATTGTTATGGGCTGACAGTTGACACCACACATGGGCATAGGTGGGTGAGAGGGGTATTACTCCTACCTAAGGTTCTGGAAACAGGTACTGTCAGACGACTTTGAGAAAACGAAAGGTGCTGCAAGACAGTTTCGAGCTTACTGCGAAGAAAAGGCTGAAAATTTCACCTGTATGGGAGGAATATAAAAATTTTCCCGCGCTTGCCGTATTGACAATTTGGAATTTCTATTTAGCTGGTTGACTGTAGATACTGGCGTTAGCCAGTGGGGGAGAATCCCCATGGGGAAAATTTTGAATTTTTCGACATGGAGCTATGCGGTTGCGTAACGCTGTACTGCGATGATTTTTGAGAATAGACCAGTGTTGTTTTTTGTACAAGGTCCATTTGTATATGTACAAAGATGGTCCCCAAAAGTCTACATTTTGTACACACAAATTTTTGGGTACCTAATATAATAAAGTACATTAGCGATTTAGTGTAGTAAAAACAGGGTTGTTCGACTTTTGTCAGTGTATTTTAGCTAAGCTGTGGGTCTCTAAGGGCAAAAATCACTAAGAATCGTTCTTAAAACGGCGCGAAGCGCCGAAAAATTTGACATTCTCCCTTTTGAAATGTGACATTTGCCATTATGAAGATATATATAACACACAATTACTCCCGAAAATTTTGCGAATTTTAGACCTTTTTTGCAATTTTTGTTTTCCCAAAATGCATCAAGATTATTACCTAACAAGTTAATTGATCAAATTTAAACTTGCTTCATAGCTTGTCTCGGATTCCAGTTCTACTGATGATTAGAATCTAACATTTTTTCGGAAAGAATGTTTTTGGCCCTACTCTGCCGTGCAATAATAAATACTTAAATGTGCTGTTTGTAATTCTGAAGCTTAATTTAGCATGAAAACTGTAAATGAACCAATTTTGACTGCACTCCTACTTTTAAATCTCGCAGTGGATTAAGAAAAATTCTTAGTGGCGTGTGCGCACTGGTGTCATGAAGGATCTGAGTGAGAGGGTCATATTTCATGACCCAGAACATATCAAAGGCTAATGTTTTGCAGAATGTAGTTTTGAACCATGTTATCTGCTTAAAATCGACTGGGGCAACTTAATGTGTTGACAATCGACATGGAATTTAGAAGTTGATGATTTTTGTATTTTACCTTAACGTATCTGCAGCATTAGTTGCTTAAAACTAGTTTTATATTGCAGTTTAGAACGATCTTTCTGACTTAATCGTTTCTTATATTATACAGTTATACATATTTGAATCTTGATTAACAAACTATGATTTATCTAGAAACCTAGTGGGATGCACGTAAAGTTTGTCAGTCCATTGACTAGCACGTCCCATCAGTCACTAATTGAGTATCAATTGTATTCTTCGTCGATATTGTATTTATCAGTTTTGCATACCTATTACTAATAAAATTTCGTATTGTATTCCTTTCCTTATCGCTTAAATTGTTTATTCCTATTATGATTTTTTAATTAGTTTTTGTCCCTAGTTCTATTCTAAGGGGTAGATAAGCTTCTATGTATTAGGATTTGTCGACCTGGGCGGAACTGTTTTTATTCCTGTTTGCGACCTACGTCCAATGTTTAGATCGTATTGGTCATGATTTCCCGAGGTCAAAAGTGCAGGGAGTGTAATACAAAAAATTTGGAACAGCTAAATTCAGAATTCTAGCGTTTTTTGCAGGTCAAGTATGAAAAATAGCTAAAATACTTATACAACATGTTTTTAATTGAAAAACTGCATTTCAAAGTACAATTTGTCCGATTCTGACTATTTTCGTCACTCTTGCAAGTAAAAAATATAAGGATTCATCGAAAGCTTTAACTTTCAGATCATTTTAACTTTATTCTAGGTATTTAGTTAATAAACAAAACAGAAATGTGCTAGTCGATAAATTTTTAAAATTCGCTTGTTTACCCATAAATCAAGCCGAAAATGTTTGATAGCTCTAAATCGTTTGAGAGTGATTCGAGTCTCGGATCCCGGGGGTGATACCCACCCCTCCTTCTTCCCTTCCCCACGTGAATGTAAGGTATTGATTCGTTTTTAAGGTGACTATTGAAAAACCCATAAACATATCTTTTCGTCATGGTCGATCAGAAATCCTCATCAAATGAAAAAGACAAGAAAAACGAATCTAGGAAGTCCGATATAGCAAAAAATAATCCCTCAACTTCTACATTGATGAATGGCGATATAAAAGCAGCGAAAACGTCGGCTAATTTGCCCGTTTCGAAAGTAGTGGTCCATCCTCTAGTACTTTTGTCAGTCGTTGACCACTTTTATCGCGTATCGAAAGCTGAGCATGTGAACCGAGTCGTCGGAATTCTTTTAGGCTCTCAAAGAGATAACAAAATTATTGACGTGTCTAATAGTTTTGCCGGTGAGTGTATTCGCAGCGCATATTCGGTTTCAGGAATATGTAGAATGAAGAATAAATAAATTGAATAAAATGAATAAATCAAATAAATGAAGTAATTAAATAAATAATAAAATAAAATTAAAATAAATACATTCGTTGAATGGGACAGAAAAGTTCCGATCTAAAATAATGTAGCTCATTCGTTACGTATTTATGTATGTAGAGGTTCTGTCTGGGTACTGTAAAACGGTACAGTAGCGCTTTTAGTGTGCTAAAACAGGATTATTTGAATTTTGTTAGCGCATTTTAGCCAATTTCTAGGTTTCTGATGACAAAAAATATTAAAAATCGCCTCAAAACGGCACGAAGCGCCGAAATATTTGATATTTTTCCTTTCTAAATGCAATTTTTGCTCTTATAAAGATATATAGAACAGCTTATTTGAAAATTCTTGGAAATTTTAGACCATTTTACGACCAATTTACAGTTTTTGTCTTCCCAAAATCTTTGTAAGTGTACAAAGACGGTCCCGAAAAGTCTTCGTATATCGGGAAAAAATTTTTGCCGAATACAACAAATTTAGTATTGGAAAATGCTATTTTTGCAGACTAATTCATACATATGCGGATGTAACAAGATGCGTCCTGAATATTTTTAATTTTTCGTGTATTTAATGATTAGTGCACAAATTAACGGAGAAAATACGAGTGTGGCCGAAAATTTGATTAAATCGCTGGTTTGAAACAGTCAAATGCTTGACACTTTTCGAAATTTATTTTTTCTTTGGTACTTAATGTGGATGAAAATGATGTACCTCCCGGTATCTGTGAATAGTTATTGTATTTACGTCTTTTTAACAATCAAAGCGTAATAATTTTAGCCGAATTCAACGGAATTCTAAAAACTTCTCTTTTGAATTACTCATTTTTCAGTGTGAAAGATTGATAATTTATTTGCGCTTTCAAATTTAAACTGCCCTCTATATCATATTATCTTTAATGCGTCTGTTGCCTCTATTGATTTCTTAAAAAATCGCAGCGTTTTTAAGTTATAAAGGTATTTAATTTGAATTAATTTTAATTTTTATTGATTTATATCGGCAAGTAAAAATTGTTTAGTTACAAAGTTTTTACATTGTTGTTTGAAGCGCACTCGAGAGAAACTCCAATTAGAACAGCATGTTACTTTAATCTAGTATAGTGTCGCATTTTTAGTTCCTTTTGACGAAAGTGATCCTAAAGTTTGGTTCCTTGATCACGAATATTTGGAGAATATGTATGGCATGTTCAAGAAAGTGAACGGTAAGTTTTATCGTGCAAGTTTTGCGCTAAATTACGATAGAAATTTCGTTCAAAAATACACATCGAATTGAATCATACCTTTGAAACATTGAATGCGGATTTCGTTTCACCTAATGAATAAATTCGATAATTCAGCGAAAATTGTGTAAAATTAAAAAAAAATTAAAACATCGAAAAATCAAAAAAACTAATTTTAAAATAATATATGTATTGTTTCAATTTTGGACCAGTGTTTTTTATTTTTTGTGCAGGACAAAGATTTTAAGGCTTATACAAAGATTTTTGGAGCGATCTTTGTAAAACTTTGTACACAAAGTATGGGCAGCTTCTGGCCAATTAGCCATTGTACAATAAAATGGAACTTTGTGCTAAAAAGAGTGATTCCCATCAAAGTTTTGGATTCTATTCCGGAATAAATATGTATTGCAAGAACAGCCGATTTTGTGTCTGTACTTGTTGCTGTATTTGTGGCCAGACTTTGAAAGTATTTATACTCAAGGGTTAGGGGTCTTCTTCCCAGAGTTGGTCATCCTCCAAAGTTTAAAAATTTTTGACCCACAGTCCGCACCCCAAATTTTGAAGAAAATTTGCGTTTTTTAGCCATTTTTAGTTGCTTTTTTGTTATATTTATGCCTAAATATTGGACATCATATATATACCCCCTCTCCCCATAAAATTGTCGGAGGCCCCCATTTAATGTTTTTAGCCGTTACTTGTATGAGTCACATGGTCTCCATTTAATATCTTTTAAGCCGGTGCCAAAAATTTTCATTTATCCCACGTCATATTGTTGCTCGTGCTCTGTGGAATTTCATAATACAAAGATTAAAAAAGATATCATACATACACTCAGTAGGCACGTAGCTGGCCGTCCTATTTTGAGGGGGGCAACACCAATTTTTGGGAGGACCGAGCCCAAAATGGCCAAAAATAGCACAAAATAATGTTTGAAAAGTCCTATTTTCCGATTTTTCTGAATTTTGGGGGGACCGAACCCCCTTTTCCCCCAGAGATACGTGCCTGACACTCAGACGATAAGTTCTTTACCTAAATAGATTAAAAACATATTATTAATACACTCAGGCGATAAGTTATTTACCTATATATTTGTGCCCATTGTGCTCTGATTATTTAAGAGAATGTTTAGCTCAATGATGCCAAAGCGTATTGCCTTACGTTTTAAACTAAAATTTGATAAGCTTCTTTTATTTCCTGTCCGGGTTTAAAGACTTTGATTCAAGATATATGAGCTATATTCATAATCTAAAAGAAACTGGAAATGATTACAATAAAGCTTAGAGTCAAAAATTTGGATAAAGCAAAAAACATTATTTTGGCAGAGGAAGACCCGGTCTATCTTAATCCAACTACCTTAAATATTTGTGTGATACGTAGCCTATTTAATAACCGATCTCAATTGAATTATTATTATTGTCTTATTGTTGTTCTTATTATTATTGTTATTCTTATTATTATTATTATTATTATTATTATTATTATCATCTCAATAATCTCAATTATCTCAAGTTACTGTACGACGGTTTAAGCTCGCGAAAAGATCGTCGGATGGTATCACAGCGGTCCTAAATTGAACCCGAACGACATCAGCATCAATCAGATGATAAAGCAATATGCTCACAGTTCCGTGCTTGTTATTGTAGATGTGCAACTTAAGAAGGACACCGATTTGCCTACTGAGGCTTACATTGAAATTGAAGAAGTGCACGATGTGAGTAATCCTCAGACGCGTATCTATGGGGGGAATGGGGGTTTCGTATCCCCCAAAATTCAGAAAAATCGGAAGACTAAGACTTTTTAAATGTTATTTTGTGATATTTTTGGCCATTTTGGGCTTAGTCCCCTCAAAAATTGGTATTGGTCCACTCAAAATAGAACGGGCAGCTACTTGCCTGGTAATCCTGCTGCATTAGAGCGTGGAAAATCCTGTTGCCCACTCAAAGTCAGTCGACTAACTCTATCCAGCCCCTAAATGGTTGAAATTTCTTTTATTCCCTCTGTCGACTTTTGGGCAAAAATTCTCGTTTTTAGCCAATTTTAGGTGCTTTTTTTACCATTGTTGACCAAAAATTTGTAGCTGTTGTCTAACCCCTTGCCTACAATTGTCCGACTGACCCCTTTTTCTCCCAGAATTTTAAATCATTACCAGACGTGCGTAGCTTGGGATTTCTGGGAGTGAAACCAAAAATTTCATTGTAAAGTGCCTTTCGGGCTCGAAAACGATGGGTATGCGTCCAACACGCCATTTTTCTGTCGTTTCTGGGAATATCATTTTTTATAACATGAAAAAATTTGAAAAAATCGGATAAATTGAATGATATATATTCAAAAACTTGTATAAAGCGCGAAGCGCGCTGAGAATTTTACACTTTTGAGCCAAATGATCGTTGAAAACGTTTAAAACTGCACCTTTTCTACGAATTTTTTAGAAAATAGCGAATTCTAGGGCGTATAATTTTAAAACCCCCGATATCATGTATGGTCGTTACCGTACATGCACAGCATGGGAATTCTGGGTGGGTGAAATTATAAATTGCCTTTTCTGGTCCAAAAATTGTAGGTACGCGTCAAAAACATCGTTTTTCAGCGTTTCTAACGATGCTCTTTCTTTCCAGAGCGTAAAAACATTTTAAAAAGTTTCGGAGGAAAACTTAAGAAAGTCGGAACAAAATGAGCAAAATATAGTCAAAACATGAATATTATGGCGCCGAGCGCCAAAAATTTGGCACTTTTGAGCAAACAGATAGCTGAAAACGCTTTAAAAAGCATATTTTTTAAGATTTTAGAAAATTTTTGAAACTTTCAAAAATCGCCAGATCCGGAAGGTGAAAAAATTTTTGCAGGGGAGTGGAAATTTTTGCGAGGGTTGACCCCCTAAAGATCATGCATGTTTGTTACATGTACATATATCACTAGTCGCGTTTCATTTATATAACATCGTCAGGGGCAGAATCGGCCGGGAGTGGGGGTCGCTCCTCCGCACTTTTGAAGTCCAAATAGATTTTTAGCAATTTCTGACCGTGCGAACCCAACATTTTTAGGCGCTTCGCTTTAGTTGTCTCAATTATTTATTCCATTTTTTATGTATAAAGGCCCTGGCTTGACTTAAGCCTGGTAAATAAGTGAAAATTTTCTGCGCCTTCGCGTCGATTTATCTATTTTCTGCATTATTTTTTTGAAAATCTCCAAAAGTAAATGCGAAGGCAAGAATTTAAAGCTTTTTTCGGTGACGAATTTGGACTGTGATTGAGAGATTAGTCATGCAATTAAATTGTTTAAACGATCGACTTCTGTATTCGATTAGGAAATCAAGTAAAAAATAGGTCTCATGAATTTTTTGCAATATTTTATAAATCTCGCTAAGAAACGATCAGAAATGCCATTATTTTTGCGTAGCTCTTAAGGGTTGTCGAGGAATATTCCTTCAAAATTTTTGGGTCCATTTTTGGATCAAAGTCAAAATTTTAAACCACTTTGATACGAAATCTGTAGCTTAGTTCTTTTAGTTCTTAACGAATTTCGCCTCTGTATCGCTGTTTTCTATAATATGTACATAATACGGTATGTTTATCATTGATAGCCGCATTGAAAAATGATTAAAAGCTGCATTTTATCCGGAGAACGCACCTTTAAATTGATGTTAATCTTCCTTCAACTTAAAAATGGCATTTTAGCGAAGGCTTAAAGAAGAGGTGAGATGTTTTGCATTACTGTGTGAGACGTACGTAGGTGCGCAAAATCGACTTGTCACGGCGGGTGAAAACCAAAAATTGGTACAGTGCTCGCCACGAATGTTTACGTTTTAATATGCTCCATAGGATGATAGAGCTTGTTAAGGCTAATATATTCAACACGTCGGTCGTGCGTGGGCGGAAATAGGACCGACGTGTTAAAGATATAACCCTAACAAGCTCTAGAAGCTTATTAAAGCGTAAACATTCATGGCGAGTAGTAGATAGCTACGTGCTTCTTAAAACGGTTTTATTGCCTTGGGCTCTGAAAAGAAGCTTGCCTTTTTGCGTCTCAGAAAACTAGCTAATGTAAGCTTTTTTGGACTATAAATTGCTATTTAGCCCTTTTTGGTGTCGAGGAAATAGATAATTCTTTTGAAACGCAGAAAAAACAACTATATAGCATTTCTAAGCTCACAAGCTATGTTTCTGAGTCCAAAAAGGCTATATAGTCAGTTTTCTCAGCCCAAAAAGGCTCTATAGCTCATTTTCTGAGCCCAAAAACAGTTATATAGCTATCAGTTTTTCGGAGCTTAGAGGGAGTAATACCCTGTCACCTTACACTCCCCAGGCACGTAGCTGGCCGTCCTATTTTGGGGGGACTAAGCCCAAAAAGGTCAAAAATAGCACTAAATAACGTTTAAAAAATCCCATTTTTCTGATTTTACTGAATTTTGGGGGGTTCAACCCCACCCACCTCATTCCACTCAGAGATACGTGCCTAACACTCCCTCTAATGCTCCTGTATGCTGTGAGAACATTCGTTTGTCGACGTTCTGCGTCTTCTTAAAATAAGCGTAGCAATCCTTAACAAAACTCATGGCTGGTTTAGTGTTAAAGTTCGTGGTAGGAATAGTACCGATATTCCCGATATTCTGTTGTGTTTGTTTCGGTGCCATTCATAAAAAAGAACTACAGTAGGTAAAAAGTATAGTGTTAGATAGCGAAATGGCGCAATAAAATATAATAAAAATTGAAAAAATAATACAATAAAACATATTTTATATTTTAATGAAAAATATAATAAAAATAATAAAATAAAAATGATAATGAATACATAAAATGATAATAATAATAAATAATAATAATAATAATAATAATAATAGTAATAATAATAATAATAATAATAATAATACAAATATATTATAATACAATAAAAGCTACAAGTGTGATAAGAATGTAAAATTTGTTTTTTCCCTTCAAATTTCGACTGAATTACAATTTTTGATCAGACTGTGATTCTCTTTTGGATAATTTTTATGCTGTTCTTGTAGGACGGAACTCCTCCTACTCGAACTTTTGAGCACGTTGCCAGCGAAATGGGCGCCGAAGAAGCTGAAGAAGTGGGCGTTGAGCATCTTTTACGGGACATTATCTGATTAATTTATTGTTTGTATAGCGTATAACATATTGTACGTATTTTACATCGGTGCACGAGGTCAGGTTTGGCACAGGGGAGGGGTTAATTCTTAGAAATCCAAAACAGCTAATTCAACGATCACGAATTTTTTTGTTGTTTAAGCGACCAAAATGGTTAAAATAGCCCACAAAACGTCTTTTCATGGTAATTTCGCATTTTTAAAGCATTTTTAGTCCATTTTGACTGCATTATATCATTTTTAACCCTAAAAAATACAGAAATTGATCGATTTTTTACGCTTTTTGAATAGAAAAGAAAATTTCGGCATTTTTACTGCTTTATGATTTTTATATAACTAAGCACCGTTCAAAAGCTAAAAGCTATTGTTCTCTTCCATTCGGTAAAAGTACATGGTTTTTAATTATAATTTTTTATGGTGAATTTTTGGTAAATTTCTTAATTATTTAATTTTTCTGTATTTATATTATTCTTAACACGTATTCGTATCTATAGGGACATAAAAGATCAAACAGCCGGCACGCTTTCTCAACGCATCACTGATAAATATTCGGCCATTAGGGGCATGCAGCAAAATCTAGTCCATATTGCCCAATATTTGAAGCAAGTGGCGAACGGTGGATTGCCCGTTAATCATAGCCTAAATTATTTGCTACAAGTAAGCTGTACAAAATTTCTATCATTTTGCCGTGTTCAATTCAAGTTTGGGACTTCTGAATTAAAAATATTCACATGTGCAGAAACCGAAAAATTTATTTTTTCGATATTTTGAATCAAATTTCAAGGCTTCATAAAAAGGAAACGAATGAGAAATAAAATTACTTGGCTTGGGTACCCTGAAAAACTTTCACATGTTAGCCAGACATGCACAGCATTAGCAATGGAGGGGTAAAATTTTAAAGTGCCTTTTTTGGCCTATAAAACGGTAAATACGCGTCAAAAACATAACTTTTTGGCGTTTATCACGATGCTCTATCTTTCTACAGCATTGAATACAAAAAATTGAATAAAGTGGAAAAAACGTCAAACAAATTTAACAAAACATAGTCAAAAGTAGTGATCGACCGGGGCCCCGGCAATCCCCGGCCATTTTTGAGCATCCCGGCCCCGGCCGGGGCAAGGTCAAAAAATGGCCGGGGCCGAGGAAAATTTAGTGTAATTCGTATTTTGATACAGGCTGTGATACTGGCACTTATTTATCAATGAGCAAGTATTAATTTTGAGAACTGTACTGATTAGACCATATGTATACTTACTTAATCCTTTACTGAAAAAATGTTCAGGAAAATCTGCATGTTTTTGATTCCTCCACTTAACTTATTTAAACTAAATGCTACTTTCAACTCATTCATTCATAGCTATGGCTAAAAGATTTAGAGTTGACAAATACGTTATATTTCTAGTTGGAAATTGTGTGTTTTCAACAAACTATTTTTACAAAAAACACTTTTACATTTAATTGAATGGGAACAACGGGCTTTAAAACGCGTTTCTTTTGTAATAGTTATTAGGACGGAGGTTAATTATAGGCGAATGTAAACTACGCTGCAGAATTGCGTCCGATCCGATAAACTTAATATGTCTCAAATAGTTTCTTAAGGTCCAGAGTTGAGGGAGGGATGAAATCCCAAATTGGAGGACCAGAAAATTAAGTGGTGGACTGTTATTAGCCGACTCTATTTTGTTGTACGAGCTTCTTGTGCTTGTACAAAGATCTCCGAAAAGGTCTTTGTATGAGCTAACAAATTTTTATAGCTATATTATATAAATATATTTTTAAACATTTTTGGTTACTATAATATGGTACAGTAGCGATTTTAGTGTGGTAAAACAGGGTCTTTTGACTTTTGATTGTATATTTTAGCTAATTTCTGGGTTTCTAACGCCAAAAATTACTAAAATTGTCTCAAAACGGAGCAAAGCGCCTAAAAATTTGACATTTTTCCATTCTAAATACAAATTTTGCCCTTTTAAAGATATATAGGACAGACAAGTTTTCATATCGGAGCGAAGCGCCGAAAATTTTTTCGAATTTACCACCTTTTTACAGTTTTTATCTTCCCAAAAATCTTTGTACATGTACAAAGATTGTCCTGAAAAGTCTTTGTACATCGGGAAAAATCTTTGGCGAATACAAAAAAAACACTGTTTTGTACATGCAAATTTTTGTATACTTTAATATGGTACAGTAACGATTTCAGTGTGTTAGAACATAGTTTTTCAACCTTTAGTAGCTTATTTGGCTAATTTTTGGGTTTCTGAATATTTGACATTTTTCCATTTTTCCATTCTAAGCGCAGTGTTGCTTATTACAAGATTTAATTCGCATATTACAATTTTTGTAATATTTCTGATTTTGTAGGACAAGTTGTTTTAGCTTTCTCAGTCGAGTTTTATGTGTGAATTCCATCAAAAGCTCATAAAAATTTCGGCACTTCGCGCCGAACTAATATTATCAACTAAATTCAGGCCGAATTATCAAATTTAGAAGCACGGTCTTTTTGTATTCGGCGAAGATTTTTGCTGATGTACAAAGACGTTTCAGGTCCGTCTTTGTACATGTGCAAAGATTTTTGAAGAACAAAAACTGTAAAAAGGTGTAGAATTCCTTGTTGCAAATTCTACCATTTTAAAGATTTTCAGGGGGTAAGCGGCTGCAAAATAGAGCCGCTTACCCCCTTCCCCTGAAAATGGCCGAGGAATATACATGTGACAGTGGGTTTGGGCCATCCCCCATCCACGCTTTGAAGCCCCGAACTTCCTTGAAAGTCAGAAAACATTTGACCACCCTCCCCCATTTTTTGGCGGAAACCTGCGCTTTTTTGGCTATTTTTATGTGATGTATCAATTTTGATCAAGTCGCTAACCCCCTTCTTCTAAAAATGGCGAGGGACCCCTATCCTAGATTTCCAGCCGTTACATGTATACTGAGGGAATTAAGTTCAAAAAATTCAAAAGGTTTTCACCAAAAATCGTCTGACGGTGACTTGTGTCTTGGACCCTGAGGGGGTTATACCCCTCCCCCTTATGGGAATGTGTGATGTCTCATTTATTACATCCAATACCTATTACATCCAATCGCTACAGCAGCAGAAGCAGTAGCGAAGATTCAAATGATATAGAGTGTGCTAATAGTAGCGACATAGACTTTATTGATGATTCAGACAATGAAACACTGAACTAAATTTGTTTCTTGTGACATATGTAAATAGTAATAAAACTTGATATGAAAAGGCGCACCTAACTTTGCGCTTGCCATTTACTACTGAATGGAGCATTCGCTCATTATTTCTTTTCCTATGCCCACCCCAAGTATGTGTCATGCAATAATATTTTCCTTGTCTGACCCCGGCCAGCCCCGGCCCCGGCCCGGCCCCGGCCCCCCGGCCCCGGCCCCGGCCAAAAAAGTCGCCCCGGTCGATCACTAGTCAAAAGATGAGTAAATGGCGCGAAGCGCCGACATTTTGATTTTTTTGGAGCAAATATAAAGCTAAAACCGCTTAAAAAGCATTTTTCTCGAATTTTTGAAAACTTCCAAAAATCGCCAGCCCCCCTCAAGATTATGTATGTTTCAAGATTGTTTGTTGGCTATGTTCACTCTGAGGTTTTGTATAGGCAAAGTGGACGGTTGTAATTTACTGAATTAATTGATAGTACAATGTTTGAATATTTTCGCGCAATCAAGCTTCCATGCGCAGTATTAACTGATGCTTTTGATTTTTTTAAAATTAAATTTTGGGCTGTGCAAAGCAGTGTTTTTGTGCTCGACAAAGATTTTTTCCGATGCACAAAGACTTTTCGGGACCGTCTTTGTACATGCACAAAGATTTTTGGGAAGACAAAAATTGCAAAAAAGGTCTGAAATTCGCAAAAATTTTCGGCGCTTCGCGCCGAAATGAGTTATTGTGTGTTCTAAATAGTCTTCATAAAGGCAGAAATTGCATTTCAAAAGGAAAAATGTCAAATTTTTCGGTGCTTCGCGCCGTTACAAGACGATTATTAGTGATTTTTGCCTTTAGAGACCCAGAAATTAGCTAAAATACACTACCAAAAGTCGAACAACTCTGTTTTTACCACACTAAAGTCGCTACTGTATCATATTATACGTAGTACCCAGAAATTTGTGTGTACAAAATGTACAAACGACTTTTGGGGACCATCTTTGTACATGTACAAACGGACCTTGTACAAAAAAAACACTGGTGCAAAGGCTAAAGTAAAGAAAATTTCCAAACTTGTTCTTAACTCTTTGTCACCAAAAAGTCTTTCTACTTGTCACATCGTCAAAGAAATCTTTGTCAAATATGTACCGTAAACATGCTTCATTCTTGTCTACGAAATAAGATAAAATGAACGTGAGATAAATTAGCTATTAAATATTTAGCTCTGAGGAGCCAAATTTACCTTAAAATGCGGTGTCGACGTTTAAATAGCACAGCTCTTGCTCCGATTTGCTGTTTCATTATGATTTCAAGCACTTTTGCTAAAATTCTTTGAGCATCTCCTGTCTCTAATCTGGTTTCTCAATGGAGGATTTAGGTCATACATGTGACGGCTCTAAATTTTATGTGGAGGTTCGCCGGCATGCGTGCCTAATGGGGATTGGGAAGGGGTATTACTCGCTGAAGGGTCAGGCACGTATCTCTGGTGGGATGAGGGGGGTCGGAGCCCTCAAACTTCAGAAAAATCGGAAAAATATTACTTTTTAAACGTTATGTTGTGCTATTTTTGACCTTTTGGGCTTAGTTGTCCCCTAAAAATTAGTGTCTCACCCCTCTAAAATAGGACGGCCAGCTAGGTGCCTGTGAAGGGTCAGCCAGACAGGTACTGTCCGGCGATTTCGAGCTGATGGAACGTTTTTTGTATTATTTCTGAGGTCAAAAGCAGTAAAAATGTCAAAAATTTTTAATACTTTTATGCACCGTTTTACCCACAAAGCCACAGAAATTGATCAATTTCTGTTTTTTTTTGTTTAAAGTGATATAATGCAGTCAAAATGGACAAAATGCTCTAAAAATGCGAAATTACCCCGCGAATTGACGTTGTATAGGCTATTTTGACCATTTTGGTCGATTGAACTAGAAAAATTCATGAACCGTAAATTACTTGTTTTGGATTCTTGAGATTTGACCCAATGTTTTTTTTGTACAAGGTCCGTTTGTACATGTACAAAGATGGTCCCTGAAAGTCTTTGTAGATTTTGTACACACAATTTTTTGCCTTCTACAATATGGTACACTGGCGATTTCAGTGTGGCAAAAACAGTTGTTCGACCTTTCGTAGTGTATGTTTAGCTAAATTCTGGGTTTCTGAGGGCAAAAATCACTAATAATAGTCTCAAAATGGCGCGAAGCGCCGCAAAATCGACATGTTTCCTTTCAAAATGCAATTTCTGACATTATCAATATATATAGAACACACAATTGCTCATTTCGGCGCGAAGCGCCAAAAATTTCTGCGAAGTTTAAACCTTTGTTACAGTTTTTGTCTTCCCAAAAATCTTTGTACATTGCACATGTACACAAAGACGGTCCCCAAAAGTCGTTGTACATCGGGAAAATTTTTGCCGAATACAAAAAACACTGGATTTAACCCCCATCCCCTGTCGACTCTGACATTGTGCATCTATAATCCCCGGCATATACGCGCATAAGGGGGTTTGGGGGTAATTAACTCTCTGACGGATCAGCCAGACAGGTACTGTCCGGCGATTTTGAGCTAATGGAACGTTTTTTCATAATTTTCTAGGACAAAAATAGTAATAATGCCAAATTGCCGGCTCTTCGCGCCTGATTGATACTTTTAATTTTTTTACTCAAAAATCATCCAAAATTGATCACTTTCTCTATTTTTAGTGTTAAAAGCGATATGATACATTTAAAATGAACTAAACATGCTTTAATAATGCGGCATTCTCACGTAAAAGCGTTTTATAGGCTATTTTGGTCATTTCCGTCGTTTGATTGGCAGCAAAATCGTGAATACTGAATTTATTGGTATGGATTGCTGAGATTCTACCCCCCTTGCCCTGTCTGCCGAGCCGACGACCTTATGCATCTATGTATGATCCCGGAATTTTTAGAGGGACCACGTTTTCGGGCAAAAACGGTCAAAAGTTGCGCATTTTTTCCAAAAAAATCAGTGGTCAAAATTTTCTCGCTTCAGGGAATATGGGACAGCCAATTCTAGGTGTCGGTGGTGGACCATACATACATATACAGCGTGAGAATTCTGAGGGCTCAGGCCCTAAAAAATTTTTAAAAAGTGCCTTTTTGGGCTAAAAAATAATGGGTAATGGGTTCACGTCAGAAACATTGTTTTTTGACGATTCAACCAATGCCCGCTCTTTCTAGAATATAGGAACACATAAAATTCTTGAAAAATCGAGTAAATTGAACAAAATATAGTCAAAAAACGTGTGAGCCAAAAATGAACTAAAAATGCTTAAAAAGGCGAATTTTGTATAATTTTTACGAAAACTCATTAAGTCCGGGGCGAAGGTGCACAAGGGCAGCGTCGGCGGGGGAGTCGATATCCCAAAAATCCAAACTGTAAATTTAACGTTCACGATGTTTTGCTGTTTTACCGGGTAAAATGGTCAAAATAGCCTATAAAACGTTTTTTCGTGGTATTATATGATTTTAAAAGCATTTTTAGTCCATTTTTACTGCAATATATCAACTTTAGAACTAAAAAATGCAAAAACTTATCAATTTCGGGCGCTCTTTGATTAAAAAGTACTTAAAAGTACTAATCTGGCGCGAAGCGCTGGAAAACTTTTGACGTTTTTACTGCTTTTGACCTCAAAAATGATGCAAAAAACGTTCCATCAGCTCGAAATCGCCGGACAGCACCTGTCCGTCTGACCCTTCAGGGGATAATACCCCCCTCAACCTCCCTATGTGCATGTATGGTCTGGGTAGGGGTCGCGCCATTTTGCGGGGGGGAGTCCAGCTGCCATTCTAGAAGGGTCAAAACTCCACCTGGAAGTGGGGGTATGCACCTTCTTATCCCCCGGAGAAACCAAAATACCCC
This sequence comes from Mermis nigrescens, assembly GCA_036768485.1. Lineage (NCBI taxonomy): Eukaryota > Metazoa > Nematoda > Enoplea > Mermithida > Mermithidae > Mermis > Mermis nigrescens. Next base: position 639,801 of record JAVLUZ010000068.1, read on the forward strand.
CTCAGAAATCAAAATTCCCCCAGAAACCGAAATCCCCCTCCCAGAATTCAATTTTTGAAAAATTTTTTTTCGCAATTTTTTGATACCAATAGATAGTGCTTGATGAGAAACGTTGAAAAATCGTGTTTTTTCGCCATACCATAATATTTAAAGCCGTTTTCTGAGCTTTGAAAAATCTTGCACCCCCAGAATTTTGGTGCTGCCCACGTATGGTTATGAACTCCCTCCCTATCCTCCTGTCAATTGCTCTTAGCTTAGTTCAAGTCTCATGATAACCGTCCTCACACGCCCTGTGCGTAGTGGTATCTTTTTATATTTTCGCTGCAGGATTTGCTGAATCTTCTGCCCGACACAAATTTTGCCGAATTCGTGCGATCTAGTAACGTTCAACTCAATGACGACATGTTGGCTATCTATTTAGGATCGTTATCTAGAGCAGTCATTGCTTTGAATAATCTTATTAACAACAAGGTAATTTGTTTACGCCGCAATTATCACTACTGAGTATCAGGCACATAACCGGCCGTCCTATTTTGGGAGACCAACACCAATTTTTAAGGGGACTTAGCCTAAAGAGACCAACAAATAGCACAAAATAACGTTTAAAAAGTCCTATTTTTCAGATGTTTCTGAATTTTGGAGGGGGTACGAACCCCACATTCCCTTCAGGGATACATGCCTGTTTAAAGTATGATTGGATTCTTCAGCAAATACAAGATCTATCGTTCAGTTAAAGAAAACATATCTATCGAAAAATGTGTCACGCCCGATAGTGGGTAATATAATAATCATAGTAATATATTCAATATAACATTCACTTGGGTCACTCCGCGTATTTACGTCTGTCGAGCCCCGTAATAATATTCATTCTTAGTAATATACTCCGCGTGTCTCTGTGCACGTCAGTCGAGTTCAATCAATAATCCTCAGGTCAATATACTTGGACCACCTAACGGGCTGACCATATGTTCGTTTATAGTCACCAGCTCGGACTGAGCTGTCTTGCGGATTGTGCAGCTGTGTATATTATCGCGCGCGCACGTATTAATAAAACCGGTGCTATTGGGCGAATCCAATAGCCTTTATCAGCGCTGACTCCTCACTTAGCAGTTTTTAAGTGCTGAGCTCGGACCGGTTCCCTTCAGATTTTATGTCCCTCCAATATATGTATTGAATTCCTGTTGTTCTAACGTGCGCATCAGGTGTCAATAGATTACTGTAGTAGCGTATGGTATTTTTGCCTGACAAATGATACAAATAGTAGATTTTAAAAATTCTGTCGTAATACGCGATGTATGCACGTGGGTGGTTCGATGGGATTCATTCCCCCATCGCGAGAAAAGTTTTTCGACCCTCAGCCCCGCAGAAATGTTCCTACCTCCCGAATTTGAGAATTTACAAAAAAAATCCTGCTTTCAGAGTTTTTAGTGCTTGTTTAGTTCAAAATGCACATTTTTCGGCGGCGCAAACGGCCATTTTGACTGTATTTTGTTGAATTTTACCGAATTTTCTTGCATTTTTTATGTTCCTATTGCCTAGAAAAGAATAGGATTATCAGTTGAGAAAACGTAAAGTGCGGCAAGATAACTTTAAGATTACTGCGGAAATAGGGCCAAAAATTTTGCCAGGAAATGGTTGAAATATCGAAATCTGAAACGATAAATTTTCTGATTTTCTTATCGCCAGAAACTTATAAATTGGCTAAACTTCACTAATACGGGTCAACGAAATCCCGTTTACTGCACATAACGAGCTATTGAACCTAAGTAGAATACCCCAAAATTTACATGCACAGAATGTGCATTGACTTATGGGAACCGACTTTGTAGGTACATACATTGTCAAAAGACCTTGTAGTTCACTATATGAACAAGACCATTATTAATTTCTGCTCCTCCTCTGGCCACCTCCATACCTGGACGTGGGGGTTGGGTGTTTGCACCCTCCGCCCAATGAGAAACCAAAATACCCCATCCCTCAGAAACCAAAATACCCCCCAAAATTCAATTTTTGTTGTTGTTTTTTCGCAATTTTTTTATGCCAATTGATAATGTTCGATGAGAAACGTTGAAAAATGGTGTTTTTCGCCAAACCACGATTTTAAAGGCCATTTTTTGACCACCTTTGAAAAATTTTGCCTCCCCCGGAATTTCGGTGCCGCCCACCTATGGCCACCTCTACCTTGCCTATGTATGGCTTCGCCTTTTTAAATGCAAATTTAGCCATTATAAACGCATTGTAGGACAGACAATTACTCATTTTCGGCCGAAATTTTTTGAGAATTTTAGACCCGGTTGCAGTTTTTATCTACCAAAATCTTTGTACATGTACAAAGATGTCCGGAAAGTCTTTTTACCTATTGAAAAATCTTAATTTGAATATTAGAAAAACGTATGCTTAACGATAAAGCTAATTAAGCTCGTTCAATTGTCAATGAATTGAATTGAAGTGATGATAATTGCTTCATTTTGTATTTAAACTTGAATGCAACGTTTTGTTTGGATGCAAATAAAAAAATAATGGAAAAATAAGGAAAAATGATGAGGGAATGAAAAAACGAAAATGATGGGAAAACTATTCTTGGTCTGTTTATGTATCTCACGCCTTTCACATAGCAATTCGCAGCCGTTGTTTTGTAAACCAGCAGATTTCTGTTATTGCGTTTAATTGATCCATATTTGCCGTATATCGTCAGTTTACATCGTCAAAAATTCTTAAAATAAAACCACCGGCTCACATGAAACAGAGATATTCTTGTATTTTTCTTCTGGATTCAGATTTCGTTGCGCGACGCCGAAAAACCCGAATCTGAAAAGGAGGATTTTACGAAAAAAGACGAAACAGCCGTTGATAAGAAAAAGAACGACGAGGCGACCGCGAAAGATGGTTTAAACAAAAAACAGAGCAAAAAATAGTCGCGTTTAGCTTTGTGTCGAACGATTATTTTTCTCACAAATTTATTCGTACCTATTCATTCTTGTTTTTCTTGTTGTTCTGTTTGACTTACTATGTAAATTACGTAATGCTGGCGATTTTTGAGTAAATCATAGGAATATAATCCTTAGCGTTCGTCTTATTTTGCACTGTGGAATGAAAATTTGCTTATTGATTACCTTACGTTACTAAAACAGCTTAATACACTTCATATCTGTTGAGTAGATTCGAATTTTGAAGCCGTGGTTCAGGGGGCGGGTGAAATCCTGAAACGGAAACGATCAGTAAAATCAAGAAATGGAAACATCTCGTATGCCGAGCGAGATTCCATAAAAATTATCCATCGGGTGGACAGCATCAAAGTTCTGGGGATGGGGGTGCAAGATTTTTCAAAGGTCAAAAATGACCTTGAAACTTGTGGTATGGCGGAAAAACACCATTTTTCAACGTTTCTCATCGAGCACCATCCATTGGCATTAAAAAATAACGGAAAAAAAGGAATTTTCAAAAATTGAATTCTGCTTGGTATTTTGGTTTCTGGGCGGTACATACCATACGCGGGCAGCACCAAAATTCTGGGGGTGCAAGATTTTTCAGAGGTCAAAAATGAATTGCGAAAGAACCGGAAAAATTGAATTCTGGGAAGCAAACCCCCCACTCCCAGGTGTGGTGCATACCCCCGCGCCCAGGTATAGTGAACATTCCTTACCTCAGTAAGACCCATTATGGTGAAGTTTTAGGGCCTGAAAACGGGACACTTTTTTGTTACATATGCAATGCTGAATCCCATTTCCGTCGGGGTTTCTCTACTCTATAAGGGTGGTTCGAAATTTTGGAAGCGGGATCCCACAAGTTGGGCTTATCAAGGTGAACACAACACATTAGCGTGGGGGGTATGCATCCCCCAGAAGTTGAAATACCCCCCAGAAATTAAACCCTCCCCCAGAATTCAAATTTCGTAAATTTTTTTGCTTTTTTAGCGATTTTTTGATGCCATTGGATAGTGCTCGATGAGAACCGTCGAAAAGTGGTGTTTTTTCGCCATACGACCACTTTCAAGACCATTTTTTGACCTTTGAAAATTTTTTCACCCCCCCCAGAATTTCGGTGCTGCCCACCTATGGTGAACACCCCAACCCCGTTTTTGGCACTTTTAGCGACCCCTAGGTGGAGCAACCCTTGAGGGAAACGGGGTTTTGTATATGTAACTTGTAAAAACAGCAGCCCCTAAAACTCCCTAGAAGGGAGACATTTTGCTGGAAAGGGGATTGGGATGTTAACCCTGACGGGCTCACTTGGGGAACTTCAACTAGAAGAATTTGAAACCCCAGGGTGGATAAATCCCCGAAAAAACAGGGTTTATTACATGTAATAATCGAGTACACCTACCCTGTTTCCAGACCTTCTAAGTGGAGAAATTTTGCCCGAAATGGAGTTGTGGTGTTCACTCTGATCGGCTCTACTTGTGGAACCTTAGTTCAGGACTCGAAACGTTTCCATTTCCGGATTTTCCTTTTCCCTCTGGCTCATAATTCATAAAGCGCGAAATACTAAGGCCCGGAATTTCAAAAATATCAAAAACTGATAAATTCCTTGTACTAAGAGCAAAAAGACGTTTTTCTGCTTTCCCATCAAACTTACTGGCATCCAAATTTCACGAAAAACCTTTATTATATTTTATAGTATTATTTTTAATATTTTCACGATTCTTAGCCTCAAGGTGATGTGGAATTAAAAAAAGAATAAAACGTGCCTATTTATCTGGCTATACATAAATGTACATACATACATATGTAGCTTCAAAATTTTAAGGGCATATTTTGTGCTATCTGATTATTTAGGACGACCTACATATATAAACCTGGTAGAATGCAAGCTTACAGTTAAATTATTGAACCAGTCTGCTTTTTGTGTTAACATAATCCCAGCTTATATTCTATATTTCTACACAGTGCCTTAATCTATTTCCCGCAGATATGCTTTCGATTTTCCTGTGTTTTTCACAAAAACGTATAGGGGTACCTACTTGACGTGATTGATTTCATTTTTTTGCTATGTCGGAATGAATTCGTTTTTCTTAAGTGTTGTTCGCAAAATTTTTATGTATAATTCCTTATTTTCATTTTCAGTCAATCTGGTTGAATATTTATCTGAAATCGTGGCTCTAATAATAGTTAAATTTCTCGGAAAATCTAGAAACGGATTTTGTTCCGACAACAATTAAAGCAAAAGATCAGTCTGAAAAAACTTGAAATTCAGAAAATTCGAAAATCAAAGGAAGCATCATTATAGTCCTCATCTTTATTTTTTAATATTTTAAATATCTGATTTTGTCTTTCACAAAATTTTGTCTTCTTTTTAACACAAAGCGAAGATTGTTCAAACATGCAGAAATAAATTTTTAGTTCTATCGTCGCTTTTCTTCACCCTCTCATAGTGTATAATGATTCTTTCGGCGTAGGCACCAACACATGTATGTATGTAGATGATTGGAAGGACAGGATAGGATTAGAGCATCTGGATCTTAAATGGAACAATAAAGTACTTCCATCATACTTGAACCACGCCACGACTCTTATCTTATCGAGGTGAAGCAGAAGTTATCAAAATACCTAACCAGTAACCAAACCACCCATTTCAAAAATAGTTAGTAGTAGATATTTTCGTTTTATTGAAAAACTTTATTTTTCATCTTAGTTTTTAATTTATTATTTAGCTATACGAATCAAAACAGATATTAAAATTAGGAATCGGACAGTCAAGTAATATACGGTAAATCTGTAAATTTTGTACGCTTGATCGACATAGTATAGCATTGCACCGAAACAGCAGCTAAAATTATAACGAATAAATACGAACTGAACGACAAAAAAATCACAGTGAGGAGTCTGCTTGGACCATTTCGTCAACCATCGATCCTCGTTTCATGGTCGATTTTTTAAAGTTTCGTCTTAAACCTCTAGCCGTTGTGTCGTAATAATCAATATCATAAATATTAGGCAAAACGAATGAATCGGCATTATCGTAGATTGATAAGCCAGCATAAACGGGTTCTCTTCGATGTTGCTGATCTATCAGTGTTATCAATAGTTTGGTGAATATCATTGAAACAGATATATTTTTCAGCAATGATTGATTGCATTTTTAAAATGTTTTGGAGCAATACGCACATAAGCGTGGGGGTCTCTGAACTCGCCAGTCCAAAAAGCTTCTGCCGAAAATCGATTTATTTCGCGATTTTCAATATCACTGAATAGAGCTTGATTAGAAACGCCGGAAATTGTTTTTCGCTCTACCCCCAACATTTAGACCATTTTGACCTCTGAACATTTTTTAACCCAACACAGACCTCCAGAACTTGGGTCCTGTGCAGATATGCAAGTACGATGTGGGAGTTGGGGTTCCTGACTCGCTCCCGCCAGAATGAAAAAAATAGGAAATTTTCTGGAGAAAATTAGGCAAAATGCAGGCCAAAAATCGATGAAAAATGCAACTTTTCTTCAAAAGTGCCTTAAATTGACCTGAAACTGCGTAATAACGTAGTTTAAAAGTATTTTAGCGCTTATACTAGTTTTTGAGATCATTTTGGCCCACAAAAGCTCAATTCTTGACCTTACTCCGGGACCGGCTGACCCCACCCCACTTCGGCTATGCTGCGCACCTATGGTTCTGTGTCCTAACAATTAATATACTCGTCTCCACTTCATCATAAATTTTAGATCTTTTGCAGTTATATGTACACTAGCAAAGAAAAATGCTCCGATGGAACAAAAAAAGAAATATACTTGGGATTATGCATTATTATTTAAGGTTGTAAAAGGAGGGGAAATTCGCAAAGTCTTTTAAAAATAAGACTTTCTCTAAGCAACGCAAAGCGGCCTGCAGATTGATATAAACTATTAAACCAAGAAACGATTTTAAACGCAGCGGGTTGGCTATGGAGTAGCTATGGGAAAGTATATGAAGTAACCTAGGAGCGACTACTTAAACCAATTGAACGAAAAAGCAAACATTGATGCATTTTAGACTATCAAAGAAATTGTTGGTTTAAAGCTATAGAAATCGTATAAGCTCACGTGAAACAGACTACATGTACGTACATTTGCATGCCTGCAACGATTGTGTGCACTAATCGACGCCAGGTTTGTTGCTATCATGCTCATGATAACAAAATGAAACACCTTTAGGTACAATTGCAGTTAGTTTCCTCTCAATCACGATACGAAGCAAGTCAGCGTACCGGCTTCCAAGCAATTTATAAAGAGTAAACGTTTTAGATTATGTTAAAACATTTTTATGTCAAGCAATGAAAATTATTTAAAGAGGGTTGCATTTTTCAGAGTCCATATAATATACTTCGATTCTTAGCGTTGCTTAGAGAGTCTTATCTTTGAAAGATTTGGCAAATTTAGGCATATACATACATGGGTAGCTTTTTCCTAGTCCCCTCATTTAATACGAGTATACTTAATAATTCGTAATCCCAAGTATATTCGTCTTTTTTCAATCGGAACATTTTTCTTTGCTAGTACCCCACTTTTAATTAGCATGATTTGAGTAAATCAGTCAGTAAACACAAACGGTAATATACTACAAGAATGACAGCAGTCCAAGAACGTGGAAAACAATACTGTTCTGAACACTAGCTTTACCTTTGTTAAACAAGACAACCTTATCTTATTTAAACGGATCAAAGGTTTCCAGCATATAATTTACGCAGATATTGGGTGTAAAGAAAACGTACGCTCAGATTCGTAATCCTGACATTACATAGAACATTTTGGAAAAATTAAGCTACTGCAACGCTCTGAAACTAAATTTAATTTTCAGTGTTAACTTTACATAAATACTAATTGTAGAGAAAACATTCAGTCAGATTCGTAATCCTGAATTTACGGAACATGTTTTGTAAAAAAATTCACGTTTTGCAACGCTCTGGAAGTTAAATAAATTTGTAGTGTAAACAGCTCATGAACAATAAATTAATAGTGTAAGCTTTACACAACTACAGGTTTCAGAGAAAACTAAAAGTCAAATTCGTAATATTAACTTAAAGTAGAACGTTTTGAAAAAAATAAACCTGCCGCAAGGCCATAAAAGTTAAGTTAATTTACAGTGTAATTTTTCCACAACCACAGAGTGTAAAGAAGGCTCCAGTCGGATTCGTAATTTAATATTACTCCGATATTACGATCATAATTTCTGGAAAAATGAAGTCTCCACAATGGCCTGAAGACAAATAAATATTAGATGTAGACCACTTAACACAACTATTTAGTGTGAACAAATGCGCCTAACTGGCTTATCATGTTTGATTCCTGGTACATTTTTAGACTTGAGATTATGTTCACGCCTATAGACGGAGAAGTTGATAGAAAAAACAAGACAGAAACACGTTTAATACACCCAATATTTGACTTTACACCTCCCGAGAAAAGCTAAATATTGATGTAAATAAATGCTATTTGCTGTGACGTGTACCCTTAGAAAGTTTTCTATTCTATTCGACCTATCCCGACTTATGAACGGAGAAAGTGGCGAACAACAATTGACAAAAATGTATTTTCTTCCATCCACCACATAGTAAACTTTAAAAAGCTAAACCTAACTCCCCATTGAGCGCTAAGAAATTCGGTTTGGACCATTTTGTAGCCTTCGAATCGTAGTATGTTTGTATGTGGAAAGCTTCTGTTCCTCAAAATATTTAAGACATTCACCAACGAAAATAGGGAAAAAACGTGTTTTTCACGCCCATTTTACACCCCTGAGTTCGAACTTTAGACCCCATAAACAATTCAATATTGCGTTTTTTAAACGCGGTCTGCTGCAACGTGTAACCTTTGAAAAGAACCTTATTTCAATTTTATTTAATTTATCCTGACTTATAAGCGGAAAAGTTGGTTGAGAAATCTTAGACAAAATCTGTTTTTTACATCATCCATTAGAGTGTTAAGTTAAAACCCCTAGTTTTAACTTCGCATTGAGCGTAAAAAGGTTTGCTGGTAAGCAGAAAGTATCCTATAACCCGAAGTACATTTCTATCAGAAAAAATTTCTCGTAACTCACAACTGGAGTTGTTGTCAGACATGAACAAGTCGAAAACTCGATCAAAATGTGTTTTTTCACCCCCTAGTGATTTTCACACTCTTTACACTTTCATTCGAGAACTAATGCGATATTCGAAAAACAAAAAAATATTCGCCTAGAAAATCCAATCCTCTACAACTCTATGTTATTGAATAATATAAAGCGTTCACAGAGACTTGTGTACACGCTGGAGAAAAAACCACTAAAATTCGCTATATGTTATTACATTACGCCAAAACTTTACACACTCGTCACAAACTCAATATTAAGTGTAAACAAAAAAGAACGCATAATCTTTTTTATTATCTATATTTTTAAAAGACCGCACCTCCGATATATGTCCTGTTACAGCTGTGAGGGGGGGGGTGGGGGTACCTAAGTTCATTATAGGTGCTGCGCTAACGCGGTACCTATGATGCAAACGAACACATGTATATTTTGCTCCTTCACGTCAGCAAAATCGATCTTGTCCTAAAATAGATAGGTAGGTGGTACTTTCCTACCTTATCTATTCATAGCACAACAGTTCAAGATCGTAGTAAATTAATTATAAAAAATATCAATATTAAATTATTAACACATTCCATTTTTTAAATTGTACTAGAAATGCCTACGAGCAATATAAGGAACATTTTCGAATAGATCAAAATTACGAACTAATTGTTAATAGTATGACACCAGCGAATCACATTGATCAAGGGATAGACCAGAAAACACTTTATCCTATGAAGGGACGAGTAAATTTGCATTTCGAATTTCAGTACGAAATCAACTAAACCGCTGAGCATGTCAGTTCAAATTTTTTAAAATTCTCTTCATTTGTCATCAGCCCTACTTTATTTCTGAAGCAGATAATAGATTCCGTGTCAGCAGGAATTCTAGCCATAGAGCCGAATCTCGAATCTGCATTAAGATTTCTAGAATTTTAATGATTAAGATCAAAACTTATTGAAGATTTATAGTGGGAGTTGTGACATCACACTGGAGCCTCAGAGACGTTGTTAACAAAGATGTCGTTTAAACTTATGAAAAATCTAATAAAATGAAAAAATGAAATGAAAATTTAATCTCCATCGAAAATGTAAAATGAGAACGTGGCAGTGTTAGACGGAAAAAAGGAAAATTGACATCTTTATTTTAAAAATGATTTTAGAACTACAGGGTGTCCCACCCTTAGGTAGGCGGCACCGAAATTCTGGGGGTGCAAGATTTTCCAAAGATAAAAGAATGGCAAAGAATGGCCTTAAAAATGGTGATATGGCGGAAAAAAACACCATTTTTCAACGTTTCTCATCAAGCACTATCCATTGACATCAAAAAATTGCGAAAAAGACAAGAAAAATTTCAAAAACTGAATCAGAGGGAGGGGAGATGTGGTTTCTGGGGGACGGGGGTATTTTGGTATCTCGGGGGGATGCATACCCCCAAACCATACGTGGGCAGCAAGAAAATTCTGGGGGGTGCAAGATTTTTTTGAAGGTCGAAAAATGGCCTTAAAAATGGTGGTATGGCGATAAAAACACCATTTTTCGACGTTTCTCATCAAGCACTATCCATTGGCATCAAAAAATTGCGAAAAAAACGAAAAAAATTTTCAAAAATTGAATTCTGGGGGGTATTTTGATTTCTGGGGGGGGGTATTTTGGTTTCTGGGGGGTGCATACCCCCCAAACCCCCCACGCCCAGGTGTGCCCCAAACCCCCACGCCCAGGTGTGGTCCACATAACTTTCCCACATGTGTTTTCTCAATAACTCCATTAATTCTTATTATTTTTCAATGATTTTTTTGGATGTAAGGAAACAAACTGACAAGGTTTAATTGGTTTCGCTTGTTGATAGTGTTAATTCAGAAGTTAGTGTATACCTTAAATTTCTGGCAGATTTCCCTTTAAAAATTATGTATTTTGCGATCGCGAGAAATATCTGTCAAAAGTCGGTAAGATAATTTTTGCAGAGCGAAGAAAAGTCGGTTCTGTAAAAATGCAATATTTCAGAGAGTGTACAATCAGATTATGCCAAACTTTATCAGTCGATAGCCTATTAGAAATTCTATATTCACTCAAAAGTTTTTCAAAAATATCATGGATCGATTGGCTACGCGAGATAATAGGTTGGATACTTAGATGGGACAACCTGTAGAACTTAGGTTTACGACGACTTCTGTGGCTTGCTAGCTTGCACGACAAACAAGTAAAAGCGACCGTATCGTTTCGACCACTTTCCTATTGGACCTTTCAACTATGTGCGAAAATTCATTGAAAACTATTAAGAATTAAGGGAGTTTTAATGAAAATAAAGTGGGACAGTCAGGTGAAACACTCTGTCTGTACATTCGATCTAAGTTGATTTCAAATTATTGGTATAATCTTTGTATCATTTTGAAACGTACGAAATCCTGGCCGGCTCATAGAGCCTCAAATTATTCCTCACAAAATCTTATATTATGTCCTGCGAATATTTTAATGAAAAGAATAGTAAAGTGAGCAAAAAGTTTTACTAAATTTATTATCCAGTGAGTCGGATAAGTTGGTTAGCACAGTACCATCGTTGCTAGATACGGAAGAACTTCGCTTTGTTGTCAAAACCGCATGCAATAAATTCGGTCCCTGACTTTCGACCGGTGACGCTTTAGATTGATCTTGCCTCCTAAGATCAGCTTGAGTTGATGACCTGTCTGATTTTGGGCTTATTTCGGCAACCACTACCATGGGTATAACGGAGCCGTTTGTAATTTCGGTTTTAGGATTATGTAGATTGTCTGAAAATCGAATTAAATTAAAAAATTAAGAAAATGTTTTAGTTAATTTTTTGGTGTTACGAACTTTACTTATTGTGAGTGTGCACATCAGGTGAAAAACTGGGGCTCATCAATGCCAAACGACAAATGTTTAAATCAATGTAGGTAAAGTAGGGAGATGCATTCAGGTTATTTTCATCCGATTCCTGACCTAAAGATCTGGCAGCACTAAAAGCTGGAATCAATGCTAAATTAAGCTAAAGCGATCGTTTCGTCAGCATATTTTTGCTAAGTAATTATGGTTTTAACGCCTTACTTTTTGATTATAATTAAAATATGCTAAAAAATGGCACACATGTGGAATTCAAATGAATAATTCTTCACAGATAGAAATTGTTAAAAATTAATCTCCGTTTCTATAAATGAAAAGAGGGCTAAATTTCGGAAAATTCTTCAACAAACAGAAAACCCAATATTCTACCAACCATTTGGATAGAACATTAAGTGAGGAGTAGGTAACCGACGCTTAAGGATTCGTTTTAAAAAATTTATACGACAACCGATCCATGCCAGAAATCGTAATAGTAATAGGAAGTCCATCACTTGTATGATGTATCAAATCGATTCCGAATTTATATTTCGAATATGTAATATTTTAAATTACTTACATGAAAACAATGCAATGTGGTAAATAATATATCAGAGTCGCAAGCATTGAGCAGCGAAGCAACTATACATAGTCCGTTTCACATAAGTTTAGGCATGAACTTTAGAAGTTTCCTTCGACTATATTGCGCTGAATGCATTGAATTGATCAACAGTTACCGTAAGCTGACGACTTACTGTCTTTGAAAATTCTAAAAATGTACACCCAAGCTAATGTGAAATAGAGGGGGGTTTGATGGTTCCGAATTGCAAAAAAGTGTCGACATTCAAGTGGAAGTCTATCGCATTCTGGGATCTCAACCACACGTGGACGTGGGGGATTAGGGAGTTTAGAACCCCACTTACCCCCGAGAATCCGGTAGACCCCAAAAGTCGATAGACCCCAGAACTGATTTTTGAGCATATTGAGACTTTTGTAGGCTTTATACCAGCCAGACAAATAGACCCCCTAGAATTTGGCTGCTGCCCATGTATATTCTCAACCAGACATGCACGTAGGAGGTTCGGGCGGGACTAGATCCCCAGAAAGGAAAATGGGAAATTTATCAAGAAACAATGAGGTAAAATAAGGCTAAAAACGTATGAAAATAAAAAATTTTATCCGAAAATGCATGAAATTGATCAGAAATTGTAGGTTAATGTAGTTTTAACGTAAATTTAGCATTTTGTTGCAAAGTCATTATTGCGAAATGCATACCTTCGTATTCCTGGTTTTTAGAGAATTGATTATTTTCTACGAATGCATCGACCAAATCGCGTGGAATTCCATTTTGCCATTCTACTGAATTGTTAACCATTGAATATTGCTTGCCAGCAATTGGAGGCAGAAAATTTTTGGACTTATCACCTTTTGGCGACGAATCGATCGGATTACCGTTGTTGATTACTCCTGTGGCACAATGACTATTCGGTGATGCAGATTGCTCCTGCTGGCACAATAAGCTACTATAGTTGGTCTCACACAACGTCGGTCATTTTAAAACTATCTACGGCAATAAGCTGACAGATTGCTATTATAGCATTGATCTGATACATAAATATCGTAACTCTCGGCCTACTGCCGACGAAAATTCTTAGAATTTATGCACGAAGTTATGTGAAACCGACTATAGGTATATGAGTTTTTCAATCGTGTTTAGAAAATGAATATGAAAGGATAAAAGCAAAAAACAGCAATAATAATATATGACAATGAGGAATGTATAAGAAAAGTTCAAATTCTAAAAATAGTGAAAGTGTGCTTTAAATATTTTGGCATGGCTTAAGGGTTGCCTATAATAATTAAAAATGTTTTTTATTTTTTATTTTTTATAGTTTTATTTTTTTGTCCTTATATACGAGTATCGTCTACCTCTTTGCTGAAATTCTACTGATGAAAAAATATAAAACATAAAGTAATAAAACTTTAAAATTTGTTGCCTGAGCTGTTTGTAAATTTAGAGGATGCCATTTGTCCTGTCCGTTAGTATATACAGTGTGGTCCATGTATCTATTCCGTATTTTGCTTTTATATAGCTAAATCAATTTTTAATCAAGGAACGTAAAACTTTGCCAGAATATAAAGAAGACATAAAAGCTTTATTCTATTAAGTTTTATGTTGTAAAATTTCACGTTTAACGAGTCATGCTCTTGTATATAATCAAATCATTTCCCGACACTTCAAATAACGGTTGCTATATTGCAACGGAACTTTTTGGCTTATTTTGACTGTAACTTTATTAAAAAGGTGATTAAAAAAAGTTTTTTGAATTTATAAATGTTCAACGGTCACATTTTGTTTACTTTGGATTTAACAAGCCCCATAAGAAAAAAAATCGCTCTGCATGGTTGGAAGAATAGAGAGGATACGGTATGAAAAGCGATTCATGAATCATGGCTGTCTTAGCTTCCTCGTCCTTCCGACTTATCTACCCGCAAGTTTTCTTTCTGGGATTTATTAATTCCAAAGTGTGAAGAAAAAGCCCCTCGAAAATTCAGGTATTGGACGTTTTCATTATCTTCGCTTTCAATGAAATCTTGGCCAAAATGCATAGAAAAGTTTTGCTCAAATATCGAAAACTTTAATTGAGGTTAAAAAATGAGTTAGGCACGTAGAAGTATATAACTCGTGAACCGAGAAATTTAATAATGTAAAACTTTATAGAGTATAATTCATAGGTTTTTTCATGTCCTGGTAAAGTTTTAAGTTCTTTGAATAAAACGTGATTTAGCTATAGGAAAACAAAATATGGAATAGTTACGTGCATAGGTGGGCAGCACCGAAATTCTGGGGGGGGGTGAAAAAATTTTCAAAGGTCAAAACATTGTCTTGAAAGTGGTCGTATGACGAAAGAACACCATTTTTCGACGTTTCTCATCGAGCACTATCCAATGGCATCAAAAAATTGCTGAGATAGCAAAAAAAATTTCAAAATTTGAATTTGGGGGGGGTATTTTGATTTCTGTAGGGGTATTTCAACTTCTGGGGGTGCATACCCCCCAAACCCCCCCCTCCCCACGCCCATGTGTGGTTACGTGACCCTCCCTGTACTTTTAGCCTTGCATACATTTTTTTCCTTTTCGGCAATGAATTTAGACCTTTCGTCAGCTAAAACAGATAAATGAGTAAAAAAGCTACTGCTTACTGACTTTGCTAAGCCGAATATTAAAAGATACACTTAATCGTGTTTTTACCTAAGATTACTGCTTAGCATAGAGATATGTGAGATAGTATTCAGCATAACAATGGCCTAAAAATTTAAATGTTATAATACATGCCAAACTATTTTCTATTTAGGCACTTACTACTTCAGAAGACTGTAAAGCTAGGTTAATTCCACTTGCATTTCCACTTGACAAGGTGCCGTTGAGCAAAATTGAGTCGCCGGGTTGAGCAACCATGCTATGAGTGAAGTTCCTTTAGGAACAATTAGTTAGAAGAAAATCAGAAATTTACAAGAAAAAATATTTATTTTATTATTTTGATTATTAAAAAAATATCACTCTTTCTAGGGTGTAAGTAATTCTATCCGACTCTAAAGTGGGTACCTAGCTATCAGTTTGAAAATTGATTCAAGTAGCAATTCACTTAATCGAAATCGAGAATTAATTACGTTATTGTTGTCTTTGTATTTTATTGTATATAACTGCAATGCGTATGACTAACTTTTCCACCTGTTTTGATATAGGTAAAAAAACATTTGCTGGTTTTATGCTCTTGCATCGAAAGCACACATAGTCGGGCGAGGGTCCGGGGTCCTGGATCCCTGAATCCAAAAATTCAAAAAGCCGTTAGAATTCCAAAAACACTCTTGATTCAAATTTTCAAAAATTTTTTTTCCGTAATTTTTTCGATGCCAATGAACAGAACTGGATAAAAACGATTCGAATACCTTGCTCGACTTTACTTTACTTATATTACTTTATTTTACTTTTATTTACTTTTGTTTAATTTATTTTGCGTTATTTTACTTTACTTTGCTTTACTCTATTTTAGTTTATACTTTACCTTGCTCTCGGGATCGCTAAATTTTGTAGGAATCCTTGATCAGAATTTTTCGTGGCAGCAATAGGAAAGTCTACCTGTACGAAAGAACTACCTACCGTCAATTTGTTAACACAGAAAAGTAAAGACAAAAAAGGTCTGATGAATGGCTAGCATTCTTAATTTTCTGACATATTAGGTATCTCTACTGTAAAGAACGTTAAAAAATCGTCAGTTGTAGCTTTGCTTGACCAGAAAAATTGGGAAAACAAACGTCTTCCTAAATTTTTAATTAGTTTCGAATGCCGAAGGAATATTGACAACTATTACCACTTATTCCTGCGTCTTTTATTATTTATATGAATTGTTAATCTTCAAAACTTTAATACTTTTGTTTCTTATCGCAAGCGTAAATTATTATTATTGCTTCGTATGATTCTTTTGCAATATTGTCAATTATCTCTATACAAATAGTGTTATACTGTCATTACATCTATTGATATTCAACCAGATGAGTGGAAATTTTGTGAGAACTGAAAATTGGGGGAATATTTGTCCATATTTTTCGCAGCTATAAATAGTGCATTATTTTTAAAAAACGGCTTTCACTGATAACCTTGCGGGAGGCTGTTGATCCGCTTCGTCTAATGAGTAGCAATTTTCGGAAAAATTTTTCAGCTGCTTTCATATGCTTGTTTTTGTAGGTGGGCAAATTAGATGCTATTGTGACCGTCTTTTTCGTCGGCCTATCTTTCGTTGTTTCATTGATGGTTCGACCATTTTGCACCGCCAATGGAGCCTGCGGCCTTTCTTGCTTAGCTTCGGCTAATTGCTTTTGCATCATTATATAACTGTAGGTTGTAAGACCCTTACAAACTATAAATTGAAATAAGTTATCGACTTAAATGAACGGAAGCAAAATAAAATAATCGTCGAATTCTAAATTGTATCAAATTATGCTATTCTGATTATTAGTCGCAACATATATAATTAATTCGTAATATATGTATTTGCTTCCGATTAGCATAATAAGCTGTTACACGTTTAGATTACGAGAATAACACATTAATTTATCGTAAATACCGTTAAGAGTACACACACTCACTTAATCGTAAGTGAAATAATAGTAAATGCATCGTCAAGCATAGTATGATCACGCTGATCATTTCGGTGAAGCTTAGCAAAAATAACCACAGGATGTCCGATATTTTAATATAGAAAATGGCGGCTGAAAATTATAAAGTTTTAAACAAATTGACACGAAAATAAATTGCAACTGATAAAATACGAAAACAGTCGATCAGTCGTTGGGTCTGATTACAATAAAAGAGTAAAAAGACTGAAAAATGTCTATGTGAGCAAGGAACGCTTTGTTTCGACGCCCCTCATCACGCTCAATCAATTGGTATCAATAATTATGAAAATATCGATTTTTCGAAAATAGAGCTCTCTCTAGATCAAGCTTCCATGGGGTTCGCTGGCTCCTTGCAGCTTCAAATTACTCTCATATATCTGCCTTTTATTATTCTTGTAATAATCTTGACTTGAAATGTGCTATGAGCAAGTATAATAAATAATAACTAGAAGAATAATATAGTTCATTTATAATAATATAATAAAAGCTTTTATATCTATCATTCAGAAATATGCAACATGTTTGTCATTCCCGAGTGAACCATAAATTTGAAAAAGCTCACTCTCGCCTTCCCGTAATAAATCAGATAAGCTAATTCTGAATATCAACTCGGCAAGGCCCAAACCGGTAACGAATATTAGTACGATAGCAGTTGATATGACGTAAACTAAGAATAGCCTAAGTAGGAAACCGAGTTAACGTTAAATAAATAAAACATAGTTTAATTTAAAAATTATTAACCTATAATTTTCGGCTCCTATACAATTGTTGAGCCATTTACAATGATGATCGAAATTTAAAACGCACTTGTTACATTGACGGCAGTGTTTCGAGGTTTGATTACTAAAACACAAATTGGCATTATTTATAAGATTTTCTAAAAGAACGTGCCTACGCTAAATATAAAGAGATGGCAGATAATTACGATCAGCAATGCTGTCACGCTTTAAAACTCTTTTATGCACAGAATAATTTTTTTCGCTCATAAATTTATAAAAAAATTTCCGTTTTGTGAAGAGCAATAAATATCAAAATGTTATCGGCGAAAATTGCAATTGTTCATAAGTTACTTTAGTCAGAGCGACTTCGTAAATCAAAAATAAGAAGCGGTATAAATGAATTTTATAAATAGTTTCTCTGTGTAACTTGAGTTTCCAATAATTAATCTTAGCAGATTTATAATTAAATGAGTCTTCTTTTTACTAGCGGAAAATACTAGATTTTGACCTAAAAACTTTTAGCGGGAGTTCAACGAATTTAGTATTTCCAAAAATCACTGTCTATTAACAGGCACGTAGCTGGCCCTCTTATTTTGGGGGGACCAACACCAATTTGGGGGGAGTCTAAGCCAAGAATAGCACAAAATAATGTGTAAAAAGTCCTATTTTCCCAGTATTTTTCTGAATTAGGGGGTCCAGACCCTTCCATTCCCCCCACAGCTACGTGCCTGTTTATAAAAAACTAACAACGTACAATCTGTTTATAATAGCAACATAACACTTTGTATCGATTACTTTTCAGTAGGTATTTTATTTTATTTATTAGATTCTGCGCTGCTATGTATTGAATGTTGTATTACGTTAAATCCGAAATTAGAGAGAAGGAAAACATTTCAATAGCGCACTTCTAATACCATTCGCTTCAAATGCTGACAGTAGGTTGCCATGCTTAAGTTTATTTGAAACTGGATGAACATTTCAAAAATAGGCGTCCAATCAGAAATTATAATGCTTTCAATCTCATGGTAGGGAATCGCTTCCCTTAGGATCAACGTTTTATTTGCTAGTTTCGTTGCACGAAATGAATGCGCTTCAACCAATCCCGCGTTACGATCTTTGATTACTTTTTTTAATTATTTTTTATTTTTTAAATTTGTCTTTATTTTTTCTTTTGTCGTTTTTATTTATCATACATTCGTTTTTCGCTTACATGACCGATTCGCAAATGTTGCAAAAATTATTTTGATCAATAACATGCCGGTGCTTTAGCTTGTTGAACGCAGGCCTCGGTATGTGTCTTATTTTTCGCTTGACGGCTGAGTCAGCCGGATCGGACGACGTGACGGCTATTTTTAGCACCAAATTTATCACCACCAATAAACCGTAAGTCTACAAACGCAACATTCAAAAATTATTGTACAATTCACGTAAAAAATATGCTTTTTTATTCAAATATTAAGCATTACGAGCATAAATCTGCAAGCAAGACGTTCAACTTTTTTGTCAGTCTTTTCAATCATTACTTTCAATTTTTGAGTTTAAATTGATTATTCTTGCATAAAAACGCAACGTTCCAAAACGATTTATCAGTCGGAACGATTTGACGTTTTTTATTGCGTTTCCCAAATATGTATTGTATTTTACTATTTACTGTATTATGACAATTAGTGTAACACACGGAAAAAGGCTCATAAAAACTCATATATCTTTATTGTTTAATGAATGACTTCTTATGATTTGTGAGGGTTCAGGAATTGACTGAAAAAGATAAGTAGCTCATAAAAAATCATTTAAAAGTAGCCAGATATTTCCAAGTGTCACCTACCTTGAGCATAATCCACAGATCATTAAGCTTTTAAAGCTACAAAATCAGACATGCACGTGGAGAATCAGTAGAGAGAAAATTTTCTTGAAAAAATCACGCCGATGAATTCAAAAAACGGGTAAAATGAAAACTTGTTGTAAAAGTGATTTAAATCTATCCAGTGAAGAACTGTCAACTAAAATAATTTTTACTTTTCACGTTTAGATACATTATTTCGATGACAGATATCGATAAAAGCTTCCCGAGAAGCCCCTAAACCGGAATGACCTACTTCAGATCAGAAAGAATATGCATCTATGCCCGAGAACAAAATATTTTCTGTTAAAAACACAACAAATCAAATAAAATAAGAAAACATTCTCCTTACCGCGTTGAATTTCGTTCGTAGGTTCATCATAAGAATATTATTTTTGCTATCGATTTATTGATATCAATGGGGGAAGAGAAAAATGTAAAAAATTCTTTATTTTAAATTAATACTTTTAAAGACTCGAATTCGACGATTTTCGACAACGCTCATAAGTCAAACATTTTTTCCCATATATGTATGTATATATAGCAGCCTCTTATGAGTTTTGAGGATTTCTGGATCCCAGGAAATTTTATGGGAAAGTAAGGCAAAAATAAATAAATGAATAAATGAACACAGAAAATTTTTGTTCTCAAAGTGCTTGAAATTGACTGAAGGCTGCGGATAAAAATAGTATTGACGTTATTATACCAGTTCCGGTTTTTAGAGGCCATATTGGCATCGAAAATCTCTCTGGCTCACTACCTTAGGTGAGCGGCATCAAACTTCTGGGGAGGAGGGGGTGCAAGATTTTTTCAAAGGTCAAAAAATGGCCTTAAAATGGTGGTATGGCGAAAAAATACCATTTGTCAACGTTTCTCATCGAGCACTATCCTTGGCATCAAAAAATCGCGAAAAAAACGAAAAAAAATTCAAAAATTGAACTCTGGGGTAGTGATCGACCGGGGCGACTTTTTTGGTCGGGGCCGGGGCGGTACCGGGGCTGAAAAAATCCCCGGCCGGGGCCGGAGCTGGGGCTGGCCAGGGTCAGACAAGGAAAATATTATTGCATGACGCATACTAGGGGTGGGCATAGGAAAAGAAATAATGAGCGACTGCTCCATTCAGTAGTAAATGGCAAGCGCAAAGTTAGGTGCGCCTTTTCATATCAAGTTTTATTACTATTTATGTCACAAGAAACAAATTTAGTCCAGTGTTTGATTGTCTGAATCATCAATAAAGTCTATGTCGCTGCTATTAGCACACTCTATATCATTTGAATCTTCGCTACTGCTACTGCTGCTGTATCGATTGGATGTAATAGGTATTGGATGTAATAAATGAGACATCACACATTCCCATAAAGGGGGAGGGGTATTACATCCCTCAGGGTCCAAGACACAAGTCACTGTCAGACGATTTTTGGTGAAAACCTTTTGAATTTTTTGAACTTAATTTTTTAGTATGGCAAAAGTGTACCTAACTATTAGAATTTCACGAAGTGATACATTATTTTAGAATGTGAGCTAGAGTAAATAGATAAACTATCACTATAAAACATGCATGTAATCGCTAAAAATTTTATGAGGGTCCCTCAGTATACTCGTACATGTAACGGCTGGAAATCTAGGGTAGGGGTCCCTCGCCATTTTTAGAAGGAGGGGGTTAGCGACTAGATCAAAAATGGTAAAAACACATGAAAATAGACAAAAAAGTGCAGGTTTTCGCTAAAAAATGGGGGAGGGTGGTCAAATATTTTCTGACTTTCAAGGAAGTTCGGGGCTTCAAAGCGTGGATGGGGGATGGCCCAAACCCCTGTCACATGTATATTTCTCGGCCATTTTCAGGGTAAGGGGGGTAAGCAGCTCCATTTTTGCAGCCGCTTACTCCCCCTGAAAATCTTTAACATGGTAGAATTTGCAATAAGGAATTCTACACCTTTTTACAGTTTTTGTTCTTCAAAAATCTTTGTACATGTACAAAGACGGTCCTGAAACGTCTGTGTACATCAGTAAAAATCTTCGCCTAGTACGAAAAGACCGTGCTTCTAAATATGATAATTGGGCCTGAATTTAGTTTGTAATATTAGTTCGGCGCGAAGTGCCGAAATTTTTATGAGCTTTTGATGGAATTCACACATAAAACTCGACTGAGAAAGCTAAAACAACGGATCTAGTATACAATTTACCCACCAACGTTTTTTAGCCGATCCATAATGTATTGTAATGTGTCATGTGTAATGTATAATGTGTAATATGAACACTTTACACATTACACATTACACACTACACATGACACATTACGCAATACACATTACACATAACACACTACATATTACACACTACACAAAAAACTTTGGTGGGTAAATTGTATACTAGATCCAAAGCAACTTGTACTACAAAATCAGAAATATAACAAAAATTGTAATATGCGAATATAATCTTGAAATAAGCAACACTGCGCTTAGAATGGAAAAATGGAAAATGTCAAATATTCAGAAACCCAAAAATTAGCCAAATACACTACTAAAGGTCGAAAAACTATGTTCTACAACACTGAAATCGTTACTGTACCATATTAAAGTATACAAAAATTTGCATGTACAAAACAGTGTTTTTTTGTAATCGCCAAATATTTTTCCCGATGTACAAAGACTTTTCAGGACTATCTTTGTACATGTACAAAGATTTTCGGGAAGATAAAAACTGTAAAAAGTTGTAAAATTCCAAAACTTTTTCAGCGCTTCGCTCCGATATGAAAAATTGTCTGTCCTATATATCTTTAAATGGCAAAATTTGTATTTAGAATGGAAGAATGTCAAAATTTTAGGTGCTTCGCGCCGTTTTGAGACAATTTTATTAATTTTTGGCGTTAGAAACCCAGAAATTAGCTAAAATATGCAATCAAAAGTCAGAAGATCCTGTTTTACCACACTAAAGTCGCTACTGTACCATATTATAGTGGCCAAAAATTTGTGTGTACAAAATGGACAAAGACTTTTGTGGGGACCATCTTTGTACATGCACAAATGGACCGTGTACAAAAAAAACACTGGTACAAAATGTACAAAGACTTTTGGGTACCATCTTTGTTCAGGTATATATACAAAGGTACATTGTTCTAAAAAACACTGTCACATACTGATAGTATGTGAAAATGTGTATGTTTAAAAATATATTTATATAATATAGCTACAAAAATTTGTTGGCTCATACAAAGGCCTTTTCGGAGATCTTTGTACAAGCACAAGAAGCTCGTACAACAAAATAGAGTCGGCTAATAATAGTCCACCACTTAATTTTCTGGTCCTCCAATTTGGGATTTCACCCCTCCCTCAACTCTGGACCGTAAGAAACTATTTGAGACATATTTAGTTTATCGGATCGGACGCAAATCTGCAGCGTAGTTTATATTCGCCTATAATTAACCTCCGTCCTAATAACTGTTACACAAGAAACGCGTTTTAAAGCACGCGGATCCCATTCAATTAAATGTAAAAGTGTTTTTTGTAAAAATAGTTTGTTGAAAATGTACAATTTCCAACTAGAAATAGAACGTATTTGTCAACTCTAAATCTTTCAGCCATAGCTATGAATGAATGAGTTAAAAGTAGCATTCAATTTAAATAAGTTAAGTGGAGGAATCGAAAACATGCAGGTTTTCCTGAACATTCATTCAGTAAAAGCTCATTTATACACAGTAGCAAAGTTATAACAAGGACTAAGTAAGTATACATAAGGTCTAATCAGTACAGTTCTCAAAATTAACACTTGCTCATTGATAAATAAGTGCCAGTATCACAGCCTGTACAAAATACGAATTACACTAAATTTTTCCCCGGCCCCGGCCATTTTTTGACCTTGCCGGGGCCGGGGATGCTGAAAAATGGCCGGGGATTGCTGGGGCCGGGGCCCCGGTCGATCACTACTCTGGGGGGGGGGTTATTTTGGTTTCTGGGGGTGCATATTCCCCAAACCCCCCTTCTACGCCAAGGTGTGCTCGCTCACTACCAAATCGACCGTGCTGTGCATCTCTTTACGTTCCGTGACTCTTGACCCGAAATAGCTTAATTACCACCAGACATTTAAATGCAATCCCCATCAGCGGAGGTGGAGTGAAATTTCGAAATAGTCAAATTCATGCAAAATTAGTAAAAGTGACATTCTTTGCGATTCTGTGAGGAGTGAAAATTTTTTGCATGAGTGATAAACTTTTTTTCGGGAGGGAAAAAACCTCAGATGTACAGCATGGCTAGTCCCTTTTTCAACATAGTCTGAGGGGTCAAAGAGAGAGCTTTCTTGAGTTAAATGGTCTTAGGAATAAATACGAACGTCAGATAGCGTGTAAGTAATTATCTTATTTGACAGCTTCGGTTAATTTAATGTATTTCTGCAGACAATGTTTGATTTGATCATTTTTGGCCGTAATTTTGCTTTATTTTCGCCAAAAAAATCATGCATTTCACCCTTCTGGAGGTCTCTCTCTAGGCCAGACATGCATGTGGGGGTTTGGGATCTTTTCTTAAACCCGCAGAATGGAAAAATGAAAACTTTTAGAGAAGAGAGACGAGACAAAATAAAGGCTAAAAACCAATGAAAATGTAACATTTTCTTCAGAAGTGCTAGAAATTGACCAGAAACTGTAGGTTGACATGTTTCATTATAGCATTTATACCAGTTTTTGACGTAGTTTTGGCCCAGAAGAGCTTCAATATTCAAACCCAAGAGCAGCTGACTTCCCAGACCGGCCATGCTTTGCATCTATTGTAGACCATACATGTTTAGCAGAGGTGCTACTACACAATTTGAAATTGATACTACGAAGTTAAACCCGTGAGATTAATGTTATATCGTTTTTCAATTATAGCCAATATCAGCGCAGAAAGTGAGCAAGAGCCCGAGTAGTCGGTTAGTACTGCATACGCAATACAGAGCGGAAGATCCGGGAAACCGGTACGGGTAAAATTTTGCTCACGTAACGGAAGGTATGCGGCGCCGCCCGTTACAGTTGGAGGTCTCCGAGTTCGAACTCTGGAGTTGTCTGCACTCACGCTTCTCCTAGAGGGGAGGAGTGTAGCAGAGGTGCTACTCATGGGCAGCTAGAAAATTCTGGGGGTGAAATCGCCAAAAAATTACCAAAAATGTTACTAAAAATAAAATTCTGTGGGTCTACATTAATCTGCGGGTCTTTTTCAACTTCTGCGGGGCTGTATACCCCAGACCTTCCACGCCCATGTGTGGTCTAGACCCGCGAGCCCTTCGCATGCCCGTTTAACGAAAAACCCCCTAATCTCGCAAGATTATGCAGGCTTACTGTATATAAGCACATTCGAGCCTCGAACGATTTTAGCGACGGTATTAGCAGGGCGATAGTTATCGTAAAAAAATACAAAGTCATGCACCAAGCTAGCACTTGCAACGGATGAGGCGGCAAACTCCAGCCATTTACTCGGCTAATGCGCCTGATCATCTGATAGGGCGCATATCATGCGCGATTTTTATCATGAAGTAAAGTCTCCCGAAAAATCGCAATTTTCTTGTAGTCAGCCGCAAATCGTCGATTTCGAGTAAATAATAATCAAAATAGGGTCGGCGGACCGTCGTCATAAGCTCGTCAACTTTTCAGAATGGTAAATAATAATTTATTCATGTTTAAAGAGACCTGAGCAGCGTAAATCGTAAACATGGAAATTGCGAGAGATCATCGTTAATAAAATGACCATATTTTACGCGATAAGAAGACCGATTTATTTTGTTGATTCCGGCTGAAACGAAGAAATGATTCTATCTCATCCGTTAATCAACGGTGCGACATCTACAATTTGCGTAAAAAACGCCTCTTGATGGAAGATTGATGAAGATAGCTTATTGAATAATTTGTGGTGATTGATATAAGTTCGTCGTAGCCAGTTTTATCGAATCAAGCTAGGAATCAGTTTTTTGTATATTTCCCTTTAAACACGTGATTTCAGTTGTCATGAATAAGTTACACTCTCTTTTTCCCCGAATAATAATCGAAGGTATACCTAATTAATCCTAAAGAAATAAAAAAGATTCCATCATAATAATTGCATTTCTGCTTAATTCGTGTTGAACTTAGGAAAACTAGAAAAACGTTTCTTTTATTTTCTGCTACAAAAATGATTGAGGGGCGGTCAAACGACCGCGAAAAGAACGAGAGAAGCTAAAATACGTAAAACATCCTAAATTCGGAACAAAGCGCCGACTTGACGAAGTTCCACTCGTTTTTAGAATTAGAAATCGTAAGAACCGAAATCTTATCAGCCAATTAATCGTGCTTGTTGGTTAAAAGTAAGAATAAATTTTACATTTGATCGATTTCATTCGCTTAATGAGAAAAACTAAGCAGCTATGTGCTATGAACGCTATACGTGCGCTAAGATGAGACATTAGTCAATTCCTCTCTCGCTTCTAGCGAAGTTATTAGCTGAGGGGCGCGGGTCGCCAGGCAACGGACTTAGTATTGATTATACGATGGCTAATAACTGGAAAAGGCCTTTAATCATTCTTTGTGTATAATAAAATGAAAAAAGAGCTGAATTTGAAGGAATATACTCTGAAAAATGTCCTGACAATCGATCTGTTTTTCGTCATTAGCTGGCGCATAATTAAGCCGAAACATTGCTTAATTGAACCTGTGAGAAATTCAACGGTTTTTTGCAGGTGTAAAGTTTCAATTTAATTTCAGAAAACTGTGTCAGGTTTCGGCTTGTTTATCTACCGAAAATGCTTTTTTAGGTTTGAATCGTAATCCGACCAAATATTATTCTGTTTAATATCTCGCTTTGTTTGGTTATTTTGCTCAACCTAATAAGAGTGCAAAAGCGCCTTCGGTAATAAAAATCGGAAATAAATTGGCAAAATTGGGTCCATCCAAATATCCGTCTATACCCTTAATCCGACACTGCCTTTTCGGCTTTTTAGAGAGTGCTAGAAGAGGAGCCATTTCTGTCACTAATTTAGTTTCAGGCTTAGACGTAGTAATATTTATCCATTGTATGCCAGAAGGTAAAGGAAGCCGGAACAGTAATACGCAGATTAGGTTGAAGCAGGATATTGTGGTTAAGCTCAAAATTTAATTTAGTCGTCTGTCTGCTTCATGGAAGACAAAAATACGAAAAAGATTAATATTGTTCTCCGTGATGAATACTTGAATCAAAATGGTAAATCGTGATTTCCTTTTAACTGGCTCATTTTGCATGATTTTATCAATCGAAAGCAATAATGAAATATGTAAGCTGATCTAGCTTCACTCTAAGATTTTAGCTTGAATCAATGGACATTGAGATGGTTTCTATCTAATCCTGTGTCAGTTTTTTGCTAGAAAAGAAATTAGTCGCCGTCTTACAAAAAATATAATCATCGTGAGAGACTTTTCGATCCGCATAAATGAGATTTCATTTTTAAAAAAGGATCGTTATATAATTATTATTGCTTGCTTACTAATTTCAACGAAATATCACAGGATAATGTAGTGGGTAGATACTTATCTAATTAAAAATTCAATGCTTTATGTTAAAATGAGAAAATAAGTCTTGACGACGAGCCAGTATCACAATGGAATAAAAGTGAGCAGTTCTGTAAGACAACAGTGTTGTGTTATAGAAATTCCATCGAATCCGGTCATCTAGAAATAATTAAGGAAACAATCATCATTGTAGTCAAATTTTCAAATTTTTTGCCTACCCATATATGACATTTTCTGGTTTGTCACCATAGGTGGGCGGCACCTAAGTTCTGGGGGTGTTAGATTTTATCAAACTTCGAAAAATGGCCTTACGTTTCTCATCGAGCATAATCCATTGACATCAAAAAATCGCGAAAAAATTTCAAAAATTGAATTCTGGGGGAGGGGTATTTTGGTTTCTAAGGGGTATTTTGTTTTCAGGGGGTGCATACCCCCAAACCCCCCACGCCCAGGTATGGTTGTCACTGCCACAACATTCATGCCATTCTCGCGATTAAAAACATTTCCGAAATTCAGTACGGAATTTCAGGCAACAGGAACAATCTTAAATTTTAAGTTCAAGATTAAATCTAAGTAAGTTCCAAATTACAAAATTTTAGGTATCAAATTAAAATTTTTGCTCTAAAAATTGATAGTCTCGTTATCCTCAGTTATTATGAATCAGTGGCGGATCCAGAATTTACTGACAGGGAGGCGGAACCCAAAATTTCCCGACAAGTGTCAGAAAATGTCCGGAAAACTACGTTGCCGAGTTTTGATAGGCAGGTTCATTGCTGATGTGAAAAAATTTACAAATTTTGAAAATTTCAGGGATTTTCAATAAAAAAGCGTAAAATTCGTGCTAAAATCGATACAAAGCGCCGAAAAGTATTCGTGAAATCATTGTAAGAACTACAAAATATTTGTTCTGTACAAACAACACTCGTCTGACGTAATTTTACAGCGTCGAGAATGTCAGTAAATGTCATTAATGAGTACCACCCTTGCAAATTTTGAAAATCGTGATAAAAACGGCTTAAATCATCAAAAAATAAATACATATTCGTTATTGCGCCAAATGGCGACGGAGGGAGGTGACCGCTCCCACCTCCGCCCCTAAATCCGCCCTTGTTATGAATGCATTACGTGGGTTGGTCTATTTTTTGAAACCTAGCAGGAAAAAGGAAAGTGTGATATAAATTTAGATAGTCGCTTTACTAAAAAGAGATAAGGACAGGAATTTAAGTGCAAAAATGCTCTGAGTCGTCTACAAACCATTAATTGGCATAATTTTCGTGCTATTTAAGCATTTATAAAAATCTTGCATATATTAAATGGCTTTACTAGACCATATCAAAAGAGACAAATTATAAATTTCGTCCATATATTCCAGGATAAATCACTAACTTGAGGGATATAAAATTTCTATATGGAAGAAAAAATAAAATTTAAAGATATAAAAGGAAATATACAGACATACATTCCTATCAGTAGAAAGAAATTCATATTTTGTCATGCCGTTTGCATTAAACGTTTTCACTAATCCTACTTCACATAAGTACGTGTACATACGTAAGTTTAATAAGCCTACATTTTTTGTGTGCTCTGAACATTGTCCAAGTAAGGAAATCACCCACTAAATCTAATTAACTGAATATTTTATATTAATTAATAAGCTTATGTAGGCTCGTATCTAATGATTTGCCCTCTCATTATCCATTTAATTCCTAATTCGTGTGTATTTCTATGAAGACTGTTCATCTTCAGCTAATTTAATTTTTATAAGTCAATAATATCAGATTTTTCATATTCAAAGTTGCCATATGAAAATAGTTCAAAAAGTCATGACAATATGAAAATCACCAAATAGAAATTAAACCACTTTCAGCACATCTTACAAAAACCATAATTCATTCAAATCTTGCAGCCTTCCTAAAAACATTTGCGGTTCAGCTTGAAAGACTTTTTGAATTTATTCTGCCCCAGACTTTAATGCGTTGTTATTATGTAAATCTTCATAAAAAGCAAAATGATAGTTTTCAATTGGCACTGAAGCGATTGTAACGATCAAATCTTTATTGAAAAGTTTTATTTGTTGTCCTTTATCAGTTTTATCGAGCTCTTCTTCGTTTTTCAATCAATTCAGCTCATGAATATTTAGTTTGGCTTGCATAATTTAATTTGATGCGTCACAACTGACTTTTTATAACAAACTTATCAGAAGCCAGATGATCACTAATCTGATAGCGGTCAAAGAATGTAGAAACAATGCACAAATGCTGCATAGTACACGTAGCGAATAGCAAATGACAAATTTTTGTATAGCTGTGCTTGTTTTAGATACCTACTAAATGCTAAAATCCGTCTAATATACTGCAATTAAAATATTTTCTGAGACTTCTATCCGAAAACGAAAAATTAACGAACAAAGTTATTTCGATCTATGATATAAAAATGTTAATCTCTTAAAATTTTAGTACCTATATTGTAGATTACAGCTACAATAATGCTTTGCACTTACCTTACATTCTTATGGATTTTGGAGCTTATCATTTTAAGAATACCTTCATTAAGAGCTCTTATGATTAATTGCTGAATTAACAGTGTTCTAGATCATAAATTTAATGAACTTTTCTATTTATACGTAGCGGATTATTAAATAAGCCGAGAAACCCTATATGCATAATTAGTTCGCTCATTCTTATCAATGAATGCGTTTCAGATGTTTTTATTTCGTGGAATCATTTTGTCCATTTAAGCAATCATATTATATTAAATCGAAGTCAAAAATTGACAATCTTTTTGAAATCAAAACTATTCATTCTCCTACAAGCACGGCTAGAATAACTGGAAATTGTTTATGATTTTGGAGAATCTTATGGGCAAAATCGCTAGAAATTAAATTCTAAGAGAATATCGATTTGGGGGTAGGGTCTTTCTGATTCTGGGGTTCACTTCAAATGATGCACGACATGGCCGATCTGGGGGGTCAGCCGATCTGAGGGAAGTCAGATAATGAGCTTTTTCGTGCCAAAATAAGTTAAAAGTTGTATATATGCTAAAATACCGTTGAATTTAAGTTTAGGGGGTACTCAGCATTCTGGGAAGAGGAGAGGTGCATACCTTTTCAAAGGCCCCCTCCTCCACGCCCATGTGTGGTTAGAAAAATGGGAAATTTTTTCGGGAAAATGAGGCAAAATAAATTCAAAAAACGGAGGCAAATCAAAAATTTTATTCAAAAGCGTTTTAAATTGATCGGAAACTGTGTAATAACGTAGTTTTTATGCTATTTTAGCGCTTATGCCAGTTTTTCGAGGTCATTTTGGCCCAAAAATTCCAATTCTTGACTTCACCCAGACGGGCTGACCGCCCCCCCCGATTGGCCATGCTATGCATCTATGGTCTAGACTACCGGACCACCCACGCCTATATGTGATGCTGTTGCTAGCGTTGCAATCAGTTGAATCTTGGAACTTTCTTTTGCCTACACACTTGAACACTTGGCGCGTACGATCCGATACTTTAATGACTCCGCTCATTTGCAGGTACCCGAAAATCCTCAAAAATTCTGTATACGAGTATTTTTTCTTACATATAAATATTGCATACTAAGAGTTAGCGTCACACCTGGGCGTGGGGGTCTCAGGGGGTATGCACCATCCGAGAAACCAAAATACCCTCCCCCAGAAACCAAAATACCCCCACCCCTCAGAAACCAAAATACCCCCCCTCAGAATTCAATTTTTGAAAATAATTTTCTTCTTCTTTTTTCGCAATTTCTTGATGTCAATGGATAGTGCTCGATGAGAAACGTTCAAAAATGGTGTTTTTTCGCGATACTACCATTTTTGAGGCCATTTTTTGACCTTTGAAAAATCTTGCACACACCTCAGAATTTTGGTGCCGCCCACCTATGGTTAGCGTCCATATTCGGCCTGCCTTTGCTTCTGCGTTTTGCGATGTTCTTGTACAAATTTGCTTCGAAGCCACCTAGTATTTCGCATAAGTACATCTCATTTTTTTAAATGCGCCCTTTTCTATGCCGTTATCGTTATTTCGCCTCATTTATAGCTAACGACAAAAACGAATATAAAATTGCGCATCATTATATGGACCTGCGTTGAAACTAATGAGCGGTATTTTATTGCAACAAGCCGAATTCTAGACACCAGACGCATCTACCCATCTATCTTTTGACGACTGGCTGTTCCTTTTTTTCGTCTAGCTGCGAATTAGTGTTTCCTAAAGTGAAATTTCGAATTAACGGACTTTGCTTATGTACACTTACTTGTTCTTTGCATTTGAATATAAGGTTGTGCTAAATTTTTCTTTGATATTATCCGCATAATTATGCACATGCACATACATCATTTCCGCATCTTACACGAAAATACGTAATAAAATAGTCTAACAATAGATTGCGGATTCTGCTGAGCTTTCGGTTTTTATATAGACTCGCCTCGCTGCCGCTATTAGGGCCTTTGTAATGACATGGCTCGCACGTGATAAAAAGTTGATTTGTTTTCTCGAAGGTTAAAAATTTACGAGAAACGCTTATTCGTCCCGCTAACCGATACGCATAAAAATTTTTGCTTTTAAAATTCCGCCCGGGCGTTAAAAATTTGAATTTGATCTTTAGCCATTTAACCGTTAGCGCGAAATTTTTGCATCGCGCTCTGATGCACCTGCCTGTGATAATTTTTCCGCTGCGTCGCGATATTGGGATTTTAATTTTCGGTAAAATAATACAATTTTGATATTTTCAATTTCAATACATTTTATATGAGGTAATTTTGTTGATGCACCGTCTTTTGAAGACATCGATGAAAAAATTATTCTTATAACTTGAAATGCTCTTGTAGAGCTGACGATAAGCCTTCAGATTGTCATTTAAGGTTTTTGTTCAGTCGTTTGTCAATATTCATCCAATGTCGAACTGAAATATAGACTAAATTAGATTATAATCTTCAGGCCGAATGTTGCCTTACAGATCAGTCGAAATTGTGCGCTACTTCGCGTCCGATGCGATATTTCATATGTGATCTCAACCATAGAGATGCGCAGCATGGTCGGCCTGGGGGTCAGTTAGGGAGCTTTTTTGAATTAGAATAGCCTCAAAAACTTATGATTGCTTAAATAGCGTAAAAACTGTTAGACTGACTAGATGCCTTCAAATTTAATTCCGTATTGTGGTCAAGTTTGAACCGCCAATTGACTAGTTTACGGTAACGAAACAAAGGTAAACAAAGCGACACTGAGGTCAACCAATCGTCCAAATAATCGTATTTACGTTCGTCTCTCAATTGGTCTCATTGGACCAATGTTATGATAGGCGGCGTGCCTCCCCTGAAATCAACCTTAGCCCCACTGGCTAATATTTACACATAAAAAATACATAGGTACAGTACTATCGACGTTGATATGCATGCACATATATAAAATAGAAGGTAACAGAAGAATTCCCCCACAAAGAACAAAAATTTATAAAACCTCGAATAACACTATTTTTTAATTTTTCAAAGTTGAATTAATAACACATCTTAATTCAGTTTGTTTTGTCGATTCAACTATTCAAATTGACGTTTGAGAGGGTAGAAGATTTTTTCTATCTATTCCTTTTACAACACAAGCTTAGAATGCTATTCTCAGTTTTTTGATTACTTTTTATCCACTTGTCGAGTATTGCATTTTTAACAGCAATTGAAGTTTCGGAATAAGTTTGATACTACGGCATTATTGAATGTTATTCTGGTAGCGATACCTTCCTTAATTCTTTCCTCGAATAACTCCAAAACTTTGTGACTTGTACGTATGTATTTCCAACACTTACGTAGACTTGAATGTAACGTTAAGTTTTTGCAACGACTATACCGCATTATTCGCGAAGGTATTCCTGTAATATGTCTCCACCTGTCAAAAAATGTATCCACCTACCTGTAGCATATCTCCACCTCGCAGAACTTCATTTTCTTATCATTTCATTTTCAATTTCATTTTCGACAGAACATCATCTGATCGTTAAAATTTTTTTTAAATTTTTTTTGTTTTT
The DNA here is from genome assembly GCA_036768485.1 of Mermis nigrescens. NCBI lineage: Eukaryota > Metazoa > Nematoda > Enoplea > Mermithida > Mermithidae > Mermis > Mermis nigrescens. Next base: position 672,894 of record JAVLUZ010000068.1, read on the forward strand.
TTTCAATTTTATTAAGTTTCAACGGGTCCCGTTGACAGATAATAAAATAGAAAAAACAAAAAATTATTAACTAAAAAAATTTTCATCAATAAGATGACATTAAGTCAATAGGTGGAATGTCCTAAAATCGAAAAAAATTGAAGTTCTGTGGGGTGGAGACATGCTACAGGTAGGTGCATACATTTTTCGACAGTTTAGACATACTACAGGAATACCATTCGCGTATACATCAGACAATACAGTTTTTATAATACCTAATCGTAAAAATAGGGTTTGTGGTAGGAAAATGGTTCATTTATGTGCTTATACGAAAGTTTTGTCAGCACTTTTTAGCGAGGCCACTTAGCGCTTCGATTCGCACCTGCTCCTTAATATTTGATTAACGCCTTGATAAACTACAATAGAAATCGCGTCCTAATTCTCACTTTTTACTACAAAAATTCATAAGTTATATGGAACGAAGTTTTTTCTGCTGTATCGATACGAACATAAATATCTGGGCCCGGTTTCTATATTTTGAGGCTTAAGCCAGGCTTGAGCCACACTTCAATGTATACGCGGTCAAGTTTAGGCCTGGCTTAAGCGGGTTTCCATGAAAGCAGGCTTATGCTAGGCTTAAACCAACGATAATGTTGCAAAATACGATATCAAAATTGAACATTTTCCATGTTTATCAAGTTTAAGCCTGGCTTAAGCCACACTTTATAGAAACCGGACCCTGAAGTTTTTAAATGGTTTAAGCAGTTTTTTCCTGTTCTGATTAGTCAAATAAGTTTCGAATAAAATTAAAAACTATCGAACACGAATGCAGATAAGTTTCAAACAACGAAGCAAAAGAGGAATAAACGTTATTTTTAAGTTAGAAATTCAGAAATTGCCATTTATCGATGCTGATTGAACTTCAAGCTACTTTGAAGAAAGCAGCTCCATTCATGAGCAGGAAATTGAAAATTAGAGGAGATTGATTCAATTTTTAATTGAAAATGATATTCGGAAGAAGTCTAAAAAGTCATTGATTCTGGGCCGTCATAGCAGGCATTCCTTTCAGTGTGCTCTAAAAATGTTTACGCGTTGGCTGCACACTTTGAAATTTTTTGCGTGGTTTTCCACTACTCTTACATGATTTGTGTGTTGTTTTTATGACCCCATTGTTTGCTCTTGTTTTCGCTGTTTCCTGATAAGTCGATATTTTTAAGCAGGTACGCAACGACTCGGAAAAAAACTATTTTATTAGGCTTTTGTTTTCTACAAGTAAACAAGCTACTCTAAGCAGGTGGTTATGTTTTCGGGCTTGCTTTTAAAATGATGCTACAAAAAAATAAAAGGGTATAGCGTAGAACCAAACAATACTTTTCTCTTTAGACCCTGAGCCATAACTAATATTTTTCCGAATGTACACCAAGGCGCTTTTTAAATAGAATTTCGAAGTTAAAATGTATTGTCGTCGAAATTCATTGTAAAGAAACCGATAAATAGGATAATAGCTTTACCTTAAAATTCTGCTTAATGCGTCTTCATTAAAAAACTCTTATTATAATTGTTTAGTTATTAGAAGTTGAATTTTATACGATTATGGAAATAATTTGAATTCTTACAAATATAGTTTGTTCCATTCCAAACGGCCCATTTTCGCTTAATGCCTTATTACTGTAACAACATATTTTACGATTTATATAGGTTGTGTGAGATGCGTCACATGTTAAGCAAAGCACATTAAACATCAAAAAAGAGTTTAAACTAGCCGTTATGAGAACATAATTACAGAAGCCGCTTTTGCAGTGAAAAAACTAATACAGTAATAAGAATTTAGCGAAAATGGGCTGTTTGGAATGGAACAGACTACGTATAGCATTAATTTTTCAGCCTTTTATTAACATCACATAAATTTGTTCCACGAACTAGGCGTATTTTTTATTTTATATCGACTATGTCAGGATTAAAATTCGTCAGGACAACCTAATTATCATACAGTATTTAATCTTTGGCCTAATTACCTAAGTCAGCGGCAATGGAAGGTCGAAGCTCACCTGTATAATTATATTGCGATATACTAATTACCCCGAATCCTGATCAACAATTTTTTTACGATTTTACTGCAAAAACTTGCAGATTTTGCATGTGATCTTATGATGATTAAGGTGAAAGATGAGTAAATATTACTCCACTAACGATTCCGTTGTTTTTCTACCGTAACTCAGTGTGCTCGATTAAATTTCTCGACCCATCACGCTCCTATTTATATGAAAGTATAGCCCACTCTAATTAAGCTCTATGTACGTGCGTCTTACGCTAGATTTCGCTTGAAATATTCATTACAGTCAAATTAGATGAACGGATATTAACTTTGCTGGCAAGGCTTAAAACAGTCTTTTTCACTCGCCCTATATGTCTTTTCAATATTATTTTTGCCATTTTGCAAAGAGCGATCTCGCTGAATGGCAAATGAGCCACTAACACGAAATGTTTTGTAAGTAGTTTGATCTTTCATTATTCTGGTATAACTTTTAGATTTTGTTCATTTAATTGAAGTTAACCGCTTTATATACTCGTAATATAAATTCAAAATTTGTACATCTATTATCTACCGTTATCGATTAAAACTTGTATCAGAGTCTTCATGTAAAACACCTGACAATTATTTATAATAGCAAAATAAGCATGTAAATGAATAGGAATTATTAAATAAAAATAAATGAAATGACTTAAGCCCGGTTTAGAAGTAAAAGTCGGCGATATCGCCGATAAAAAATCGGGAAAATCGGCGATATCGCCGATAAAAATCGGGAAATTCGGAAAAGTTGGCGATATCGCCGATTGTGTCCCGGGTGACCGACAGTCCCGAGTGATCGACAGTCCCGGATGATCGGCAAATGGTTTTAAGAATAGATTTTGTCAATCAAAAAATTCCCGTCTGGCCGACAGTCCCGGGTGGCCAACTGTACCGGGTGGTCGACAGTCCCGGGTGGCTGACAACTGGTATAATAATAAAATTGTCATGAAAATTCCTAACTGACTAATGATTTCGGAAAATTAATGCCTTTTCAAGTAGGTACCTATTTGTGCACATAAATAGATTTACCAATGCAATAACATTGCTCATTTGAATTCATAGCCAATTTAAAACATGCAGGATTCGATAAAAAGGCCTATTATTTAAATTTTGTAATATTTTAGTGCTATCCTACTTCAACTTATTGTGGCTGCAAAATTACAGCTACATATTTGTGTAACTTCAATGCTGCGAAAGCGCCATCAAATAATTTACTCGCCATTTAACCAAAAACAGAGGCGTAGCCAAGACTTTTGTGCAACCAGTTTCTCAGTTTTCGAAGATACTGTGCAACGCTCCACTTAAAAATGTTTATTTTGACAAAAAGGATTAAGTATCCGCCCGATTCAAAATGCAAATCAGATTTTATTTTCAGAATTTTTTGATTCTGAAGGTGCCTAAACGCGATTTATTGCTTATGCATTCCATAGCGCATGTGAAACGGTGATGTCTCAAGAGCCCCACCAGTCCCAACAGCCCCACCGTCCCAACAGCCCCACCAAATATCCCAACAGCCCTAGCCGTCCCAACAGCCCCAACAGCCCCACCGTCCCAACAGCCCCACCAATAATCCCAACAGCCCCACCAATCCCAATAGCTTCACCAATCCCAACAGCCCCACCGTTCCAGCAACCCCACCGTCCCAACAGCCCCACCGTCCCAACAGCCCAACCGTCCCAACAGCCCCACCAATAATCCCAACAGCCCCACCCGTCCCAACAGCTCACCCGTCCCAACATCCCCACCAGTCCCAACAGCCCCACCGTCCCAACAAGCCCACCGTCCCAACAGCCCCATCGTCCCAACAGCCCCACCAATAATCCCAGCAGCCCCACCATTACTGCGATTGCTATTATGCGAGAAGTGCGTTTGGCGGATGTACTTTTGAATTATTGAACTTATACGGGCTCCGTTTGACCATAAAAGAACAGCATGTACGTACAATTCAGGTAGGAAAGTACGTAATGCCCTAATGTAGCTGCATATTGCATGCATAGATCGATGTGAAGTGTTAAAATTCAATAAAAATCCAAACTTTCACGCTCATCTGCTTCAAAATAGCCAGAAAATGTGGATTAGCGTAGTCATTTTTGGCTCAAAACTCCTTCTCCAAACCGATCGTGCCGTGCAGCTATGAAGCTATGATTATAACAGTGGGGTAGTTGCAATCAAAATTGGCAGCGAAAAGTTGCAACCAAAATTGGCAGCGAAAAAATCTGCTTCAAAATAGTCAGAAAATGGGGATAAGCGTAGTTTTTACGCTATTTTAACATTCATGCCAGTTTTGAGGTCATTTTTAACTCAAAACACCTTCTCCAGACGATCGTGCCGTGCAGCTATGAAGCTATGATTATAACAGTGGGATAGTTGCAACCAAAATTGGCAGCGAAAAGTCTGGTGGGGTAAAGTGATAAATATAGAATTCTGGGGTCTACCATAATTTGGAGGTTTTTAGGGGGTTAAACTCTGAACATCCCCTCCCCCCAAGCTTATGTGTGGTTGGTACAGTGCGACTGTTGGAACGGTAGGACTGCTGGAACGGTGGAACTGCTGAGATTGGTGGGGATCTTGGGACTAGTGGGGCTGTTGGGATTATTGGTGGAGCTGTTGGGACGGTGGGGCTGTTGGAACGGTGGGGTTGTTGGGACGGTGAGGCTGTTGGGATTGATGGGGCTGTTGGGACTAGTGGGGCTCTTGGGACTGGTGGGGCTGTTGGGACGGGTGGGGCTGTTGGGATTTTTGGTGGGGCTGTTTGGACTGTGGAGCTGTTGGGATGGTGGGGCTGTTGGGACTGGTGGGGCTCATGAGACGCAATCTGATATTTGATACAAAATTGTTAGTGAATATGCACATTTAATAAGTTTATATACAATACAATATGTACATGTTATAAGTTTATATTCACATTTATGCCAGTGCAAACTTTATTGCTATTCTAAGAGAATAAAAAATTACGTATTTCGATTTTGAAAAAATATTTATTCATAGTGATAGTACAACCGGGTCATTTGGGAATTTTAATGCCATCTATCGATCACCCAGTACAGTGTCGGCCACTCGGGACTGTCGGCCAGCCGGAACAGTCGGCCACCCGGGACTGTCGGCCACCCGGTACAGTCGGCCACCCGGGACTGTCGGCCACTCGGATCAGTCGGCCAGTAGGTACTGTCGGTCACTCGGGAATTTTTTGATTGACATATCTATTTTTATACTACGAGTATTTGTCGGTGACCCGTGACTGTCGGTCACACGGGACGTTACCATATCGCCGACTAAAATCGGGAAAATCGGCAATATCGCATTGCAATCCGAGACCACAAACCCATTTATACTTTGACACATGGTGTAGGTGTGTACATACAACGCATTAATTCCCGAATGCGTTTGCATCACGATCAAACTTTTGAATTTTTGGCTCATGAAAGTTTTTTGAAACACGTTTTAAAAAATTTTAAATTGTAATACTTAATTTAAATTCCATTAATTTCATTTTTCAGCGCGATTTCATGTTCATTCTTTATTAGCTCCCACAAATAAGTTCGCTGATTTATTCAACCTTTTCATCGAAATTAGAGCGAGATACCTCATGATTTGCAAAGAATCTAAAGTGAAGCATTAACGGAGAAATAAATTAAGTATCAGCTAATTAAAATTCATGGCATATGCAAAGCGGCAAATACACATGCATATACTAGCTGTTTCCCATAAGTTTTTTTATAAATAATAAAAGCATCTCCGACAATAAGCCAACAGATTGCGATTTCAACACTGAACTGATATATAATTATCGTAACCATAGGTGGGCGGCATCATAGTTCTGGAGGGGTGCAAGATTTTTTCAAAGGTAAAAAATGGCCTTAAAAATTGTGGTATGGCAAAAAACAACAATTTTCAACGTTTCTCATCGAGCACTATCCATTGGCATCAATAAATTACGAAAAAACAAAAAACAATTTCAAAAATTTAATTCTGGGGGTATTTTGCTTTCTGGGAGGTACATACCCCCAAACCCCTCCCCCATGCCCAGGTATGATTGTAAACCTCTTGTTACTGTCGATGAAGATTCTTAGAATTTATGCACGAACTTATGTGAAACGATTGAGGCATACTTCAACGCACTGAAAATTGGCGATGTAGTAAGAGAATATTTAGACGATTTTAGTCGGCGATATCAATGATTAAAATCGGGAAAGTTGGCGATATGGCCGACAAAAAATCGGGAAAATCGGGGCACTTGTGAACCGGGAAAAGAGTCGGCGATATCGCCGATTTTCACTACTGAAGCGGGTTTAAATAAATCAAATAAATTAAACACGTGCCCCACAAAATAAAAAAATCGGAGTAAATGATTTTCAGTTTTAGGACGTTTACACGCAATTTTATCTTTCAATTACGACGGAAAGAATGTCGTAAATTTTTTCTTTTGTATCGATGAAAGCTTGTATTATCGCATCGAAAGTAGCTTTTGCGTCATTATTGCAGAGAATCGTTAACTTGATCGTAAAATTGCTCACAATCGCCGTCGATCAATGGCGAAAATTTCGTCCATCCGATATCGAAGCTAACACGCGTTCTTAATTAAACGCTAGGTACAAAACCAATTTATTGCGTTATTATACTCGCGCTAGTTATCAGCTCTTTCCTAGTTTTTCAACTTTCTGCAATATTAATTTTCAACAAGATTTCATCTCGCAAATTATTTATCGGTGAGGCATCCGAAAGGTGATCTAATGCCAGATTTCTCATCTAACCACGCATTTTTCGATTATCAGGCAAGCGTACTTGTAGGCTTCATCTTTTTTGTAAATTTATCCATTATCCAGAATCTATTATTAGGGTCCACATATGATTATGTACGTGATATTTCCGGTCTAGGACAGTTGGGCGACGCCGTTTTGGCGGTCGTAGGCGACGGATTCTTATAATTGCTGTTTGAAATGCATTTTCATTTGTCAGTTGTGCGCTGTAAGAACGATAAATTTTTCTCCATTATTTAATGATTTAATTTTATTTGCTCTAAGGATACTTATCGGTTATACATACATGCACAGCATAGGAGTTCTGGGAATAGGGTTGAACCAAAAAAGTTTTCTTAACTGAAACTGGCTTTCTGCGCTCGAAAACGGTGAATACGCGTCAAAAACATAATTTTTTGCCGTTTCTGATGATGCTATAAGAGTATCTTTCTAAAACGTAAGACGTAAAACCATTCAAAAATACCAAAAACATTTGAATGAATTGAACAAAATATAATCACAAAATGAGATGCGTGAAGCGCCGAAAATTTGATGCTTTTGAGTCAAGATGGCCTAAAAGGCTTAAAACAGCACCTTTTCTACACATTTTCGTAGAAAATCTTCTATCCTGGGGGTGACAAACATAGGTGGGCAGCACCGAATTCTGGGGTTGTAATGATTTTTGAAAGGCCAAAAATGATCGTGGTTTGGCAAAAAACACAATTTTTAAACGTTTCTCATCGAGCCATATCCATTAGTCATTAACGCGGAAAAAACAAAAAAATATTTCAAAAATTGAATTCTGGGGGTATTTTGTTTTTTTGGGTATTCGGTCTTCTGGGGGGAACATACCCCCAAAACACCCCCTCATCCCCCACCCCAAACCGCCCCTCACGCTCACGTGGTGACAAAGTTTCTGTGGGGAGGGGTGAAAACCTTTCCGTAGGGTGACAACCCCCAAAATCCTCAATTGCGATCAACATCAGAAATTCAGATTAGTTGAGGATTAGTTTGATTTCTATCTAATCTTCATTAATTTAATTATTTTAGTACAAAAGGATCAATTAAATCAATAGTCTGCCTCACATAAGCGTTGGCACGAAAACAATATTTGCCGTCGACTAGTTTTCAGATTGTGCTAAATGCATTGAATTGATCCATATTGCCGTACGCTATTGGCTTGCTTCATTAAAAATTCTTTAAATATATGCCCAGACTTATGTGAAACGAACTATGCATGAATAATTAGTTCACTCGGGGTTTACGTCGTAATATTGAAAAGGAGACAATTAAAGATCAAAATTGGCTTTTCATTAGCATGCCTCTCTAAGCAGTTCAGGAGCCGTAGCGAACTGTATTATTTTAGCTTCCGATCAACTCTTTTCTCACTATTTTATTTTTAAGCATAAATTTAGCTGTTAATAAGTGCATATGGGTAGTATGCATATATTTGATTATAAAGAAGCATAGGTTGTTATCTTTTGATTTCTTGATAAATACTAGTAAGAATATACCTGAAATTCCTCACATCGAGGAATTCAGTTGGCGAATGTGTTTTATTTAGAAAGAGACCAATCAATCAAAATTTTAGGGCGTAAAATTGTGAATATTTATACACTTTTACACAGATATACTAAATGGCACACATAAATGTCACTTTAGAGAAAGGAATTGCCAATAGACATGCACGTGTGGGGGGTTTGTGGGGTCCTGACCACCCAGAATGGAAGAATGGAAAATTTTGTGGGGAAAATGAGGCGAAGTGAAGGCCAAAACGGATGAAAATTAGAAATTTTTTCCAAAAGTGCTTCTAATTGACCGGAAACTGTGTAGTAACGTAGGTTTAATGCTATTTTAGCGCTTATATCAGTTTTTGAGGTCATTTTGGCCCAAGCAACCTCAATTTTTTACCCCCCCCAGAACGGCTGTCCCCCTACCCTCCAGATCGACCATGCTGTGCACCTATGGTTGCCACCAAGCGTGCTCCGGTGATTCCTGCCAAAGTTAACAATTGTCAATAAAATCATAAATCCAGAATACATGGATAAAATTGAAAAAAGAATAAAAATATTTGTGAAAAAGAGCCAAACACTTTGTCGTCTCTTTCATGATATAGATGGCTAACTGACATTGAAACATCCTTGACTATTCACTATTCACTATTAGTCATTGTTTGTTTACGTATTGAGAAGTCTAATAAACCAGTACGGAAAAATTACTATCATTATTCCTTTTTTCTAGTTTTGAAGTAAAAATTAATTACTTTACACGTCAATCGTCCTCATTGTTTTTAGGCATCAAAATTGAGTGCGATTTTATAATTAATCAACTGTCAAGTGATGATTCGGAAAAAATTTCGGATAACGCTTTTCTAAGTTTGAGAAAGCGGCTCATTGCATAGAGTTATTCAAACAAATGCTACAGAATATGTGGACTGCTGAATACAGTAACAAATGCTGAATTGACAGACGTGTCCTTGCTCCTTGCTGTTTGTTCTAAAGAAGATTCTTATCTTACGTCTGCGAGTATTACTAACTCATTCTAACTCATTTTGATGATATATTTATTGAATAAAGGATGAATTGCCGTGGTTTTTAATATGTTTCGTGGTTTGAGTAAAAGTCGAATGTTGGCGCAATTTTTAGACATTCTGAGAATCCAAGATATTGTCAATCATTTTTTGTTATTCATATCTAATTATTAGTGAAAGATATAAATAGAATTAGAATGAATACTCAAAAATTTTCTCACAAAAGTACTTGCTCGTTTCGTTTTCGATATATGTCTAGCATTGAGGGATTCATTTATCTGGCTATATTTAGCCTAAACGAACAACCTACACTTCTTATTACATGCTTTTCTTTGTCTCTATCGCGCTCTCATTCTACCACGAGATTTATAGTTCCCATTTCTAACGTTTTTTGGATCGCTTTGAATTCGTACACGTAAATGTGAAGTATTTAAGATTTTTTAGCCATTTCATTTTGCCGCGGGAGCAATTTTTCATCGACCCGCTTCTGTTTTTATTGCAATATGGATCTTAAGCTCAATCTTTCTTCTCGTGCATCTTTATTAATCATTTCCAGTTTAGCCGCTGGTCGTTGTTTACTTTTTGCTGCATGCAGTTCATTTTGAACTTTCCTGGTTTTCCTTCTTTTTCGACTTATTTCTTCTATAAAATATTTCCATAGTTACCTTTATTTATTTTCGTTTCATAGATTGCTTGTTTTTTATTTTCGTATGGCCTCTGAGAACAAGTGAGAAAGCTGGATGAATATTACAAATATTTTAGGCTTTATTTATTCTTAATCGTCGCACGATACATCTCGAGCGAGCGATGCTTTCGTGTTTCCGTCAGTTGATAAAATAGGATATTTCCTTAAGTGACTATATTTGCTAAATTTGAGTTTCAAAAGCTTTGTTTGTTGAGTCTGCTATAATCGCTTATATCTGCTTACTTCGTTTCTGAACTTTTATACGTTTCCTTAGATATCCATTGATTGGCATGAATTCGAAAAATTTATTTGAAATTATTTGAATATGTACTCGTATCGTACTTGTCCAGTATACTCCTAGTGAAACATTTATGTCGAAAGTACATATCAGTAAATAGTCCTCTTTGTGTGGTTCTTAGAAATTTAATGTATTGGTGGAAATTCCGATTATGTATATAATATTTAATACTCGTAAGTTCAATTAGTCAGATAACCTTTTTTGGTTAGCAATCGCTTATGACAAATTCGGCTATTTTTAAGCAATGAGTCGCAAGATAAAAGCATCAATGATTCGTGACGCCAAAACTAATCCTCAAGACAGTATTTTAGCCTCACCGATTTCTGGAATTTTTCCAAGAGTAGCTTAGCTTGATTTCTGGCAAAATATTCATTCTGCTTAGCAGATTTTCAAAAGAAGCGAGCTTAGCTTATCAATTTACGCAAATCTCCGGAACGCTTGGGGCGTGTTAATGCGGAATTTCGACAAAAAACAACGTCGGAGCTAATCCACAAAGACGCTTTAAGCCGTGCGCTTCTTCTGATCAAAAGTTTGATGTACTCAGTAATGCCTAAAAAAATTATACTGACCATCCCGACGTTAGCATCCGAGACGGGATTTGCAGAAAAATCTCGCCTAAACTAATGTTTTTCTTTAGATCTCAAGCATTTCTGATTTCGTCTTAAATTCCGACTATTTCTTTAGTCAATGGGTTCTGTCAGTCGAAACGCGTGCGCCTTTTCATTTCAAAATCTGGATATCCCACCCAGCTTCCTTTCGGTCGAAGAAAAACGCCGATCGTCGGGCGTCAGCTAGCGCTGTGATACCGATGCTTCAATTCGTCAGTTTTTATCCAGAAATGCAAATGGAAAAAATTTACAAAATTATATAAGTATATGTTGCAGATTTGCTGGAAAAGATTGATTCTCTCATTCGTTTCGAATCCAAGGCAGCACGCGAGCGTTTTTTCTATCCATTGTCATCGCATAATTGACTAAATGGACGTTTTATGTTGCGGAAAAATTACACGCGTGCTAATGAATAGCTGAAAATCTAGAATGCTTCCAATAGGAGGCATCTTGGAGCGGAAAAATAACGCCTCGGGAGGCATACCACCGCATCTCGCAGTATGACACCTCCGCTTAATTGACGCATTTCGTGCCTTAATTCTAATTACAGCATTGCGCGGAAATGGCAAAAAATGAATCGCGTAGCTTTTTATTTCGTGTTTTCGATATTTAAAGTACGGAAAATTTGATATAATTCATGTATTCGGTTATAATTATACGCCGGGATATAAGGTCTGCCGTGATGAGCAGATATGCTCCTGGGTGAGGTTGATGATCCCAGCGAAAAATAGAAGGCTAAATAAGGTAAACGCAAGGTGAAACAATGACTAAAATCTCAGTTCCTTCACAATAATCCTTTAAATCGACCAGAAACTGCGGATTAACATGGTTTTACGCAATTTTAGCGTTTTTACGATTTCTGAGACCATTTTGATTGAAAAAACTTTTCAGCTGATCCCCCGGTCGGCTGACCCCTTCCCCAAACTAGTCAAGCTGTGCAGATGGTCGTGAGGAAGAGGTTGATCAACAATGCGCCTTTAATTCGAAGCTATTTGAAGTTATCCTGGGCAGGCACATTCCTAGCTATGCCTTTTGCCGTTTGCTGTAAAGTTTTCCGAATTATACGCGCGCGCACACTGGCACTTTTTAGTTGAGCTTTAATTCATCTACTAGAAATTAAATTAAGAGAAAAATTATGCTCAAAGTAATTACTATGAGACAGAGTAGATAGTAAAAGCACGTTGTCTTAATTATAAAGAGAATAAGGTGTTACAACAGTTGCTAATTTAGACTTGATAAGAAACCTTTTGTATATTCGATGCAAATTCAAGCTATACTATCTGAGTGCTATCTCTGGTCTACAGTTTTTTCTAGAAATAATAGAATTCAGGTCCGCTTCCGTCCGCTTTTCAACTGAAGTGCATTAAGTATTTTAAGTTAGGATAAGCCTCACGTGCGCCAAAATCATTTTTAGCGTTTTGAAGCATATTGAGAACGTATTTTGCTTTTGTTTTGCTATGGGAAATTTAGGATAAAAAGCAGTTTTACTTATGGAAGCCGACAAAATTCGTTTAGTTGCATGTGAGCATCAAGAAAAACTTCTAAAATTTATGATTTTCGCCAACGCTATGCAAAATTTACGCATTTATCCGAATTTGACGTAATTTAGCTAATGAGACGAAGAACGTTTTAGGGAAGACATTAATTCGAGATTGTCTGCAGATTAGATCAGATGATCAGCGCATTCGTTACCTTAAAAGCGCGAGGATGTGCGCAGCAATCATACAATACGGATTAGCACTTCTATTTATAACCAAATCGTGGGCTCCTTTTTGGAAATCGCATTTATTTTACGAAATAATAGATAGAATGACGAGTCTGTACCATTAGTTTTCGAGTTTCTGTCCTAAAATCAGGCCTTATTATTTCCTATTCTATCGTCTGACTCATTCTCTCTGAACAAATGTACTTCATCCTTGTATAACGCCCGTTTGCTTCATATTAGCACGAGAGTTATGTTCATCTGAGTCGCCCAGGTACGAAGCACAGTTTTGCATAGAGCAAAAAAGCTAGAAAATCCCGCTAGTACGCTTTTAAAAAATGAGCTTTTTGGCCACCTTATAATTTGATTCATCGTCGAATGCGCCGCTCCAGAAAACAGACAATGTGCGGAAATTTATTTATTTAGACTGATTTATTCAGCTAGACTTCGCCGGTTTTGGCGCCACAGATTTTTAAGCATCTATTTACGCTGATTTAGCATTCAGTTCGCCGCGCGAACATCAGAGGCAGCTTGGCTGAACGACCAGATAGATGCGAGAAATATAAATTTTTATTTATGCATAGCCTGGATCGGAAATTTATCGATTTCGAACGATTCGTATTTAAGATATAATTAAAGAGACAAATAGGAAATAAGGTACAGGAAAATTATTTCCGATTGTTTGAGGCAAAGGGCGGAAAAAGTTCGAGTGGGGGAAAAAAGCTGTTGCGAGATTTCTCAGACTTTCCGCAGCGTGAGGCGCATTTTCAAGCCGATATAATTACAGCAGTCGAATGACTAAAATAAAACCTTATTAGTAATATTGTAACAAAAATTGATAACCCTACATTTCGAATTTTAATTATATCTCAGGCATGTTAACAGACGATACAGTAAGAAGTCATCAATACGAGAAAGAAGCAAAAAGAAATAAACAAAAAGAAATAATGAGGAGAAAAAGAAAAAGGGAAAAGAAGAAAAAAAAATAAACTAAAAAAATAAATAAATAACCATGCAAATATTGAAAAAAAGAAGAAAGAAAGACAGATAGAGAGATGCATCATGCTATTAGTAAGAAAGAAACAAAAAGGACACTCAAAATAGCACAAGTGTACCTAAAAATAATTCTATTTTGAGAGATACGATATTTTTGGGTTTTTCGAAAATTTGGAAACGGTAAGTTGGATAGTGATGCAGAATTTAATTGAGAATAGAATCATGTTCCCAGCTTAGCTCATTTTGCAGTGTTACGTAGTTCATTAAAACTAAAAACTCTCTAGATGAGGTAAGCAAATCGATTTTTTCCGATAAAACCTCAAATGCATTATTGTATTATCAATGTTTGCACTTCTATTAATTTTAACGATTTGAAGACAGATCTTCTACTAATCCATTTTCATAGCCCGCCTGTTCCTTATATTTTGCATATTCATAGCTGCTTATTCCCTAGTGCTAAAATTACTTCTGCCCACCTCTTGCCATCTTTTACTATTAATGTAGGTACTTATTAGAATTATGCTTAGTTATTTTTCTGAGGTGAGATATATGTTTTCAATGATCAGCTTATTTCAGATGGTGTTTGTTCTTAACCTTAATTAGCAAGCCGTAGAACTGCGCTTCAACTTTCAGCTCATCGTTTGACTGAAAGAATTTGCTCGCTCGCAACGTAATAGAAAAATGGTTGAGCGAATGGTACTTATTCTCCTCGATTGATTAATTAATCAACCGATCGTATGGAATCTCAAAACAATTACGTGAATAAAAATCCGGCTTGTTTGATGACGGTGCTGAACAGAAATAAGCAGCCATTGAATGTGAGGTAAGCTGTGAACATCTTTCTAAAAATCTGTAAAATACATCAAGTTTCTTCAATTTTATAAATGCAACTTTTCTTCTAAGCGTAAAAACATAGGTTTGTGGAGGATGTCCCATCGATAGGGGCGGATTAAGGGAGGCGGGGGTAACAGCCGCCGCCCCGTTGGCCAAAAATAGTTGGCGAGATAAAGAATGGATATGTAATTTGCAATGATTTTTGGCCGTCAGTGATCACAATTTCTCAAATTTTTCCGGCGCTTCGCACCGGATGATACCTATGAATAACATTTGTATAGTTTCTTGGCGACCTAGAAGCCATTTTTTGCTTATGGACTATATTTCAAAACGATTTCAATTGCAGAAACGGCTATTAGGCGACGTAAAACGCCGAAAAAATGTTATTTCGCACGTGAAGGGCAAATGTTCGGACTTATTTTTGACATTAATCTTAATAAATCTGAACATGCACAGCCTGAAAATTCTGGGGCTAAATTGAAATTTTAAGTGCCCTTTCCAGCTCAAATATAAAGGAAATTGAACAAAATATAGTCAAAAAATGGGTGTATGGCGCGAAGCACCGAAAATTTGACACTTTTGAGCAGGAGCTAAAAACCTTTAAAACAATATTGCGAATTCTAATGATTTGACAAAATTTCGATGGGTGAAAAATTGTTTTCCAGGTCTTGTACGCTGCCTAGTACTTTGCAACGGTAAAACTCCGTTTCCAAAGTACTGAACGAAATTCATCGTGACGCTTGCTTTGTTTTAAGTGGCTGAGACTCATAAATTTGTCGAACGTTTATATTTACATATGTTGTTTATGTTGGAAATTTCGGAAAAAATTTCCATACTTTTTCATCTTGTTGTATTTTTATTGATCTTCTTCTTTATTCTATTTTATTTCACGTCTTAATACCCGAGAAACCTAGGATGTGACCTTGCTGGGAAATCGTTGACATTTGTCATTTTTTGTCATTCGTCAAAACTTCGCAAATAGGTACCCCAAAGCCTTTTTTACATGCTAGCTTAATTTGCTCAGCTAATAACCCAATTACAGTTAATATGAATATGACAGCGTCAACCTAAAAGAAAACTAATCAGTAATTTACCATCGACTACTGCTAGCATTCGGCTTTGGATTTTTCCATCCCAGAATATGGTAATGCGATTAGTTATATAAGCGCAATTGGTCGTATGAGTTCGTCTACTCTTTTTAAGACGAACATTTAGCCTATCGTCATAAAAACTTTCGAATCTCTTTTCGTGGCATGGCCTTTTAAGAAGCTTAAAAGATTGAGCAGTAGAGGTAAACTGCTGCACTTGTTAAGAGGAGAATCTTCCGATTCCAATGTATCAGCTTTTTCGTGACGTTCACAGTCAAGTTTGAGTGCTTTGCAAATTGACGTTTCGGAGAAAATATGTGCAGGTCCTAAATTTAATATTGGCCTGAGATTCGTTTATGTTTATGTTGCTTCTGCTCACTACTGCTCCGATACCCGTCGTTATTAAGTGCTGTCACCAATCTTACGGGTTTAAATAAGACATGTACATACATGAGGGTCCTGAGGCGAAAGGTTAAGGATTTTAGGATAAGGTTTGATATTTTAAATTTTGATGGGCTGTAATAGCTTGAAGCTTAATTAAAAATTTGAACAGGACAAAAACTATCTTAATTCTCTGTAATAAATGATTCAATTCTCTTTTAGGCGAAATCTTGATTTTTATAAACGTTTGCTCTAATTTAGCGGTATTTTCACTGGATATTTTCTCTTTCCTTACCCTGTTCCAGCAGTGACCCTATTCAACCGAAAGCATTTCAGGTCCTGGTCTACTATTAAAAAATAACGGACTCATATGCAAGAAGGTTAAAAATCTGATCTGAAAAAATTTCTGTAAAACTGCTTAAAATATGATTTGAAGCATAATAATTTCGTGCTATTTGACATTAAAAACTACTTGTATTTCAGAAAAACTGAAAATTTATGCTTCCAGGTAATCCCAGTACTGACCGTGCAGGGCTTTATGATTTTGTTGACCCATTCACATGGTAAAATAGAGATATTTTTGCAAAACAATTGAAAAATATGAATTAAACATTATTATGGAAATGGTTGCACTTAAATCAATTTGTTGAATCCACGTAGTCAGATGCATTAACCTTTAGAAGATTTTAAGGTCATTCTGGCTTGACAGAACTTTAAAGATAGATTCTTTGTACTAAGCATTTCTCCAGATCGACCACGTAGTGCGATTTTTTTAATAGTCTTCAGGTAGAAGTAAGAATGTATTACTGCTCCAGCTTTCGTCTGACCGTGATTTCGTGTACCAATGCATACCTAATTTACGTGGTCTCACACGTCTGAAGAATTAGCATAAGGTCAATTAGCACTCTTAAAGCTGTAAAACTCAATGGGAAATGGACAAAAAAACAAGACAGACTTCGAAATACTCGTACTTTGTTTGATAAAAAAAATGTCGGGAACCGGGTCGTTAGCATACATGGACAGCAGCCGAATTCTGGGCGTCTGGATGGCTTAAAACTGGCAAAAATCCCACAAAACACGCCAAAAATTCAATTTTAGTGTCTATCGATTTTGGGGGAGTCTGCCAGATTCTCGGGGTGTAACCCTTATCAACTTCACCAACCTATGTTTGGTTGCCAAGCTCCTCACTTTCGATCGAAAAATCGTTTGATTTCCTGATTTTATTTTATTTTATTTTATCAAAAACATTGCTGCTCATGTATACTCGTGTTTCAACATAAAAGCAGAACGTCCGTCAGCAGCGATCACATTCAGAGAAAACAACGAGTTGTAATCATAGGTGGGCAACACCTAAATTCTAGCGGGGTGGGGGAGGGGGTGAAAAAATTTTCAAAGGTCAAAAATGATCTTAAAAGTGGTTGTATGGCGAAAAAACACAATTTTTCGACGTTTCTCATCGAGCACTATCTAATGGCATCAAAAAATCGCCAAAAAAGCAAAAAATTTTCAAAAATTGAATTCTGGGGGTGTTTTGATTTCTGGGGGGGGGTATTTCAACTTCTGGGGTGCATACCCCCAAACCCCACGCCCATGTGTGGTTGTAATCACGCTAATCATCTTTATCCGTAAGAAATATGTTTATCATCTCGTTTGTGGAATGTAATGCTTATCACGAAATCTGAAATAATGAAGCAATTGTTATTATGTTGCTATAATTTGGCCATTTTTCGTTGCCTGCGTTCATCTCGCATATTCTCTCAGCAACAAAAAGGCCGTTAATCGAATTTTTTCCTTTCATCGTCAAACGACTTAAAGCAATGGAGACTCAAGAATTGATGAACTATCTCGTCATAATTATTAACATTCGGTTACAGGGACAGATTCAGTAATTAATATTTCACGCGAGGGAAAAGAAAAACGACGCTTTCGTCAGCCAAAAGATGTAAAAACGTACAATCGCATCTTATTTATTACTAAACATTTTTTTCTAAAAAGTTTTAATTTTTTGAAATATGCAAATATTCATTAATTAGGAATCAGATACGACCGAAAATAGCCGCAGTTCTGTCTAAATAAATAATGTCAGCGGATTGAATTTAAAAAACTGTTTTTAAACAATACTCCTGACATTTAAAACGGAGAAGCGCTAGAACACAAGCCAGAGACCACGAAGGCTTTTCCTGAAAAATACTCTTTGTACGATAAATCGAGTTCGAAAAATCATCTAGCTTCTGATACTTTTTTCGCACAAATGCACAAATTTTAGCATAAAAAGGGATTTCGAATCAAACATGTTCATCAAGCTCGTTTAGTAGCTATGGACCTACCTACTTTAATACCTAAACAAGCTAATCATCCGAGTGCAAGTTTATTCATATCTTTTCACGCACATATGTTTGTTGGATCCAGACATGCACAGCATAGGAATTCTGGGGAAAGGGGGGGGTTTGAAATCCCAGAGTACATTTTTTGGGCCCAGAAATGGTGGGTACGCATCAAAACCATGGTTTCTTGGCGTTCCTGACGATGCTGTATCTTTCTAGAGCATAAAAACATCAAAAAGTTCGAAAAAAGCTCGAATAAATTGAATAATATATGGGTCAAAACATGAGTTTATGGCCCGAAACGCCGAAAATTTGGCACTTTTGAGCAAATACATTGCTGAAAACACTTTAAGAAACTTTTTCTACCGAATTTCAGGAAAGTTTTGGAAACTTTTGAAAAATCGCTAATTCTGGGGAAGTGAAAAATTTTTGCGAGAAGGAGGGTGAAAATTTTTTCTGGAGGGGTTTAAACCCATATGGCGAAAAAACACCATTTTTCGACGTTTCTCATCAAGCACTATCCATTGGCATCAAAAAATTGCGAAAAAACGAAAAAAATTTTTCAAAAATTGAATTCTGGGGGGGGGTATTTTGATTTCTGGGGAGGTGTTTTGGTTTCTGGGAGGTGCATACCCCCAAACCCCGCCCCTCACGCCCAAGTGTGGTTAAACTCTCAAACCCGCCTCCCTACCCCTGGATCATGTATGGTTGCATCCAGGTTCGTATTCAGGGGGCGGGGGGCGGCAGCCCTCCGGAAAAATTTTTTTTGAAACACATAAGGGTTTTAAAGGGAGAAGATGAAAATTTCTCGAAGTAGGTCTAAAACACCACCAAATAGTTTTTTAGCGTACTTTTGAGCTAGTATACTAAAAATTTTCCGGCGCTTCGCGCCGGATTTATCGTTTATCTATAGTTTTTGTCTTTTAGTCCTAGCAAATCCACCCAAATTTGAGTTAGACATGTAGAGAATGTAGAATCGCGCCGAATTATTCATTTTCTGTATTCTTTTTCCTTGTAAATCACAAAGATTAAATATAACGACAGAAGCAAGGAAATTATGTGTCGATTGAATGATGAGAAATCAGTTGTGTAATTTATTTAAACGATATATGTTAATATGAGACTGGAATAAAGTGAAAATTTTTGAAATTTTCTCTCAAAATTTCTCGTCGAGATACGGTCAAAATGCCTTTATTTTTGCCCATCTCCCAATGGTTCTCGAGATATCTGACCTCAGCATTTTCAGCCCCTCTCCGAAATAAAATCCTGGATACAGGCCTTGCATTGCATCCCTTATTTATTGATTTTGTCAATGCCTTGTCCGAGAAAAAACTATGGCCGTGATAATACGCAAAAAATGACGGAAGTGCGTAATTAAGCTTTTGGTCTATTTTCACGAGATACCTGTGCTATCACAAATTTTGATCGATATTCAATTTAATAAAAAGACTCGAGGACTTTTTGACTCCTCATCTTTCAAATTGATCGAACAAGCATATTTAGTGAGAAAGTCATTTGCTGAACAAGGCAAATTAGTAGCCTTAATATAACAGCATACTCGATGGAGCATGAGCAGCAAATTATATTTTAATCTCTAAATTGAAATTTTGAGTTTGCCCTGTCATTTTAGTCAGCATTTCGAAGATCCATTAATAAATTTATTTTTAGCACGTATCTGCTTCATGTGTACGCATCTAGCTTCGAGCTAATCGCGCAAGTTTTCAAGATTGAGCATACAACCTACTAGCCCTTTGCATGAATTAGATTAGAAGACATAGGTTACACCTGACATTAAAAATCTCTAAAGAAGCTTGGAAAGCAACAACCCCTTGTAACGCTTTGAAGCAATTTATCAAAGCAAATATTCATCATAGGTAGCGCGATAGCGCTACCTATAATATACTTGGCCATCCTTTTTTCTTATATGTTTTTCACAGCGAGTGCGAAATTTGTGTCCCCCCTCACAGCTATAACGGCACACATCTGGGAGGTGCGGTTTTTGCAATCGATGGATAATTAAAAAATTCGATGCCCGTCCTTTTTTTGTTTACACTCAATACCGAGTTAGCAATGCGTGTGTAAAGTGTAAACCGAAAAATCAAATAATTTGCGGAGGGCGAATTTTTTTTAAATGTTGCCCCCGAGCTGTAGATTACGAATCTGACCTTAAAATTTCTTTACTCTCAATGGTTGTTGCATAAAAATGTAAAGTATACGGGCTTTTTACTCTTTGCTTGTTTTCAGCTTATCTAACTCAATTTTGGTTTTGTGCAGTCCAAATGGTTTTATAATGTAGAGAGTCACAAAATCTCGAAAAACAATTTTTTATCTCTTTTAACGCAATATTGTGTAAAGTAGACGGTTTTTTACTGTTTTCATGTGCAGAAGCATATCTAACTCATTTTTACATTATATGCAGTCTGATTGGTTTAAAAGGTAGACAATTGTAAAATCTAGGGGAGTGTTTTTAATTTTTTTCGGAAAAGCAATATTTTCAAATTTAGAGGCGGTTTATTGTAAAGAGTCTGGGACAACAAAATGTTTTTTCCCTGCCATATTATCCACTTAGTAGACAGAACGTGGTAATTATCTTTAAAATGTGCCTCGTCCTAAGCGCTACATGGCAAAATTTATTTTGTTTCTTTACAATCAATATTGCATTATTCGTGCAGGTGTAAACTTTACACTGAAAAAGTTTTGGCAAACTTATAGTATCGGTGACCGGCCGCACAGTCCGTTTTTGGGGCGGAGGTTCGTTACAAAAGGGAAGCCATGATTGGTCAGACAAATAAGTGGTCTACCGCGCTCTATTCTCAACGGCAAAGTTAACAAACGCAGGGCATTAATAATTCACGACCGGTAAAACAATAGCTACTGTTAATATGGATAAATAAATATGAGTAAATAACAATATGTAATGTAGCTACGGGAAAAATCTAATTTGTGTTGCGCTATCGGTCGACTTAGTGTCAGAATGAATCTATTTGAGCTTAATGTAATTTGTAAGGAGTAATTTGTAAGGACAATTTAAGCGTTATTCAGTACTTTCAAAGCCAAAAAATCCTTCGCAGTAGTGTCGATTGCATTCCGTGCAACGGAACTTATAGTCTGATCAAAGGATCGGCAAAATTGAGTGAATATGTCTGGAGATGTCCTAAGTGCAGATCGAAACAGTCGTTTCTCTTACTTTTCACTCTAACAATAGACAGTAGACCATTTATTTGTCTGACCAATCATAGCCTACCTTCATTAACGAAGCTCTGCCCCCGAAAACAACCGTGCGGCCGGTCCCCGATACTATAAGTTTGCCAAAATTTTTTCCGTCCAGAGCATCGTAGATGATGATTTTTTTAAAATGTTCTCCGTAAGGTCAGAATAACGAATCTGACCTTTAAACTTTTCTACAGCCAGTGTTTGTTGAGATATTAAGAGGTAAACTTTGAATTTTACCTACATCTATTTTCTAATGCCGATAGATAACATCGTATTGCATATTGTTTGATCAGATTTTTCTTATTTAAGAGGTTTTTGACTCGTCTTTAATAAATAATTATTTTTATTATCATAAATGAACTATTCTTAAACTTTAGTAGAATGATGAATATTTTTCAAATATTAATTAAGTATTAAAATCCGCCGATATGTCGAGTTGGCGCAGCGGCTGACGCATCCGTTCTCGCATGCAGATTCAGAAAAATACTAATGGATTCGAATCTTCTGAATGCTGGCTTTTTCATTTTTTAATTCTTTTGGCAAAACCATGCAATTCATTTGACATATTCATCTATTTATGTCCTGCAGCAGACACTTTTTGTTTTTTGAATTTCGCCTTAGTTCTTGAATGGGAGTGTAAAGGGTGCGAAAATCTGGGGGTAAAAAGACACATTCTAGTCGAGTTTTCGACTTGTTTATGCCTGCCAACAACTCCGGTTATTAGATTTTAGAAATTTTTTTAAGAGAAATGTACTACGGATCAAGGGCTATCCTGTGCTTGCCAGCAAACTTTTCTACAATCAATACGCGATTAGTACTAGGGATTTAAACTTTACACTCTAGTGGATGAGTAAAAAACAGATTTTGTCCGAGATTTCTCTGCCAACATTTTTGGTTATGAGTTTGAATGAATTGAATAAAATAGAAATAAGGTTACTTCTAAGGGCTACACATCGAAGCAAGTCGCGTTCGAAAAAACCTATTATTGTGTGATTTATGGGGGGTGTAAAGTTCGAAATCTGAGGTGTAAAATGGGCGAAAAAACAGGTTTTTTTCGTATTTTGATCGGTAAATCAGATCAAATATTTTGCGGAACATAAGTTTGGCACATGCAAACGTACTAAAATCAAAGGGCTACGAACTGGCCCGAAGCGGATTTATTTACACTCAATGGGGCATTAGTTTCAGATTTTTAAAGTTTACAATGTGGTGGACAATGGAAAATACAGGTTTGTTAATTTTTTTGTTTGCCACTTTCTCTGTGCAGAAGTCGTGCGAGGTCAAATAGGATAAAAATAGAGCACTTTCTAAGGGGTACGCGTCACAGCGAATTGCGTTTGTTTACATCAATATTTAGCTTTTTGTAAATGTAAGTCAAAATAATGGGGAGTTTAACGTGTTTTTGCCTTGTATTTCCTGACAAGTTCTGGGTTATGAGTCTGGACATAATCTCAAACCTAAAAATTAACCAGAAACCAAATGTGATGCGCCAGTTTTTTGCACTCAACAGTGCTGTAAAGTTGTTTACATCTGATATTTATTTTTCCTCGGTCCACTGTGTTGACTTAATTTTTTCATAAATGTTGATCGTAATATCACAGTAATATCAAAATTGCGAATCCGACTGAAATTTTCTTTACACTCTGTGGTTGTGTAAAGTTTACACTGTATATTAACTTTAGCTCTAGAGCCTTGTGGAAGTTTAATTTTTTTAAATGTTCCACGTAAAATCAGAATTGAGAATCTGACTGTTAGTTTTCTCTACACCTAGTAGTTATGTAAAGTTTGAACTATTCCATTTGTTGCTAATATGTAGTTTATACTACAAATTTATTTTACTTCCAAATCTGAGCGTTAGTGTTTCACTTACACTTAATATTTGCGTAAAGTTTATGCTGAAAACCTTTGATCTGTTTAAATAATGTAAAGGTTGTCTTGTTTAAAAAGGATAATACTGATTTTAAGAACAATATTGTTTTCCGCGTTCTTGGAACTGCTGTCATTATTGTGGTATGCTACTGTATGTGTTTACTGATTGAAGTACTCAAATCATGCTAATTAAAAAGTAGGGTACTAGCAAAGAAAAATGCTCCGATGGAACAAAAAAGATGAATATACTTGGAATGTGGATTATTAAGGATGTAAAAGGAGGGGACTAGGAAAAATCTACCTAAAGTCGCAAAATCTGCTGAAAATCATACTTTCTCTAAGCAACGGAAAAAATCGAAGTATATTCTGCGGCCTCTAAAAAAGTGTCTTTTTTAAATAATGTTCAAAGTTTCAGATAAAAGTTTATAAACGAAATCTGTTATGTTTATTTTTTTAATTGCTGGCAAGTAGCAACGCTGACTAGCTTCGCATCCTGATCGATAGAAAACTGAGTGATATTGTATTTAAAGTTGTTTTATTTCGTTTTGAGCATTAAAGCAAGCAAAGCAGGGGCTCATTTATAAGTGCACACAATCCTTAAGGGCATGCTAGTGTACCTTCAAGTTAAGTGTTTCCTACTGTTTTAAACCATCCATTCAATTGGCTTAGAAAGACTGCCAGTCTACTTCAACATCCTTGCCCATAGCTACTGCGTAGCTAATGTGCTGCGTTTTCAATCATTTTTTGTTTAAATATTTATTTTAATCTATTGGCCGCAGAATATACTTCGATTTTTTGCGTTGCTTAGAGAAAGTATGATTTTCAGCAGACTTTGCGACTTTAGGTAGATTTTTCCTATTCCCCTCCTTTTACATCCTTAATAATCCACATTCCAAGTATATTCATCTTTTTTGTTCCATCGCAGTATTTTTCTTTGCTAGTAGTATACATGAGTAAGATAAAGTTGGCCAGAGAGAGGGGTGATATCTATGGTCCGTTTCACATAACTTCGTGCATAAATCTAAGAATTTTCGTCGACATTAGGCCGAGGGCTACGATATTTATATATCAGATCAATGCTACAATCGCAATCTGTCAGCTTATTGCCGTAGATATTTTTGAAATTTATGACCGAAGTTGTGTGAAACAGACTATATGAATGGTCATGGTAAATTGTGGTCATACTTACTTTGTATTATACATGTACAAAGACGGTCCTAAAACTCAATGTACATTCTGTACTTGCAAATGTTTGGGGACTATTATGGTACAGCAGCACGTTATGTGCAGTAAACTAAGTTTCCTTACCCTTAGTAATGAAATGCAGTCAATTTATGGGTTTTTAGCTATGAAAAATACAAAATTTTTTGATATTTTTACTCTTTAAGGTAGAATTTTCGGCTTTTTTCCGCAGCAAGCTCAAAAATTGTCTTGTCGCACCTTTTGCATTCTTAAAATCACCTGACAGCACGTGATATTCAAAAACCGTAGGCAGGTATGATACCTCTCTTCCCCTCTCCTGTGCCCACGCGAGTAGTACGGGTGGACCCTTCAGCCCCCTGTACTTAAGCATAGCAAATGCTTAAGCATAGCACATGCTTAAGCATAGAGACTCTGAAATTGTAGGTGTGAAGCGCCGAATTTAGGGCCATACTACAACACAATAAAGCACGAAAGTGTAGGCACAAAGCGTCAATTTTTAAAATGCACAGTCGGTTATCCTGGACGGGCAGAACCAATTAATTTTAATTGCCTTTTACCTAATTTGCATAAGTAGCGAGCAGCGTTATGTCGGACACCTCATGCTACGCATCTACTGTTCACGGCCTGTACTAAGTTTAGTTTAGCTATGTTGTTTCACTGCACGTGTAAGCCTTGGAACTATTTTTGCATGTTTTTTCGAACTTCGAGACATGTAAGTGCGTGCATAATAAATCAACATCAAAAGCAAAGCGCTAAATTTGGACGTCAGGCTATACAACGATAATACGACACCTAAATTAATAGAAACTAGGAAAAAGCTCGCACATCTTTTTTGGCCCGTTCTTGAAAAAACAGGCCAAAAATGTCTACAGATAATTTGCCAGGCAGCACAACATAGAGCACAGGCTTACGGGGCGGCAGCACTATTTCAAATTTGTACACCACAACGCATTGGTACGACGCATAAAACATCATAAAACGGGTTGAACGCTCAAACATAGAGACTCGGCCCTTCTGGGCGCGAAGCGCCAAATTTAGAGTAGTTATTCTTTAAAGTAGTGTATTGATTATATTCAGGGCATTTTTATCCGATCTGGATAGTCTAGCAGAGCAATGCTAGACTCTTCAATAGATGTGACAACTTCATTATTGTCTTCTCGATTCAGCTGCTCATCCTCAAATAGATCAGCATTTTTGCTAATCAATTTTTTGAACATGCATTTTGACTGGCCCAAGCTGTCTCATCAGCTCCTTTTTGCCAAACATTAATTGGTACCGGTAAAAATGATTAGCGCGTTCTAGTTCTTCCTTAATTCGCTTTCATTTATAGCATCTAGGAGTGAGTCATAAAGGTCATAGAGAATATGGATTTTATCAACAAAATTGCTGTAAAATGGTTCTGTTTGAAGGTCTTGTATACTATTCGGAAAATCTTCAGAATCTGAAGCACGACTTTTTACTAAAAAGCGCCAAAACGGGTTAGTCCAACCACTTTCAATTGTGCTCTCATTTGAGCTGCTGTCAGACACATCTGAAGAATCTTCATCATTACTGCCTTCATTACTATCCTCACCCGTCAATTGTTCAGACTCTGATGTATCATTCCTAGTTTCTGATATCCTATGCATGAGGTATTTCTGTCTTTTTAAAGTAAAATTATTAAGTAATCGCTTACCGCAGATTCCACAGATTTTATTCATTTTGTCGACTGTTCAAGATGTTGCAGTCCTTAAATAAACTCTATTGCACAGGTGATTCGCCTTTACATCACATTCTTGATGTAGAAGCTCACATTCTTCACAATATTGGTCACTACCATCATTTCATTCAATTCAAAGCCCAGCATGCCTATTCTTCAAATGCAGAACGTTAAGCCTGGTTCTGAAGTAAAAATTATCGTTGACAAAGTGCTCCGATTTTTAGTTGACAGTATCTCCAACAATCTCAACTTTTTTGTCGGTAATATCGTCAATAATAATAAAACATCACGCAGAAAGGTGTTTTTCTGCAAATTCTGCTAGCGTCTATATGGGGGATAGCTGGTCAGTTTTTAGCTGATGCAATTACAAGTAGGTGACTTTTATAAAACGCGCATAAGATATGCCTAATTGAGATTTTCAGAGGAATGTGACGATGTGAGAGTTATTGTGCAGAATGTGAGGATTTTGTGCACCTCACATTTTGCTGAAAAATCTCACATTCCAAATTTTGCTCTTCACGTTCTGCACAAAAACCATCACATCGTCACATTTCTCTGGAAATTGGGCGCGTTTGTTTTTAACTTATCAGTCGCCAAGGACGAGAAGGTATGATCTTCCAGGTATACATTTTCAGAGTAATGTGGCGATGTGATGGTTTTTGTGCAGAATATGAGGTGCACAATTTAGAATGTGTGATTTTTCTACAAAATGTGAGGTGCACAAAATCCTCACACTCTGCACGAAAACCATCACATCATCACATTCCTTTGAAAATCTCAATTAGGCATATATTATTCACCTATTTTTAATTGCATCAGCTAACAACTGACCAGCAATCCCCTATATAGACGCTAGCGGAATTGACAGAAAACCACCTTTCTGCGTGAGGTTTTATTATTATTGACGATATTACCGACAGAACTTGAGATTGTTGGAGATACTGTCAACTAAAAATCGGAGCACTTTGTCAACGATAATTTTTACTTCAGAACCAGGCTTAACGTTCTGCAAATGAAGAATAAGCATGCTAGGCTTAGAATTGAATGAAGTGACGGTAGTGACCAATATTGTGAAGAATGTGAGCTTTTGCATCAAGAATGTGATGCAAATGCGAATTATATGTGCAATAAAGTTTATTTAAGGATTGTCACATCTTGAAAAGTTGACAAAATGAATAAAATCTGTGAAATCTGCGGTAAGCAATTACTCAATAATTTTACTTTAAAAAGACACAAATACCTCATGCATGGGATATCAGAAATGAGAAATGATATATCAGAGTCTGAACAAATGATGGATGATGATAGTAGTGAAGGCAGTAACAATGGAGATTCTTCAGATGTGTCTGAAAGCAGCTCAAATGAGACTGTAATCGAAAGTGGTTGGACTAACCCGTTTTGGTGCTTTTTAGTAAAAGTCGTGCTTTCAGATTTTGAAGATTTTCCGAATAGTATACAAGACCTTCGAACAGAAGCATTCTAAAGCAGTTTTGTTGATAAAATCCATGACTCACTCCTAGATGCTATAAATGAAAGCGAATTAAGAGAAGAAGTAGAATGCGCTAATCATTTTTACCGGTACCAATTAAAGTTTGGCAAAAAGGAAGCTGATGAGACAGCTTGGGCCAGTCGAAAATACATGTTTAAAAAATTTATTAGCGAAAATGCCGACCTATTTGAGGATGAGCAGATGAATAGAGAAGACAATAATGAAAATGTCACATCTGTTGAAGAGTCTAGCAGTGCTCTGCTAGACTATCCAGATCGGAAAAAATGCTCAGAATATAATCAGTACACTACTTTAGAGAATTTTTACACTTAATTTGGCGCTTCGCGCCTATAAGGGCTGAGTCTCTATGTTTAAGCGTTTAACCCGTTCCAAGATGTATTATGCGTCGTACTAATCCGTTGTGGTATGCCACGTAAGCCTGTGCTCTATGTTGTGCTGCCTGGCTAATTTTCTGAAAATATTATTGGCCCCTTTTTTCAAAAAACGAGCCAAAAAAGATCTGCGAGTTTTTTTCTGATTTTTATTAATTTAGGTGTCGTATTATCGTTGTATAGCCTGACGTCCAAATTTAGCGCTTTGCTTTTGATGTTGATTTATTATGCACGCACTTACATGTCTCGAAGTTCGAATAAAATGCAAGGTCGGCCCTTCGCGCCAATGCTTCAACGTGCAGTGAAACAACATAGCTAAACTAAAATTAGAATAGGCCGTGAACAGTAGATGTGTAGCATGGGGTGTCCGACATGACGCTGCTCGCTACTTATGCAAATTAGGTAAAAAACAATTAAAATTAATTGGTTCCGCTCGTCCAGGATAACCGACTGTGCATTAAAAAAATCGACGCTTCGCGCCTATACTTTCGTGCTTTATTGTGTAGTAGTATGTCCCGAAATTCGGCGCTTCGCACCTACAATTTCAGAGTCTCTATGCTTAAGTATGTGCTATGCTAAAGCTTGTGCTATGCATAAGTACAGGGGGCTGAAGGGTCCACCCGTACTGTTCACGTGTGGTTCGCAGATATGCAAAATTTTGCGATTTCTGATGTTTCAAAGGAAAACTTGCAACTTTTGTCGACTCAAATTCATAAGCTACGAATTTTATAACAAAATATCTGTGAATACAGTGTGTGAGATGTTCATAGTTTGAGTAGTGCGTCTGCGTATTTTCCCAACTATTTTCGAGAATCCGGGAGAAAATGTTTTGATTTCTGATTATCTTTTATTTTTGCGCTAGAAAAATCATTCAAGACAGTCGTAAATTGGCCAATTTTCACAATAGAAATACAAGCAAGTTGCAACTGCTTGGCAAGTCGATTGATACAACCGTGGCCGAACGTTTAAAAAACAACGATTTGGAGGCAACGCTGCCCGATAGATCGCAGTCCATGACTTGTCCGGACGATTTGCCGCTGACGAAAATCGTGGACGAAGACGAAAACGAGCTGCGTTGCCCTAAATGTTTTACTAAGCTATCAGGTATGTACATTGTGTTAAGCTATAGAGCAGATATTTTTGTTGATAAAAGTCATAAAAGTTATTGCAAAAAATATTGACTTTTAAATAAGTCTTAAGATTTCATTGACTCGGATTGTACGTCTGATCTCCAGTAATAGTGCCATTTGGTTTATTAAGTATCTGTCCGATTGAAATGGACCGGTACAAGTAGTATACCCTGGGTTTCTAGACTCATATCTTATAGTAAGCCCTCTAATAATCTTAAAAGTATGTACCTACTGTCATGTTAACTTATTTCTTATTAATTGACAATCAGATTGATGTTGAGTTATACAACTTTGAGTCATAAGCAGACATGCACGTGGGGAACGGAAGGTTTTGGGCGGTCTAGAACCCCAGACATAGATAAAGATGAAAAATTTTGTGAGGAAAACGAGGCGAAAACGAGGCGAAATAAAAAGATTAAAAAAGGTAAAAAAGATGAAAACGGGAAATTTTCTTCAAAATTTCTTTAAATTGATCAGAAACTGTGTAATAACGTAGTTTTACCGCTACTCTAGTGCTTATACCAGTTTTGAGGTCATTTTGGCCCAAAAAAGCTAAATTTTTGACCTCACCAGATCAGCTGATCCCCAGATTGGCCACGCTGTGCAAAGCTATACTTTGGCTTGCTGCCTTTATTTACAATAACCTCAGCTCCATAGGTACGCAACTTAAAAGTCCTAGTGGTTCTTAATCGTACGCTTAAAGAGGCTCACTGCTCTCAGACGCACTGTTTACTCAATTTACAAGATATATATATCAAATTTTGCTTTCCCAACCTTATGCTCATTTTACCATATTTTCTCAATATGAATTTCTTAGCGATCATATTATACAGGCAAGAGACCTATGTTCTGTTTTTAAGATTAAACGTGTATTAAGCAGGTAAATGTTAAAATAGTAGAAAAACTGTCCTAATTGACGGTTCTTGTTCAATAACGATGCACGCTCGTTTTGCTTTTTACTTAATTTGCATTATTTTGCAATAAAATTCGTTCTTTGCATTTGCACTTATGAAAAACTATAAGCAAAGACTGTGTTTACTCCGTTAAATAATGCTGATAGTCTTTTTAAGCCATCAAAGGCCCTGGCAAACAAAGCAGATATGTCAAACATTTCTATGATACTTGTTTTTAAGCCGCAATTTAGATTATATAACATGATACATGCGTACTTCTATGATTATCACTTAATTCAGGCTAAATATGGTCCTTGTGCTGTAAGATATTCGTGACTCAACAAGTTATCGTAATTCTGATTGATATGTACCGTAGTGCACCTCTTCATTGTGCGTATGAATGGTACTCATTACCATAGATGCACAGCATGGCCGATCTCGGGGATCAGCTGGTCTAGTGGGGGTCAAAAATTGAGCTTTATTGGGCCAAAATCAACTCACAAACTGGTACAAGCGCTAGAATAGCGTTAAAACTACGTTATTACACAGTTTCTGGACAATTTAAATCACATTTGAAGAATATTTTTAATTTTCGTCCTTTTTTGGACTCCATTTTGCCTCGTTTTTTCCACAAAATTTTCCATTTTTCCATTTCCATTTTTTCCATTCTAATTTTCCATTTTTTCCACTCTGTTCACCCGAAACCTCCCGTTCCTCACGTGCATGTCTGCTTATAACTCAAAGCTGTAAAACTCAAGATCAAACTGATTGTCAATTAATAAGATATAAGTTAACATGACAGTACATACTTTTAAAATTATCAGAGGGCTAAGTGTATGGCTGTGTAATTCATTTACTACGTGAGGCATCAATTAACCGGTACATTTCTAGAATTTCAGCTTGATTGAAGCGGTAATTCACGAGACCTGGACTTATATGCCATAAATTAATCAAGGACTTTCATTTCATAAGTACTGCATATTCAGCATATATTGACCGAATTCGCTAAATTTCAATTATATCTAATGACTATATGTAAGCCTGTTGCAATATAACACAGTTATGGTGGATAAAAATATAGCAACTCTGTCATGCATTTAATAAATTCTGCAAATCTTACTTATGAGATGCATATAAGCTTACATAGTATAAAATTGTTACTGTAAATCTGACGCATTCATATTATGTGAATACAAAGTCTAGCATACTAGAATTTGAGCTCAATCCAATCTATGATTCATGATATATCAATTTATGTGCTCTAGGATAGCTAAAGTATGTTGACTGTGCAATATCTTACGCTTTATAAGCCTGACATTCACACATATATTCTCAATATATGCAACATTTCAGCTTGATATCAAGCTCTGACTAATGTATTAATAAAAAAATGGTGAAATCAATCAATAAGTTTTGCCGGAAACCCCTCGAAGGACTGGCCCGCTCTCTTAAGCTCAATTTACACTTTACACTAGTTCTGAATTAATGACTGGTATGGGTGTTTATCAGGGATGACTCCTAAAATCTTCGTAATAGAAGAAAAATCTTCTTTAAATGCAACAATTGGTGAAATTAGGGATCCCATGCCTTCATGCAGGAGCGGATTTCCTTTCCATTGGCCAAAAATATTTGGCGAGATAAATTCGGATATGTGATTTCGAATGATTTTTGGCCGCAAGCGACCATTATTTCTCAAGTTTTTAATGCGCTGCGCGCCGGATTATACCTATTAATGACAATTATTTACTTTAATGACGATCTGGAAGCCAATTTTCGCTCATGGAATAGGTTTCAAACAATTTACAACAGCATGTAACAGCTATTTTAGCATAGTTTTCTCCTACTTTTGATCAAAAATTTTCGATCTTTCGTGTTAAATGCTGCAATTACGGGAAAA
Organism: Mermis nigrescens; assembly: GCA_036768485.1. Taxonomy (NCBI): domain Eukaryota; kingdom Metazoa; phylum Nematoda; class Enoplea; order Mermithida; family Mermithidae; genus Mermis; species Mermis nigrescens. The sequence goes on from JAVLUZ010000068.1 coordinate 704,911, forward strand.
CGTCCATCCGCCTAAATTTCACAAATTTTCCGGCGTTTCGCGCCAGGTTTTTGCTTAAGTTAAGGAAATTTAGTTATTTTTTGCACAAAATTGTCGGACAGTTTCAGAATTTTTTGAAAAAATGTTGCGTCAAAAGAGATTTTAAGTAAAAGTATACAATGTAAAACGCAGAAAAAACGCTATTTCACGCGTGAAGGACCAATTTTTTGACCCGTTTTTAATATTTTTCGGAAAAGTTGGGTTACTGCCCCCAAATTCTAGATCCGCCACTGCCTTCATGGAATGCCTGCCGAACCCCTTAGGCTTACTTTTCACTTTACATCACTTTAAAAAGACAATTTCTAAGAAGAATGTTTATGATAGGTGAAAATCAATAAATAATTAGGCCCCCTCTTTTTAAGACCCTTCTCCAGGGACTGTTTCCTCTCTCAGTCATAAATACAATACGTTTGGCATATACCCGTCATTATCTCCAAATTTTACAAGAATCCGACCACTGGTTCGCGAATCAATAATAAAATCAATAAAATCAATCAATAATCATACGCTCCCGGAAACCCCCTTTTCCTCCCCTTAGGCTTAAGTGCCACCTCTTTTCGGCTTGGGGACATACTCCAGGGACTCCTATCCTTCATCACTGCCCGTGCTATAGCATTGTTTCCAAGCCCAACCCCAGGGAGCAAGTTTAGGGCCCACTCGCCTATGCTTAAGCATAAGCCATGTAATATCATTGGGACCAGGGAAGCCCGTTGCTATAGTGAACCTACAGTTAGGCTAACTGGCGGGTCACCTAGGCTTAGGGGCAGGTCTGGGCAGGCCCTCTTCAACCATTTGCGCCCTGGCGCGCAATAAGTTTGGGCCAGGGCGCAGCTTCCACCTATGTTATGACACTTTAGGCACTCAGGGTGTATTAATGATAAAGGATGGCTCAAAAACGAACAATGGTTCTTATAACCTCTTTGATACTTGACCTAATTAAATGCGGTTTTGTTTCTTTATTACCTGTGAAAGAACTATCAAAGCTTTATCAGTGCTGGTTGAGCCTCTGTTGGTTAAAATTAAATTAGGCAGAAGTCGGTTTTTTGGGTCATGAAAGCATTTGTTAGAAGCATTATTTACCTTTATAGCCCTGTAACTTTATAATATTTTACGACAGTTAAGTGCAACTTCTTTTATTTAAAAAGCCTTTTCAATTGTCTATGGCTCACTTAATTGATTTTTTGATATTTAATTTTGTTGCAAAATAATTGAGCTCTATCAAATGTTATACAGTTTGGCTACTACAAGCAAAGTAAAAATGTTGGCATATGAATGCAACAACCCGCAGCGGTTCCGCACAGGCAAAACCAATTAAAGTAAAAATAGACAGAATAGTAAACTAATAGGTTTGGTTTCATTTAATAAAACCGCATTTAATAATCTTTTTCTGTCGTAGAGTGACAACTGTTATAAAGATACCATGTTTTAGGCTGAAAATCTGTAAAAAGTAGGAAAAAACGACTTCTGCTCAACTTAGTGTAAATTAGCAGCAGCTTGACCAGCATTATTGAAACTTCATAACGTTCTTGCGTAGGTAACAGGCTCTTAGAAAAAGTGAATTGCAATCAATTTGGTTAAGTATTAGATAAGTGATAAGGACAGATATGCCATTCGTTTTTTAAGCCACTTGTGTTATTCTAAACCCATTTCACGCGCAGGTTTATGAAAAGTAAGGACTGTAATGAAAATAAGGTGAAATCAGGGTTACTTCTGTAAAGTCCTTAATATAATAAAATTTAATTAGATAATACTAAAATTTCCTTCGGGTAGATTAAAAGTTTAGCCCTTAAATCGCATGACCCGTGCTAGATTCGGGAATTGTGCCCATTGCCCACTGGTGTGGTTGACTTAAAAATTCTCCAGATTAAAAGGCCATAACCGTAGAACGTAAACGCAAAATTGCTTAGTTGTGTAGATGCGAAAAGGAGCATTATAAAGCGTGTTAAAATATTTTCGCTCTGTTCGTATCTCTGACCGTCCCGATTCATTGACTTCCCTATTCCCCGGCTTTTTTGTCATATGTGAGCTGCAATCAAAATGTGGGACGTCCGATGGGGCAAAATCATTAGAAAATAGTACTAAAATTCAATTCTGATTTTTTAGAGGTCTTTAAAATTTTCGTGGTTCTAGTCAGACTCCCCAATTCCTCCACGCCCATGTGATGATAAAACAAGTTATTTTTAGATTTCCAGGAATCACTTTTATCGACCGTCCCGATTCTCCGATCATCCCGATGCCCTGGCCAATGGTAAAAAAGGTTTTTTAGACAGATAAAATTTCAGTTTCTCCGGCCGTCCCGATTTTCCGACCATTGTAAAGGTTGACGAACGTGGGAAACAGGCAAAATTAAATGCATTGAGAGACGCTGCAAAGGATGTACGTAGGTACATTCAAAATTTATTACATGCATTTATTTACTTGATAATTATAACCATAGATGAGGCACTAAAGTTCTGGGAGGGTGCAAGATTTTTTCAAAGGTCAAAAAATGGCTTTAAAAAGCTTTAAAAATGGGGGTATGGAATACGATCTCTATTCCAGACGGCATACCATCAGTTTTTTAGACAATGAAATACAATCAGTTAAAGTAAGACACAGTTTCTGTTTTTCTCAAAAAAATTCTCTAGAACAGAGCACACGCATGCACTTTAAGTAGAAAAAAGTATGTATAGTACTGAAATACAAATGAAAAATAATGTGTTTGAGAGAGTAATTATGTAGTCACAAAGTGCCCCTCATGTACGTCTACCGATTAACTAAGTACATACTTTTTGAGAACAAGTAAGGCAGCATAATAATAAATACGTTAGATATGATCTACAACTTATTCTACCTCTATGCATACTCATTAAAACAAATCGACAGGCCACGATTGACGAGTGGTTAGTGCCACCTGTCACATTTAAATCTACAGTCGGAGAAACTGGATGGTCAGTTAATTGGGACAGATCAACATTTTAATGAGAGTGAATCATGTGAAATCGTGAAAAATCTATTTTCAGATATCTGAGTATCCAAACTGTGCCCATTGATGTAAAAAATACGTATAAAGCGAAAAAATCTGCAACATTAGCTGCATGTTTTTATCAGTCCCTGTTTTTGGGATTACCACCCTAAAAATCTGTCACTAGCAAATAAAAATGCTCCGATGTAATAAAAAAAGACGAATATACTTGGGGTTATGGATTATTGAGGATGTAAAAGGAGGGGACTAGGAAAAAGCTACCTATGTATATGCCTAAAGTCGCAAAATCTGCTTAAAATCAGACTATCTCTAAGCAACGCAAAGAATCGAAGTATATTCTGCGGCCTGCAGATTGAAATAAATTATTGACCAAAACACGATTGAAAAAGCAGCAGGCTAGCTATGCAGTAGCTACGGGAAAGGAGATGGAGTAAACTAGGAGCGAGTTTGTAAGCCAATTAAATGAAATAGCAAACATTGATGCATTCAAGACAGAGAAATTGTTGGTTTAAAGAAGTAGGAAACGCCTAGGCTTACGTGAAACAGACTACATGTAGGTACGCTTCCATGCCCGCAAAGATTGTGTGCACTAATCAATTGACGCCAGGTTTGCTTGCTAAAATGCTCATGATAACAATATAAAACCCCTTTAAATACAACTGCAGTTAGTTTTCTATCAATCACAATAACGAAGCAAGTCAGCGTTGCAACCTGCAACCAATTTACAAGAAGTAAGCATTTTAGATTATGTTTATGCACTCTTATGTGAAGCATTAAAAACTATTTAAAGATTACATTGTTTCAGAGGCCGCAGAATATACTTCGATTTTTTGTGTTGCTGAGAGAAAGACTCATTTTTAGCAAATTCTGCGACTTTATACATATACATAGGTAGCTTTTTCCTAGTCCCCCTTTTACATAATTCATAATCCACAACCCCAAGTATATTCGTCTTTTTCGTTTTATCGAAGCATTTTTATTTGCTAGTACCCTACTTTTAATTAGCATGGTTTGAGTAAATCAGTCAGTAAACATATACGGTAGCTTGCCACAATAATGATAGCAGCCCAAGACGCGGAAAACAATATTGTTTTGAACATCAGCATTATCTTTTTTAAACAAGACAACCTTACCTTATTTAAACAGTTATCAAACGTTTTCAGCATAAATTTCACGCAATTATTGAGTGTAAAGAACACTTACGCTCAGATTTGTAATCCTGACGTTACATGGACATTTAAAAAAATTACACTCTGAAACTGAATTTGATTTTCATTGTAAACTTTACCTAACTACTGGGTGTAAAGAAAACATACAGTCAATTCATAATCCTGAACTTACGGAACATATTTTGAAAAAAATTTGCGTTTTGCAACGCTCTGGATGTAAAATAAATTTGTAGTATAATCTACACATTAAGAATAAATGAATAGTACAAACTTTACACAACTACTGGGTGTAGAGAAAACTAGAAGTCAGATTCGTAATTCTGATATCACGTTGAACATTTTTAAAAATTAAGCTTCCGCAAGGCTCTAGAACTAAAGTTAACTTGCAGTGTAAACGTTACACAACCACAGAATGTAAAGAAGATTTTAGTTGGATTTGTAATTCTGATATTACTCTGATATTACGATCAACATTTATGAAAAAATTAAGTCTCCGTAATGGCCTGAAATCAAATACATATTATATGTAAACCACCTTACACCACTGTTGAGTGTAAATAAATGCGCCCAACTGGCAATTCACGTTTTATTCCTGGTACATTTTTAGACTTGAGATCAAGTCCAAACAACCCGAGAAGTTTGCAGAAAAAACAAGACAGAAACACGTTTGACACACCCAATTTTTAACTTTACACCTCCCGCAAAAGCTAAATGTTGATGTAGACAGACGCAATTTGCTGTGACGTGGACCCCTCAGAAAGTTCTCTATTTTTATCCTATTAGACCTATCCCGCCTTCTAAACGGAGGAAGAAGCGAACAAAAAAACGGACAAAAACGTATTTTCCACCATCCATCACATTGTAAAGTTTAAAAATCTAAACCTAACTACCTAGTGAGTGTAATCAAATAAGGTTCAGGCCAGTTTGTAGCCTTTGAATCGTAGTACATTTTTATGCGGATAGCTTCTGTTCCGCAAGATATTTGAGATATTTACGAATCAAAACAGATAAAAAAGAGTTTTTTTTTCGCCCATTTTACACCCCTGATTTCGAACTTTACACCCCCATTAATAACTCAATATTGCGTTTTTTAAACGCGGTTTGCTGCAACGTTTAATCCTTAGAAGGAACTTTTTATCTTTTATTCAATTTATCCCGACTTATGAGCGGAAAAGCTGGCAGAGAAATCTTAGACAAAATCTGTTTTGTACACAATCCTTCAATGTGTAAAGTTTAAACCCCTAGATCTAACTCCGTATTGAGTGTGCAATAGTTTGCTGGTAAGCCGAAAGTAGCCCTTAAGCCGCTGTATATTTCTGCTGGAAAAAATTTCTCGGGACTTATAACCGGAGTTGTTGGCAGACAAAAAACAGGCCACAATATGCTTTTTAACCCCAGATTCTTTACATTCTTTGCACTGCCATTATGGAAATAAATCGCTTTTCAAAAAAAATTGAAAAAAATGGTTTTGGGTTTGAGCGTCCTCAATGGTCCACATCTAAAAAATCAGATTTAAACAGATTGCAAAACTGAGTTAGGAAAGTCTGGTAACCTACCAGAATTTAAAAAAGTATATGTTATGACGTTACAGTAAAACTTTACAACGCTCTTTACGCACCGGGTAGAAGTGTGAAAAAATTAAAGAAATGGCTACATCGAATTTTTTCATTATGCATCTTTAAAAACCGCACAATACAGAAGTGTCCCTGTGTCGCTCTAGGGGGACATATGTTGGGGATACCCAAGTATATTATATGTACCCGCTAACGCGCCACCTACGATTAATTAATTGCTCGAGGGTATAATCTAAAGCGAAAATAGTCTCTCAAATCATTTCCCACTAATTCTCTTATACATACGTACCTGAAAAACTGTAATCCACAAATTTATAGTCCTAGAACACTTTTCGTGGCCTTTACCTCTTTTACGTGAAATTCTGTATTTAAGAAATCATAGTAATCTTTTCTGCATGCGAAATTTCACTCGCATGTTTTTTTGCCCATTCATTGAACCAAGGCAGAAGAAATGGGAAATGGTTCTTTTTTCCTCACATCCTATTCACGTTTCGCCGATAAAAATATATCACGCAAAAATTACTAAAAACATGCATTATCATAGTGAGCGAACATGGGAGATTAAAAAGCACCTGCTCGGTGCAGCCGTTAGCACAGAAGCTGAATTAAAGACTCGCAGAACGTGCAATTAGCGTAAAGCTAGGTGCGTTTCTTCTACGTCCGTGCCAAAGATACCATCAATTTATCGCACATTGTTTTATGCATTTTATATTAGCCATGCGAGCGTGTCTCTTCATAAATTGTCATTACCTTGCTGGAAATATCGATAATTATCATCATACTTATTTCATTTAATTATTAAATTTTCGTGCATTTTCAATTTTTTTCTACTCTGCAACTTACTTACCCCTTAAACATGGCAACCGTTCTATTCGGGAAATATTAAATTAAGTTTTTCGTGTTCGTTTCAGATACGATTTGCTACAAATGATGAGCATCATTATCATGTGTGTTCTTAGGGGATTGAGGGGGTTGATACTTCTAGAATGTCTATCTGACTTCCGCAAAATGGCTGTGACCCTCCAGACTTTTCGATTTTCGGAACAAATCGAAAAATGCTTTTTTAAGCGTTTTAGCTAAGTTTTGACTGAAACGAGGTCAGATTTTCGGCGATTCGCATCTTTTACTAATTATTTAACTATATTCTGTTCAATTTACCCGAAGTAAATATTTCTAAAATTTTTTATTTTTGTATGTGATAGAAAGAACGAGCATTGTCCCGAAAAGTAAAAAACAGTGTGTTTAAGACCCAAAAAGGCACTTTTTGAGAATTTTTCGGGTCTGATCCTCCATAATTTTCATGTTGCACATGTGTGAATAGTTGCACACAGACATACACGTAGGGGGAGAGTTTGGTTGGTCCTGACACCCTCCCCTTAGAATGGAGAAAATTGAAAATTTTGTGAGTAAAAATGGGGCAAACTGAAGGCAAAGAACGAATTAAAATTGGAAATTTTCTTCAAAAGTGCTTCAAATTGACTAGAAACTGTAATAACGTAGTTTTAACGATCTTTTAGCGCATATACCAGTTTTTGAGGTCATTTTGGCCCAAAAAGCACCATTTTTAACCCCCCTCTAGACCGGCTTACCTTTCCCCCAGATCGGCTATGCAGTGCATTTATGCTTACACATAAGACCAAGTGGTTTGTCATTTAGCGTCCGTTTATGGAATTCATGCTCTAACACAACATTGTTATTTTTAACGCAGCTTATTTTTGACCTATATCGGATTAAATAAATGTTTTGCAAGCTGTTTCTTTTTCTTATGTATCATATTCGGTTTTTTCTTTACGTTATTCGCAGATGAAAACATCTTGTTATCATTCATTACTGCTGTTATTAAAATGTGATTGATCTTGATCGTAATATGGCGCAGAATTAATGATCACAAATGACTGAGAACGGCCTTTGAGTCTGAATTCGAGGTAATCCTCGTTTAGTTGAATTAAGCTTAGTAGCAATTTTTTTCTAACGATTTCTCAAAAGCATTACTGGGGAGCTTATTGCGCTTAATTTATGACCTATATTATGTTATTTATGATTTTTCAATTGAATTTATTGCCAAAATATGCTCGTCGTCTTTAACAAATGAATATCCAACTTTTGGCACAAATTTTAGGCATTCAAAACGCCCTCAATGCGCATCAATCGGCGGCGTCGTTGAAAAAAGGTCTGACGCAGACGTCGGCGTCAAGTTCGTCGCCAACGACGCATCAGAATTCGTTGAGCGAGCAACGAAATCCTTTTTACGAAGTCAGCAACGAATACATGCGCGTCAGCGGCTACGCCCAGCAATTTGCCAAATTTTTGCAAAAAAATCGTCGCAAACGCTTCGCCGATCCGACCGGCGTCACAGTCTCATTACCGCCACAAAAGCAACATTCCCTATCATGTACATATTTTTTAGAGCTGTGCCGGGGCCGCCTTTTTTGCCGGGGCCGGGGCCTAGGCCCCGGTGCCGGGGCCGGGGCCGGGGCCTGGCCGGGGCCAATAATAGCGTGCTTTACCATGCTCATAGTACGACCCTGCCCTACCCCTTATATGTACCTATGCATATATTCTTGCTTGTAGATATGCACGTCAACCATTAATATTTGTTGGGATTACAAGATATAACAGAACATGGGCATCGGGGGATCTGGACCCCCCAGAATTCACATTCTCCCCCCAGAAAAAAATCCGCTAGACCCCCCAGAAATTGATTTTCAGAATTTTTTCTGTTTTCCTGCGGTTTTTTGATGCTAATGGATAGCTCTCATTGAGAAACGCGAGAAAACGGTGTTTTTTTCGCTCTACCATATATTACCAGGCACTTTTTGACTTTGAAAAATTTTGGACCCCCTAGAATGTTTGAGCTGCCCATGTATGGATTTAACTCCCCTGACTTGGATGCGTTTTTCAATGTGCTTTACTTTGCACTTTTTTAGGCTTATTATTCTATTTGTTCTGATAGACGTAGCTGTCTGCTACCAAGCAAGCAGGAAATGCTCGTCTATATGAATTGCAATTTAAAATACGTCAATTTTGATTATTAACTAGAAATTTGCACCAATCTGACATAGTGAAATAAAGATTTGAATTAGCAAGATCTGTGGTTTGCTTGAAATTGAGTTTGAAGGTAAATCTGCCCAAAACATTATCAATTTTCTACATTATAATCAACTCTAACATTGGCCCCGGCCCCGGTGCCGGGGTCAGCCTGGCCCCGGCACAGCTCTAATATTTTTACTAGATATAGTCAACAGTGATGAAAGAACTTAGTTTTTATCGAATGAATAAAAGGCAATAATAATAATAATGATGATAATAATAATAATAATAATAATAATAATAATAATAATAATAATAATAATAATAATAATAATAATAATAATAATAATAATAATAATAATAATAATAGTAATAATAATAATAATAATAATAATAATAATAATAATAATAATAATAATTTATTATTATTATTATGTATAATAATAATAATGAATTATTGTTATTATATAATAATAATAATAATAATAATAATAATAATAATAATAATAATAATAATAATAATAATAATAATAATATTAATAATAGTAATGATTTTAATAATAATAATAATAATAATAATAATAATAATTTTAATAATAATATTATTAATATTATTAATGTTATTATTATTATTATTATTTTAATATTATTAATATTATTATTATTATTATTATTATTATTATTATTATTATTATTATTATTATTATTATTATTGTTATTAGTGTTGTTATTGTTATTGTTATTATTATTATTATTACAGTTATCAGTGTTATTATTATTATTAGTATTATTATTATTATTATTATTATTAGTTAGTATTATTATTATTATTATTATTATTATTATTATTATTATTATTATTATTATTATTATTATATATTATTATTATTATTATTATGCTATTATTACTATTATATTATCGTTTTTTACTAGCTGCCGAAAATCGGCAATCACCGATAATGGCCAGAACATTTTCGCTGAAGCGACCAACGAGCGTCGAACGCCATGCTTATCATCCCATTACGGAAATGGTGGGCGACCGCAATGGTTCGTGCATTGGAGCCGAAATCGGAAATAAGGCACTCGTCGACTGGACTTCATCACAAGTAGGATTAATAGATTCAGATTATAAAAATTCAAAGTACGAAATGTTATTTCGAAGTTATATAATTTTTTATTTTATTTTTCATCCCATCGTATTATATATTGTGTATGTGAAAATTAATATTAGTAAATTTATGCCATTTGGTCCTCCGTTTTCACTGATGGATCAATCAGATTTAGTTTTAGATCGATTCAAACAAATTCATCCACAGGAGCGTCATAATTCCAAAGAATCCTTTGTATAATAAGGTCCCTCATGTTCTTTCGACTACAAATCGCGAGTTATAATTTTACGAAACTATTTTTAAAGCAAAAATTGGTTGCATGCCAAGATTGCTTCTTTTGGCAATTTCTTATTTAAGACGCTTAACTTACAATTGCTAAATTTATGAATATAATCTCCACAAACGGATGTCCGAACTGAAACGACGGACGAGACGCAGCGTGCGAATCTTTGTAGCCCATACGGCATACTGTGGAAAGTTCCGCCGAATTTTAAGAGAATTAAGAAACGCAAGCAATTGTTCGTGCTAAAAACGCGTGCCTGCTATTTAAGCTTGTTTTTAGCGCTGACTGGTATTGCGTTAGCTATGTTGGATGCCGAATTGGTAGCAAATGAGCGTGTGTCAAAGGTTTGTAATCTGTTGTGCACAGCATGGAAATTTTGAGGGTCAGACCCGAAATATGTTTTTCCAAAGTACGTTTTCTTGGATAAAAAATGATCGGTATGCATAAAAAACCATTTTTGACGTTGCTGACGATGCTCTTTCGTTTTTGAGCATGAAAACGAAAAATTTTCTATAACGTTTTGTGAAATCAAACGATATACGAGTTTGTAAAGTGAAAAAATGGAAACTTCTTTCGTAACCCCAAAAACATTGATACTTTTAATTCAAAAACTCCCTACACCTGCTTAAAAATATTTTAGGCTTTTCAGGAAATTGAAAGTTATGCTGAGGTCAGGGGCCATTCTACGGAAGAGGGCGTCCAGCAGGCGCCATTCTAGGGTCTAAAGCTCTCCCCTACGAACACATGTATGTAACAATTTTTGTTAATGCAAGATTAGACGAAAAAATAATAAATCTCGGATCGTTAACACGAATATTACGTAGATCAGAAATCTCGTATATGACATATTAGGAAAAATCTGGGTGGTAATGGTCTGTGATTTGCCTTGAACGACCATCCAATGCTAAACATTACTTATTCTCGCGTAATGTGGGTGAAAGTGGTTGCGTTTGGTTCTTGAAAGTGGTTGTCCAGGTAAAAAAATTGGTTGCTAAGCTTCAAAAGTGGTTTTCCTGATCTAAGAAATTGTTTTGAAGCTTTAAAAAAGGTTGTCCTCGTTCATATGGTTGTGGAGCTTTAAAAGACGTTGTTTTTCTGTTTTAACTCATATGTAAGGGTTAAAAGATGCTTGTTCAGCCAGAAAAGTCGTTGTCCGGGTCTGAAAGTGAAATTTTCATGTTTTACTGAAGCAAAGCGTGGCCCAATCCTAATAACCCCTTCCCTTTAACTTTAGATGGGGTATGGCTTGAGTGTGTTTGGAAAGTAGAAGTACGATCGGTGGGAATAATCACAAAATATGTAATGTCTGAATTAATGTGCAGAAAAGCACCATTTTTAAACGTTTTATCTTTCGTCAATTTCTGCACAGGCTCAGTACCACATATGGACGTGGGGGTTGGAGTTATGCATCCCTCCCCTAGAAATTCGAATACCCTCCCAGAAAGCAAAATACCCCAAGAATTCAATTTTTGAAAATCGCCATGCCAGTATTTTTAAAAAAATTTCTAGACCTTTCTCGCACCCCCTCCCAGAAGTTTGGTGCTAACCACCTATGCTTACTACTTGATTAAATAATTAATATCGAATAGTAGCATTTTGAACGCGATAATTTAACAGCATTGCGTTAAGATCAATTAAAATTTTTCAGACAGGAATGGTTTCACAGCTACTCCGGACGCTCATCATTTCTAGTACATTCGTCCTAGCTGTTTCAATTATAATGTATCATGCCATAGAGATCCAGGTAATATTTATAGGATAATTTTTTGGAATTTTCAACACCTCTATCAAAACATTTCGTTCGTATTATTCTTTACACAGATAGCTCTTATTGACAGTGGAGCTTATGATTGGCAAGTGACGGTGACCGCAGACAGAATATTTCAGTTAACGATCGAATTATTGGTCTGCTGCATTTCGCCGTTTCCAAGTGATTGATAATAAATTGGTTTTTCCCTATAATAAATTCTAAGTGCCAATGATACGTATTTATTTTTTGTCGAAAATGTTATTTTGAACAGAGAAACTAATTTTGAATAAAAACGGTTTTTTTGAACTTCATAATGCCCTCCTGGACGCTGTTCTATTTTCACTAGCTGATTGTCAGCTCAACAGGCAAGTAGCTCTGGTGGGAATGGGGGTCCGGACCCTCCAAAATCCAGAAAAAACCGGAAAAATAGGACTTTTCAAACGTTATTTTGTGTTATTTTTTGGCCTTTCTGGACCCCGGACCCCCCAAAATTAGTGTTGGTCCCCCAAAATAGGACGGCCAGCTACGTGCCTGCAGCTTAAATGGAAACTTTTGTCGAAACGAAATTTCGTTACTAAAGCAAGATATTAATCGAAAAATTGACATTCTCCCTATCACTAGATAACCTGATGATTCCGTGGATCGTATTAGAGGGAGATCGACGTCAAGTGAGGTCAGTACAAGTGCCGTTAAACATTGCCCTGGTGCCACCAATGTTCCTGCGAGCTTATTTGATCTCTAGGACTATGGCGCTACAAAGTCGTCAATTTCAGGTGAGAATAGCTTTATGTGTCTACCTCGTTTTACAATGTTTTGTAGAATAGCGCGCGTTTGGGTTCCAAACCATCCACAGCAGGGTCGATCTGGGGGATCAGCCATTCTGGGAGGGGTCCAAAATTGAGCTTTTTCGGGCCAAAATGACCTCAAAATCTATTATAAATGCTAAAAATAGCGTTAGAACTACGTTATTCCACAGTTTATGTTCAATTTCAAGCTCTTACGAAGAAAATTTCAAAGTTGCATCCATTTTTGGCCTTCATTTTGCCCTAAATTCCCAAAAAAATTTCCCATTTTTCCATTCTTGGGGTCCAGACCCCCACACTCCCCTCTCCACGTGCATGTTTGGTCCAGACCATACGTGCTCTTGGGGATAATTTACCCTTTTCCCTGCAAAATAGCAGTACTCCCCAGGATTGTCGATTCTTCAAAAAAAATCGTAAGTGTGTAGCGTTTTTGCTAACTTTTAGACTTTTGGCTCAAACATGTCAAATTTTTGTCATTTCGTGCCACTCATTTTTTTGATCATATTTTTTCACTGTACTCGAATTTTGTTCTAGCAGTATATTTTACATATACCACCGTTTTTAAGTAAAAAAGGCACTTTTAAAAATTTTCGGGGCTGACACTCTATAGAATTCCCATGGCATACATACATTGTTTAAGCCTCTCTGAAAATTCAAGAACTTCTAAGAATCCCATAATTAAATTTGTAGGGTTTTTTCGTTTTTTTGCATTAACTAGAGCTAGATTCCCAAGAATTTCGGACCTGCCAATGTTTGACAGCAATGCTCTAAACGGAAGATGTTTCGGAGCAATGCAATAACTTCAAGAAGAATCTGAATATTTGCGTCATTTCAACATAGCAGTGAAAAGTGGAATTTGTTTCACTTAAATAATCAAAGATCCTTCTACTCCAAGGCTACGCTATTTCAATAAATTAATATAAATGATATCTTTTTACTATAAAATTATTAAAAATAATAAATTATTAATGATACCTTAAATTGATAAATTATTAAAAAACTAATAAATTTATTAATCAATAACTTAAATAGAATTTTTAAATCGCTTAATTATTTAACTATTTATATTAAATAAGAAATTATTAAATAAATTAGAAAATTGCATTGTATAACAAAAGGAAATAAACGACACGAAGAACCAGACGCTAAGAAAACGCTTAAATAAGAAATAAGTCCAGAAAATATCTTAGTCAATGTGCCCCTAGTCATTATTTCCGGGATAATGCTGCACATTGACAAAAGTATGCGAACGCGTAAATTTATTAAAAAGTCAGTCGATTTGCCCCTACTGGTGTCTTCGGGACAATACTGCTCATTGTAATACAGTAATTACTCGGCTTACTGTCAGCAAAAACCTTATGCCGAAACTTATTTAAAACAGACAGTTTCTCTGTCAACGCTTACTTATTCGAATGTTTTGAAACTATTCATTTCTTAGCACCCTAAGATTTATTTTCTTAAAGGTTGATATTAGAGGATTTGGCTTTTATTAGTGCAGATAATTCTGTTTTTGTCTCGTATTAAGTTTTTATGCCCGAATAAGCTTTTCCGGGACAATTTTATGTGAATATCTCTCAGATTACGATGTTGTTCATGCACCATTAAAAGGTGGCAAATTTGAATAGGTGGAAACAAATAGAATCGCATTGTCGGAGCTAAAAGTTCAAAGCCTAAACTTAGCTCGCTTGAATTCTAAAGGTTAATTTATTGTTCTTGCCGTGATTTAGACTGGTTTTTTAGGATGCTGCGACGCGCAGTATCGCTTCGCTAAACCGAGTGGCCGTCAATTTTGCCTTTGTTGCAAAAACAATGATGTTTGAACATCCGCTGCGCGTTTTATGCAGTTTCACGATTTGTTTTTGGGTTGCTTTGGCCTGGCTATTTATGCACTGTGAAAGGTGATTTAATATGTACATAGGTATATAAGCATACAAAAATATGGCTTGTAAAGTTTAAATCTGACTTTTAATTACACGCGGGCAAAAAGTCAGTATTTGATAACGAGACAATTTGCTCCCAGACGACGATTTTCGAAAATTGCATACGATTTCGAAAATGTACGCTAAATCTTGAGATTTCGATTTCGCTCCAAAAAGCTGCTTGGCTTTAATCTATATTTGTGCTTGACCGAACGGAGTGTAAAGAGATCTAAACCTAAACTCGATGTTTTTTTGCATAACAGAAAAAGCGTCAATCCACCTGCAGCACTTTTATTTGATCTTTTCTCCGAAAACGGCTCACAATTTTTCAGAGTCAGTGATGTTCCTGAGGATAACGGATATTTGAATGCGCTGTGGTTTATCATGATCACATTCAAATCCATTGGTTACGGAGATATTGTACCGAATACGTACTGCGGCCGGATTTTAGCAATTTCTGCTGGCATCGTGGTACGTGAAATCAGGGGTCCATTCAGGGAAATGCTCGTAAAAAAGTCTAGGGTCGCCATCATAGATGCACAGCATGGCCAATCTGGGAAATCAGCCGGTCTGGAGGGTCAAAATTGAGTTTTTTGGGGTAAAAATGGCCTTAAAACCAATATAAGTGCGAAAATAGCTTCAAAACAACATTATTTCTTAATTCCTGGTCAATTTGAAACACTTTTGAAGCAATTTTTTATTTTCATCCGTTTTTAGGCATTCATTTTTGCTTCATTTCTCCCGCAAAAGTTTTCATTTTCTTAATCCAGGGGCTCAAGACCCATCCGAATTCCCCTCTCTTACGTGCATGTCTGGTCGTCACCACAGATACACAGCATGCCCGATCTGAGGGTCAGCCGGTCTGGGGGAGGGGTCAGTTACCAAGCTTTTTTAGACCAAAATAATCTCACAAATTAATATAAATGCTAAAATAGCTGTAAAAGCACGTTATTACACAGTTTTTTGGTGAATTTAAAGCACTATTGCAGAAAATTTTCGATTTTTATCCATTCTTGGCATTCATTTCGTCTCACTCGATCTAGCTGATCGGCTTCAGTGAATAATATTTCGATTAAAAATGTAAATATTTCTGGTCTTTGCAAGGGTCGCTTTCAACTTTCCAGAGTGGGTTCTGAAATCGTGCACATATGTACTTTTAATTTTCTCTAAATTTCAAGCTATTTGCTCATTATTGTTGCATGAAACTTCGCTCGTCTATTGTATTGTGATGCTTAAATGGGTGAAAGTACTTTTCTTTTCTAAAAGCATCCACACTGAAATTTGAAGACATTTTTTAGTTGCTTCACCTTAAATGAAAGTGTGAATCTTGTGATGTCTTGATGTAGTGTTCTGCACACAACGAATTTAGACAGTTCTTGAAAAATTCGAGAAAACTGCGAAAAAGGAAAACCATGTATACAACAGGAGACAATATCTGTACTGACTTTTTGCTTGAGTCAAAAAATCTAGAAAGCTATTAAGAGACCTTAAGAAATCAGATCCACAAAATTTCTGCAAAAAACTGATAAAATACTGACCATAAGACAAAAAATTCTATTATACCGCTATAAATCACACGGAATTATTTTATCCGCTCTGCTATACCTGGCTTATATTGACATCAAGAAGTTTAGATTTTAAACTGACTTTATTTTCTGAGTCAGATTAACTTAGTCTTGAATTGGAAATGTATATAGCCAAATTTGCATGTAAGTATACTCATAAATTTTTCAAACAACATATGTGCCTTCTAGGTCGGAGCCACACGTTGGTGTAAGGTAAAGGTTGGGGTTTACACATCCACAGAATTTAAAAAAACTTTGCAGATTACTGGAGACCCCTTTTGGCGATTTCTCCAAACCATACCTCCATAATTTTCTTGCTGCTCATGTATACATGGTCAGAGCCATAGGTGGGCGGCACCAAAGTTCTGGGGGAGGGGGGTGCAAGATTTTTTCAAAGGTCAAAAAATGGCTTTAAAAATAGTGGCATGGCGAAAAAACACCATTTTTCAACGTTTCTCATCGAGCACTATCCATTGGCATCAAAAAATTGCGAAAAAAACAAAATAAATTTATAAGAATTGAATTCTGGGGGTATCCTGATTTCTGGGGGTGGCATTTCGGATTCATAAGGGATGCATACCCCCCAAACCCCCACGCCCAGGTATGGTCAGAGCCTTACATGCACAGTATATGAATTCTGGTGGTCAGGCCTAAAAGTTTTAAAAAGTGCTTTTTTTGGGCTAAAAGCGATGGGTACACGTCAAAAACACTGTTTTTTTACAATTCAGTCAATGCTCGTTCTTTCTATAAAACACAAAACATAACAGAAGTTCAAAAAAATGGAAAAAATCGAGTGAATTTAACAAAATGTAGCCGAAAAATGTGTATACGGCGCGAAGCGCCGAAAATTTGAAAGATGAGCTAAAAATGAAAGGCACATTTTTGACAATTATTACGAAAAATCTACAATTCTGGAAAGGGATCGCAGCTATTTCGCGGGGGTCAGTAATCATTCTAGGGAGTCTATCCGCCCAGAACACGTATGGTCGGAGCCCTGCATATACATTCGGTGGCATGTACTTTAGAGAGAAATCGAGTTTTTATCCATACTGGGCGTAGGTTTTTTATCATTTTTTATGCTCCAATTAATTTTCGCAGGGTGCAGCCGTTTCAAGTGCATTGATTGCCGTTATCAGCAACAAATTGGAGTTGTCCCGAGCTGAAAAGCACGTGAACAATTTTATGGCCGATTCGAAGCTAACTCAGATGGTTATTATTATCTATCGTCATTATCGATGTGCCATGCTTAAGGAAATTTTTTTCAGAGAAAACATTCTGCAGCAATGGTTTTGCAGCATACGTGGTTTATTCATAAGTACAGGGAAATTTTGACGACCAAAGATGAAATGAAGCTACGCTTTCACCAAAGACGATTCCTAGCGGCTATTAATCAGTTAGTTTTCTTATCTGAAGCATCCTCGTATGTTAAGTAGCAGCAAAAACACCAAAATATGTAGATAAAAGTATGCATCTTATCGCCACGCGTCAGATTACACATTTTTTAGCAGTTCCAATCGGTGGTCCATTTGTAAGTTTTATGGCGGTTCATTCCAATGGAAATTAATTAGTGACGCGAAACAACTATTGAAAAGAATAATGTGATAAAAAGCAAACGTTTTGATTTAACTTATACTTCTAAATTTCATCTTGTTTGACCTAAGCGCATTTTTTATTTTTTCTCGATTGTTAAAATACTTAGTAGAACTGAATACAGTTTAACGAAATGCTTTTTTCCTTGAAGATTCCGTAAAGTTAAATGGGACCAAAGAAAATTGGCCGAACAAGGCAACGCTCTAATCGATTTGGCAAAGCTCCAAAATGATACGTACACGATGATCTATCGAATGCAACAAAGCATAGACAAATTGACTGCCCAAGTTACAATGATAAGAAAAGATAATGACACAAGACTTCAAAAATACAGCCGTAAAATAACCGTAGAATAATATTATCTTTTCTACCTGCGTTTGTATTGTCGAAGATTTCGTTGCACTATGATGTCCTGACCAGACATGCAGGGGGGTTCGGGGTCTAGACCACCACTGAAAAAAATGTGAAATTTTATCTGAAAAATGAGGCAAAATGAAGGCAAAAAATACTGTGTAATAAAACAGTTTCAAAGCGCTTAAATCAATTTTCGAGGTCATGTAGGCCAAAAAAGCTCCATTGTTGACCCCTCTCCCAGGTCGGCCATGCTGTGCATCTATGATCCTCTGACTACATGTGGACGTGAGGTGTCTGGGGGTCTGACTGGACTCACCGGAATCTACAAGGCCCCATTTGAAATTCAAAAGGTCCTCCCAGAATCAAGATGCTGAAAAGTTAGTCGGTTTTTAAACTTTTGATGCTAATGAATTGAGATGTCAAAAAATTTTTCCTCAGCTGATTTTCCGACCTTTTAACCTTCAAAAATTTTCGAATCTAACCCAGACCCCTCCAGAATTGGGAATCTGCCTTTGCAAGGTCCTATAACCTGTTTCACACAAGTTTGGGCAGAAGTTTTAAATCTCGGACAATAAGTTGACAGATTGCGATAATAGCATTGATCTAATATTTAATTATCGTAATCTGTCGGCCTATTGTCGATGAAAATTCTTGAAATTTATGCATAAATTCATGTGAAACAGACCATTAATCTAATGCCTTTTATACGACTACCGTAATTTCGCATATGGATAACGGAAAGCTTGAAAATTTTCATTTTTATCAGATAATTTATAGCTACAGCAAATTTCCTTTGTTTCACACAAGTTTGGGCAAAAATTTTAAAAGCCATGTCCGACAATAAGCCGACAGATTGCGATTATAGCATTGATTTGATATACAGTTATCGTAATCCGTCGGCTCATTCTCGAAAAAATTCTAAAAATTTATGCCCAAACTTATGTGAAACAGGCTATAGGAGGTTGTGAGGTACTTACCTATAGTCTGTTTAAGGTTTCTGAAAAAATTTAAAGTTGACTACAAAAGTGTTTTAAACTAATAGTATAGTTTGATATTCTACAGTATATCGAGTTAAGGTGAGACGCTTGCTATTGCCAAACCGCATCACTACATCAAAAGTCTAAACATTCTTTAAACTTGATTCATGCGGATGAAATTCAAAAGAAAACCGCAAAGCTCAATGGAACAGACTATACCTATGCCTTCAGCTTTCGTTTTGAGGAAATCAACACACTCGTAAAAAATTTTATTCCGTCAAGCAAGTCCATTTCATGCAGCTTTGTGCTACAAGAATTTTTAGGAAGATAGGTAAAGCAAATAATTTTCTATTAGTCGATCCACAAAAAAGTCAAATAAAGATAAAAAAGGCCCATCAAAAAAGCACCATAAGAAGTGAAGCTCTCACCCTTTTAAATTTTCGATTGTTATTATGAACATACAGTGTACGATTTTATCGGAATAGGTACATACGCGCACAATTGTAAACTTATTTTTCGAGTGTCCATGTTTTACTCTGTCAATAAATCATCGATTTCCTAAACGTAACTACATTGTGAAAAGCAGAATCTGGCTTTGACCTTAGAAAGATTTTAACAAAAATTTTAAGATGCTCACGCTCTCATGTTCTATGTAAATTTTCTAACCAACTCTTAGTCAAAAAATGATTGCAGGTTTAACAGTGAACCGTAAACTGCGCATTTATCCGATTTTAAACAAAAACTGTTATTCGATACACTAGAAATACCAGAAATTCAACCCGACCTTTGGCCATGCATATGCCGAGCATGTATAATGCATGCACTGCATAAGATTTTTGGGGAGGGGTAGGCCCATTAATAAGTGCTTTTTTGGGCTACAAAACGATTGGCACACGCCGAAAACACTATTTTGTGACGTTTCAAGCAATGCTCGTTCTTTCTAGAACATAAAAGCAATTGAAAACTCTAGAATTTAAGAAAATTGAGTAGGTACATTGAACAGAGTATAGTAAAAAATGAGTACCTATGTATACGATGCGAAGCGCCGAAAATTTAGCCCTTTTGAGCCAGAAAAAAGCACATTGTTACTATTTTGACAAAAACTTGACAATACTAGAAGTCAGTGGCCATTGGGGGAGTCAAACCCACAGATGCATAGCATGAACGATCTACGGGTGTCAGCCACACATATGCGTGGGGGGTATGCACCCCCAGAAGTTGGAATACCCCCCCCCAAATTCAAATTTTGAAATTTTTTTGCTTTTTCAGCGATTTTTTGATGCCATTGGATAGTGCTCGATGAGAAACGTCGAAAAATGGTGTTTTTTCGCCATACGACCACTTTTAAGACCATTTTTTGACCTTTGAAAATTTCTTCACCCCCCAGAATTTCGGTGCTGCCCACCTATGGTGTCAGCCGATCTGGGTGAACGAAAGTTGAGCTTTTTTAGGTCAAAACTTCAAGAACTGGTGTAAGCGCTAAAACTATAGTCTGTTTCACATACTACTCTGTACATAAATTTCAAGAATTTTTATCGACAGTAAGCCGAGGGTTACGATAATTACATATCCGACTACTGCTATGTATGTATAATCGCAATAATCTGTCGGCTAGTTGTCGGAGATGGTTTTAAAATTTATGACCGAACTTGTGAAACAAACATGCGTTATTAGTTTCTGCTCGATTAGAAGCACTTTGGAAGGAAATGTTCAACTTGCCTCATTTCCCCAACAAAATTTTCCATGTTCATATTCTGGGTGGGGGGTCTAGATCTCCCAAGCCTCCCACGTGCATGTCTGGTCAAAGCTCTATTAAGCCCACAGCGAGCCGATGCGATAGACGCTCGTCCCTATAATAGCCATTTTTTACTTTTCCGCCGATTCGCACAAAATTAATGTAAACTCGGCACACGAAAACACGGCAAACAATAAGCGATACAGTATGTATAGTAGATAGGTGCTAAAACTAAATCGCATCATTTCTCGGCAATCGAACTACGCACTAATTCGCAAACTCTGGCCAACAAATATTGCATCAAGTCCAATACGCACAATTCCTTCTTCAACGCGGCCGTTTCGTCGTAGGACGCGTATTTGACCTTTGACCCCTCCGACCGAGATTTTCTAATATCCGCATCGTAATGCGACTTCGTTCGATCTAAAGCCGTCGAAAGAGTGGTCAGCAATCCGTCGTCTACGCCGCGCAGCCAATCTTTGCTCAAAATCGAGAAATTTCCGTCAACGATGCACAAGTAGCGCAGCAAATTTAAAACGGCCATTATTTGTTCGAAATGATGCAACAGATTCGTTTCGGGACCGTCTTTCAATTTGGCGAATAAGGCGAACATTTCGAACAGGCACGTTTTAAAACAGTTCGACGATTGGTCGCTCGTCGAACAATTGAATTTCGTATCGATCGATTTTCGCGCTTCTAGCTCCTTGCGTAATCCGTTTCGAAAAAAATCGATCGCGTGACCCCTGATGCCAGTGCAGGCGTACAGAGGCACGACTAGCTCGTCTACGAACAAGAAAAAATTCTATTCGTTTCAACAAAAAACAGGCTCGCGGTGAAAAAAGAAAATGCGTTTAAAACAGTAAGAAAGACGATTCTAAAATATACTGAAAGACGAAATAGTCGACAACACACACAAGGGCATACAGAGGGGTGAGCAGCATACGTGGGCAGCAAGAAAATTCTGGTGTAAGCATGTTTTTTAAAAGGTCAAAAAAGGCCTTAAAATGGTGGTATGGCGAAGAAAACACCATTTTTCAACGTTTCTTATCGAGCAATATCCATTAGCATCAAAAACTTACGGGAAAAACAAAACTTCTCAAAAATTGTATTCAGTGGGTTATTTTGGTTTTTTTGGACGGGTATTTTGTTTTTGGGGGGTATTTTGCTTTCTGAGGGAGAAGGGGTGCATACCCCAAACCCTCCACGCCCAGGTATGGTGAGCAGTGGCGGATCCAGGATTTTCTCATAGATGGGCGAAACCCGAAATTTTCCTAAAAGTGTCAAACATTGTATAAAAATTCGTATATTATGCTCAAAGTACCGGTTTTTCGCTGTCTTTCGATCGATAGAATTATTACTGATGCAAAAAACGTAAAAAATTTTTGAAATATTCGAAAGATTTTTGATGAAAATTTCGCAAAATTAATGCAGAAATCGACACAAATCGCCGAAAAAGCACTCGGAAAATCATCGTAGGAGGTACGAAATCTTTGCTCTGTACAAAAACTACTCTTCTGACGTAAATTTAAGTTTTTTAGAGCGCCAAGAGAGTCAGTAAATGTCATTAATGAGTAAAATTTGAAAAATCGTGATAAAAATGACTAAAATGATAAAAATACATATCGATTCTTCATTGCGCCCAAATATTTCCTGACAACATGGGGAAGCCGCCTCCCCCGCCCCCTCTAAATCCGCCAGAGGGGGTAAGAGGGACAAATTACCCCACCTCATATTTTGAAAAACTGGGTACTGTCAGTCGATTTTGGTGAAACATAAGTTAACTAGCAAAGAAAATGCTCCGATGGGACAAAAAGGACAAATATACTTGAAATGCCCGATTTTTAAAGAAATAAAAGGAGGGGACTAGGCAAAAGTCACCTACGCGCGCAAAAAATCATAAGAATCTGCTAAAAATCAGATTTCTCTAAGCGACACAAAAATCGAAGTATATTCCGCGGCCTACAGAAAGTAGTTGTTGCCACAAGTTGGCGTGAGGGGGTTTCAGGAAGGTTGCGTTGCGACCCCCAGAAGCTGAAAAACCCCCACAGATTACTGTAGGCGCCCAAAATTCTATTTTTAGTAAAATTTTTGGCGATTTTTAGCGATTTCACCCAACCTAAACCCCAGAATTTTCTTGCTGTCCATGTATGGTTGTGGCCTCAGTTTGAGAAATAAATAACGCTATACTTTATTCCTTAACCACCAAACTAATCAATCCTAATTAAAGAAAACGACAAATCATTCTGCTTACTAACCTTAACTGTATTCGAGTCCGATGTGAAAAAATATGAAACATTTCATTTCGGGACTGTCGGATATAGGCCTGCCTTTTGAAATTTACCCAAAAATTAATCCTTCAATGAGCTTTAGATAACGTGACGCAAAATTTCGATTCTGCTGTAAATTTTGGTTAAAGCTATTTTTAAGCAAAGATGAATCAGTCTATGTGCCGATTAAAAAGTTTTTTTGTATTTGCGGATGCAAAGGTAGTTAGTGTTAACTAAAATGGAAAGTAGGAAGCAAAATTGGCGCTTAGCTTTCAGAAGAGCACATAAAAAAGATAGATCAGCTGTAAAAGAATTTCTAATTGAATTATAACGTTTTAGTAAAGCTAAGCAGGTACCTAATTGCTGATGATGTAACAAGAACACTGACGGAGAAACGGAAATAATACATTTTTAACCAATTTGGCGCAAGCTATGGAAAATTTTGAAAACTTTCTTAAAAATGCCGTAAAAAATGTTTTAAATTTGAATTTTTTCATCCAAAAAAGCCTCTACGCGTGGCGCTACTGTACGAAATGTCCCATTAGCGCGGGACGGGTTTCCTTTGCGCCGTGCTAAAAAAGACAGTGGTTCAACCCATATCTGGGTGTGGGGGTTTAGGGGGTATATGCACCCCCAGAAACCAAAATACCCCAAGAATTCAATTTTTGATATTTTTTTTGTTTTTTTTCCGCAATTTTTTGATGTCAATGAATATAGCTCGGTGAGAAACGTTGAAAAATGATGTTTTTCGCCATACCACCATTTTTAAGGCCATTTTTTTACCTTTTAAAAGATCTTTCACCCTCTCCCCAGATCTTTGGTGCCGCCCACCTATGGTTCCACCCCTACAGAGTTCCCATGTTACGCATGTCTGATGATGAGTAATATAATAATTAATAATACAGTCATCAAAAAGGCATCCGGAAGATTCACCCCCGACATTTCGCTACTGACGTTTCGCCCCTAGAACTTTAGCCCCCACACATTTCGCCCCATTGGATGTTTCGCCCACAAACATTTCGTTTCTCAGATGCTTCTTACCTACCACCTACGATAAATATCCAGTGGCGGATCCAGGATTTTCTTAAGGGGGGGGCGGTAACCCTAAGGGGGAGGGGGCGGAACCCTGACCTGGCTGGAAAAATTAGCTGTTTTAACCCGAAAATCGCTCAAAAATCCCTAATTTTGCGCACTATTTTGGGCCAATGGGGGGGGCGGCCGCCCCCCCGCCCCCTAAATCCGCCCCTGTAAATATCTGTTATTATACTGCACCAACCAATACGTGACCCAGAATTATTTGCCGCGTTCGATGATCAAGTTTTTGTAAAATATACCAACACATTTTTGGTGTAGTTATGTAGGTATATTGGCGAGATAAAGAATGGATAAGTGTGTATGCACCTTGCAATGATTTATGGTCACCGATCATTGAAATTTCTCAAATTTTTTCACTTTTTGGCGGTCGCAAAGCCACATTTTTTAGTTTTCTTGCATCTTTTTAGTATGAATTCTGTAAATTTTTACGCTTCAGCCTTCAATGCCGTAATAGGCTTTGCGAGCGCACAAATACAAATTTGAGTCTCTAGACGTGCATGCGTCTAATTTTCACCAATTTTTCGGCGTTTTGCACCGGGTATCAGCTAAAGCTAAAGAAATTCAAGCAATTTTTGACACAAAATCGCTTAAAATTATAAAACTGTTCCGAAAAACTTTTGCGCAAGAAATCATTTTGAGTGAAAATTGACAATATACAACGGCAAAAAAACAATACTCTCCATTTGAATTGCAGATTTTTTGGGGCGAAAACATCTGAAACACCAGGAACATTTGAGGGGCGAAATGTACCTGGAGGAAATGTTGGGGGCGAAATGTTGGGGGCAAGCAAATCTTCCGCAAACCATTGGAAATAGTGAAAAAATATTTTATTATTGAAAAAAGAATTATTAATAATATCATTAATATTATTAATAATAATATAGTATTAATTTATTATTATCATTTTTTAATAATAATTATTATTAATTATTATTGAAAAATAATAATAATTAATAATACATATATATTTTTTATTATAAAAAAATACACTAATTACATTGTTTTTTAGATAAATTAAAAAATATCCCAACTCACCCGGATTAGTCGGCGCTTTGTCGCTTATTCCGACGCCATCTCCGTCCCGAAACTCGTCGTCGTCGTCCTCCTCTTTTTCCGGCACGACGAATCTAAATATCCAACGAATGGTCAAAATTTGGCCCTGGCCGTCCAATCGGCCGAAAAAATCGACGAATCGGGCGAAGGATTTTTGGCGCAAAGCGGGCGAATGGGAGAACGAGACGGTTTTGACCAGACCGAAAAAAAGCGACCGGTACGAGAAGGGCGGCTCGAGTTTGTAGGTCGGAATCGTCGTCGGGCTCAGCGATTTGACGAAAAATTTGCATAACTTCAACGCCAATTTCCTATTGGTCTCCGCCGACGACGCGCTTTCGTCCAATAGCAGCGCGACGGCAAACGGCAGCGTCGAATCGACGACGAATATCGGCGAATAGACGCACGGCAATCGGTCCAATCCGATTCGGTAAACGTGAACGAAAGTCGACAAAACGCCCAACGAAACGGGCGTGATCGGGCACGCGTCCGCTTCCAAAAACGGACCAATCAGCGACGAGGACGACTCGCCTCGCCGGACCCAATCGAATAATTTCCAATAAACGTTGGGCGTCACGTCGAATAGCATGGCGATGAGACGCTCGACTAGCGCGATGCGATCTGCCGACGCAAATCGATATATTCGGCGGCATATGGCGCAGAGGCCACATATGCGCACTTGGGGGGCAGGGGTGGATTTAAGGGGGCGGGGGGGCGGCCGCCCCTTATTGGCCAAAAATATTTGGCGAGATAAAGAATGGATATGCAATTTGCAATGATTTTCGGCCGTCAGTGACCATAATTTCTCAATTATTTCGGCGCTACACGCCGGATGATACCTATTAATGACATTTATTTACTTTCTTGGCGACCTGGAAGCCATTTTCTATTCATGTACATAGGTTCAAAACAATTTTAACAGCAGAAACAGCTATTTTTGCATAGTTTTCTTCTATTTTCAGGTAGAAATTTCGATGTTTCGCATCAAATGATACAAATACAGGAAATCAAGCAGTAAATCTTGCTTCTAGACGTCTATCCGCCTTAATTCCACAAATTTTCCGACGCTCCATGCCAGATTTTTGTTAAAGTCAAAGACATTTAATGATTTTTTCGCACAAAATTGTCGAAAATTTTAAAAAAATGTTGCGTCAAAAGTGATTTTATGTAAAAGTATACAATGTAAAACACCACACAAAAAAACGCTATTTCGCGCATCAAATTTTTGGACCTACACTACTCGCCATGAATGTTTACGCTTTAATAAGCTTCTAGAGCTTGTTAGGGTTATATCTTTAACACGTCGGTCCTATTTCTGCCCACGCACGACCGACGTGTTAAACATATATCCCTTAAGAAATACTGCCACCCCCCTTAGGAAAATCCTAGATCCGCCACTGTTGGGGGGCGAGGGGGTATGAGGGGGTATCTCCCTATCGGGACTTTTGAGAAGCATACCCCTCTCGGGCCATTTCGGACTAAAACGAATTGATTTAACCACGAAAAAAGCGTCAAATGGCGTCTAATAGTGTAATTTCAAGTACGAGTGCATACACTTATTTTTTAGAGCAATAGACTGTTAAATTCATTCATACGGACACTTTTCTTCCATTATTTTATATATATTTGATGCTTACATGTCATTCCGTTGCCCTTATTGTTATTCTTTCATGCAAATTTAACCATAAATATTCATGAAAAGTAAAATACGACGAATGAATTACAAAAATTTGACATTAAATAGGTAAAAAATTAGTCATTTACACCCCCCACCCAAGGAAACTCGGTTTACTCCCTCCCAGAACTTTTGACCTTGTGTATGTACGACAGAAGCGCTAGGCCATGGTCCACAGAGGGCAGAAAGGGGGTGAAATCCGAAGATGGCGTGGTGAGGGTCTCTAAGGGCTCTGGACCAGACGTGCATGTGGGGGATTTGGGTGGGGGATCCCACAGAATGAGAAAATGGGAAATTTTCTGGGGAAACTGGGGCAAAATGAAGGCCAATAATTGATGAAAATTGAAAGTTTTCTTCAAAAGTGCTTGAAGTTGACCAGAAACTGTGAAATAACGTAGTTTTGAGCCCATAGATGTAAATTTTGAGTGAGGGTCCCGGCCGATTTGAGGGGACCAAAAAGCACCTAAAACGGCCAAAAAATTCATTTATTCAAAAAAACAACGGGGGGGTCAAAAATTCTCTGAATTCAGGGGGCGGGTGGTGGAACGACCGACTTTGGGTGGGGGATCCCATCCCCTGCTACATATATGTTCAAGCCTATTTTAGCATTTATACCAAATTTTATGTCATTTTGACCCAGAAAAGTTCACCTTTTAACCCGCCCCCAGATCGGTCATTTGCATCTATGGTCTGCACTCTGCACCCCATAGATGCACAAGGTCAGGATGGCTAGGTAGGGAGGAGTGAAATCCGGCATTCATCCTACATTAAGTTGTGCTTGTTTAGATAAGTTAGGTCGAAATCGGTTGAAAATACACCATTTTGGGCCAAAACCAAAAAACAATAACTAACTTCAGGACCATTCAGGTGGGCGTAAAATCTCTCCGATCCCGCCCGGCGTTGCCCGGGCTGAACTTAGGCCTGATATATAGCTATGTGGAATTGATATGTAAAAAAATCCATAATTTTGATGTTTCTTGGAAAAATCCATAATTTTGATGTTTTTTTTATTAATCCGTAATTTTGGTGTTATTTTAAAAAATCCGTAATTTTGATGTGATTTTAAAAAATCCATAATTTTGATGTTTTTAAAAAAAAATTCATAATTTTGATATTTTTTAAAAAAATCCATGTTTTTTAAAAAGAATCCATAATTTTGATGTTATTTTGAAAAAATCCATAATTCTGATGTTTTTTAAAAAAATCCATAATTTTGATGTTTTTTAAAAAATCCATAATTTTGATGTTTCAAAAAAATTTCCATAATGTTGGTGTTTCATCGTGCCCTATCTTATAGCGTTGAGTATGCTATAGCATTGGGTACTTTATACCGTGTCATATCTTATAGCATTGGGTATGTTATAGCATTAGGTATCTTATAGCATTGGGTATGCTATACCGTATCCTATCTTGTAGCATAGTTGAGCTGCCCGGCGTTGCCCGGGCTGAACTTAGGCCTGATAGCTATATGGAATTAATATGTCTCTTGTATTTTTTATTTTTCAAGACTTTTGATGTTTTTGGGATATTTCTAAAAAAATTGTTGGTACAAACCATATTTTATTTTTTGGATTTTTTTAAAATGTCTTTTGTCAACCATTTTTTTGATCAAATCCATATTTTTGACGTTACAGAATGGTTTTGAAAATTGTTTAGCCATAATCATATTTTTGATGTTCTGGGGTGTTCTGGAAATTTTTTTAATAAAACCCATATTGTTGATGTTTTGTGATGTTTTGGAAAATTTTTTTTCGTCAAACCATATTTTTGATGTTTTAGGATGTTTTGGAAAATTTTTTTAATCAAACCCATATTTTTGATGTTTTGGGATGTTTTGGAAAATTTTTTTCGTCAAACCATATTTTTGATGTTTTAGGATGTTTTGAAAAATTTTTTCGGTCAAACCATATTTTTGATGTTTTAAAAATTTTTTGTTTGTTGTAGCAAAGGGTGTCATATATCACGTGATATGTTATAGCTGATGGTATCTCCTATCTTATATCACTGCATGTTATGGCACAGACAGGGTATCTATACCAAACCTATCTTATAGAATTGCCTATCTCGTAGCACAGGGTATCTTATATCCCATACTATCTTATAACATTGCCTATCTTGCAGCTCGGGGTATCTTATATCACTTCCTATCTTATAGCATTGCCTATCTTGTAGCACGGGGTGTCTTATATCACGTCCTATCTTATAGTATTGCCTATCCTGTAGCACAGAGTATCTTATATCACGTCCTATCTTATAGCATTGCTTATCTTGTTGCACATAGTATCTCATACCATGCCTATCTTATAAAATTGCCTATGTTATAGCATCATTTGGTTAAACCTGTATTTTGATGTTTCACAGTGCCGACCAATGCTATAACATATAACAATGTACATAGTGTCGCCAGGCATGCTCCTCTTGGCCGGGGTATCCCTATACAAACAGTATAAACTAATTTTTGAAAAAAATAGCAAAAAATCGGCCATCTCCCGAAATCGTGGAGGCTTATAGCACAGGGGCCAAACCCTGCTCCCTCCCTGCCCAGGGCCAATGGGTGCGTTTGTCGAAATTTCAAGATCGCTACGGCTCCTTCCCCCATTGGACCGACCTCGGCCCAAAATATCAGCCCACCAAATTTCATTGGGCCGGAGCCAACCCGGCACAAACATACGAACATACGAACATACATACATACAAACAAACAAACTTTCAAAAATATATAGTAGATTCAGATATAGAATGAAAATCGCTGATTCAAATAAATGAGAAGAAACAATGCCCAGGGAGCGGTTCCCATGTGATCAATTCACTGGCGAGCAATTGCTCAGCAAGTAATCGTATGGCTACAATTGTTGGTGATTGGCGAGCAATTGTTTGGCGAGCAATTGCTCGGCGAGCAATTGCTGAGCGAGCAATTGTTGGGCGAGCAATTGCTGGGCGAGCAATTGCTGGGCGAGCAATTGCTGGGCGAGCAATTGCTGGGCGAGCAATTGCTGGGCGAGCAATTGCTGGGCGAGCAATTGCTGGGCGAGCAATTGCTGGGCGAGCAATTGATGGGCGAGCAATTGCTGAGCGAGCAATTGCTGAGCGAGCAATTGCTGGGCGAGCAATTGCTGGGCGAGCAATTGCTGGGCGAGCAATTGCTGGGCGAGCAATTGCTGGGCGAGCAATTGCTGGGCGAGCAATTGCTGGGCGAGCAATTGCTGGGCGAGCAATTGCTGGGTGAGAAATTGCTAGGCGAGCAATTGTTGGCGAGCAATTATTCTCGAGCAATTGTTGGCGAGCAATTTTCCGGTAATCCTCCGATCCCTCCCTATGTGCATGTACGCTGGACCCCTTCCTCCCGAGAATCTGAAAACCTCCAAAAGCCGTTAGAGCCACAGAATTAAAACTTCGCTGCTATTTTTGGCAATTCAGTTGCCCCATCAGGCCCCCAGAATTTGATCGCCGTCCGTGTATGATGAAATCCTTAAAATAGAGTCCACAAAATTTTATGTGAAAGCTGTTTGCTGGCAAAGGTGAGAAAAAAATGGAAAAAAACAAGAAAAACAAAAAAACAAAAAAGCCGAGAAACCAACCTCACAGATTACGGTAGACCCCAGAATTAAATTTTGCTGTGCTTCTTTAGCAATTTCCGCCTAATCAGAATCCGGAATTCGGTCACAGCCCTTGTACATATACTCGTATTTGCTATTCAAATGACAAAACCGATCAAACCAGCCAATATGAAAGTTTTTCTGTAGTAAGGCACCATTTTTAGTCCGTTTCCACTTTCCACTGCGTTAATGGGCCATAAAAACATATAAAACCTCATCAATCCATGAGATAACCCAAATTTTTTTATCCTCCGACAATTTCGACTACCTTTAGCACTTCATGCATGAATTAAAATTTAAAATCTTTAACTTTGGAGGATGAGACCGGAACATTGAGACGGGAACATGACTAACTTCGATTGGTGGATCCCCTATTCCCCATTATATTTTCAGACAAGAGCAGAATAACGCGTTTAAAACTGCTCAGCCGCACTGACGACACCGCTGAAGACGCAAAATCAATTTGAAGAATTCATTAAAACGAAAATAAACCGCAAAAGAGCATATTTTTTCAACGGAAAAATTGGAAAAAAATTCGGACCTGATTTGAGCTTTCTTGCTGCTCGACCAACATCGAAATGCGACACGGGATATTCGAGAAGCTTCATCAGAATTGATACTAAAGCCATTGCCTGAGCGTTTCGCTGTTCGGCCGATTCGATCAGTTTGCATTGTTTCACTTCGGATACGAATGGTTCGGCAAAATTTAACAACGATTCAACCAAACCATCAATTCTAAGTCTATTAACATGTATCTAATAATAATAATAATAATAATAATAAGAATAATAATAATAAATAATAATAATAAAAAGAATAATATTAAAAATATTAATAGTAAAAATAATAATAATAATAATAATATTAATAATAATAATAACTACAATAATAATAATAATAATAATGATAATAATAATAATAATGAATAATAATAATAATAAAGTATATAAATGGACAAAACGGAAGACGTCACGGTGAATGTACGTGTTAAAATCTCCTAATCTTGAGCATGACAAACCATAACCAGATATGCCCATGCAAAGCATTTAAGAAATTTAGAGCCCGAGCCACGTAAAAAAGAGAATTTCAATAAAACCAGACAAAATTAGGATCAAAATCCATGCTCATAGCTGTTGTAATGAAGAGGAACGCCGGATCTTCCGCTTTTAGACAGAAAATTTCTCGAAATGCCCAACCCTGATTAGAAACTGTAGTCATAGGAAAGGGCTAATTTTCAGTGAATAAAAGCTTTGCAATTTCAAAAATTGCGGTAACCGAAAGATATTTATATTTATTACTTTAAACAATAGATATTTATTTTTTCTCTCACTGATAACATTTCGAGGCGGCTAGCACACGAATTTCCGCAAATAGATTTTTATAACACGTACACGATGGCAAAAATGTATCTATTTTAACGTTTTTCAGCAATATTTAAAAAAAATTCGGCAATTTGACAAAACTTTAAAGAAAAAATCAAATAAAAAATTTACCTAATGCTATTACGCGACATAAATGCATACTTCGTAATCAACGAATCTGTAAAATGGTGACTTTTAATAAATAATAATTTCATCATTCAACTGGATTCAGTTAAATTAAAATACTGCTATTTGTAATGTGAAATATCAATAATAAAGCGAAAAAATTGTTCGGCTACATATAACAGATCAGAACATTTGACTCGACCGTTCCGGTGCTAAATACAGAAAATTTTACGTTTTTTTTGTCTTATTCAATAATGGTTTTTCCTACCGAGAGATGTACGGTACCAATTTTACAAACAGTCAGCACCACTGGTGTGCGGCACCAAAGTTCTGGGGGAGGGGGTGCAAGATTTTTTCAAAGGTCAAAAAATGGCCTCAAAAATGGTGGTATGGCGAAAAAACACAATTTTTCAGCGTTTCTCATCGAGCACTATCCATTGGCATCAAAAAATTGCGAAAAAACAAAAAAATTTCAAAAACTGAATTCTGGGGTGATATTTTGGTTTCTGGGGGGTATTTCGGTTTCTGGGGGGTGCATACCCCCAAACCCAGGTATAGTAAGCACTAAGCAGACGAAGGCGCTAAAAATTTTGAGCACGCATGCTACATGTCCACCTTGTTTACATTAATCTGATCTACCTATTTGTAGCCCAACCTTGCTACATTAATCTAGAAGTTTCCTTTTCAGTCCTTATAAGACCAGTCTCATTAAGTATCAGGTAAAAGAGCATTGAGCAATTTCAACAACTTATAGCAGGATGTGATGATGTAATTGTAAAAGATGACCATCTTAGGGAGGAAAGCAATTTTAATACAAAAATAAAAAAGCGAAAAATGTCCGATTGTTTTGCTAAAAATCAGAAATGATCGGTTTTCATTATCATAAATATGCCTCGTTTTTAATTTACATAAAAAAGCTAAAAAAAACCATAGAAAACTGCAAATCATTTCAAAAAATTTTGAGTACCTACCACTTTAAATAATGAATTTAGAGGATTGGTGGGGATGGAATACACAATAGATTAAATAAATTTGTTGATAACATTACTAATATGTAGTCCGTTCGCGTGCAGTAACCACACGCTTAAGGGAAGACACGTAACAACGTACCTAGTTTCGGATGGCCAATTCTCAAAGAGCAATTTTTCATCGGAATTCTCGGCATAACGATTTTGTATTTCTTCATCGTAAGACAAATCAACTTTGGCTATGTAACTGTACAATCGATTGAACGCCCATACAAGGGAATCGGGTTGTTTGGCTCGCAGTCTCAGAAACGTGATTTTTAGGGGTTTCAGCACCGAGTCTATTGAGCAACAAGTTATATAATGTAAGCGCTTAATTACGTCTCAAAATTTTAAACAGAGTTACTGAAAAAGCACCTCATGGTTATGCATACGTGTGATAAAAGGCTTGACATTAGTATATGTACTAATCCATCAGTTTTTCTAAATTTTTGTTATTCATACCTACGAGTAACATAATTATAAATATTAATAAAACGCAGTCCACTTTTTCAGTCTTTTTTATACTCCCTCGATGTCGGAAATTCTACTCCATTTTTTCTTTTAAGTTCTCGAGATTGTCGAATTTACACACAGTCTTCTCAATTCGGTGAGAATTCTGGTTTTTCCCCTATCAGTACATTTTTCAGTCTTCAGCACCGCATTTCTGTACAGCCGCATGCATGCGCAGATGTTTAAAATTATTAGAGAAGCATAACGTTTTGGCAAAAAGCGTAAAATATAGTTTTCTCCCCAAATTCGAGTAAGGACTAAAATAAATTAGTGAGAAATAGAACAGACAAGTCTGAGATAAAAGTGCGGTATTTTAATTAATTAATGGCTGCACTAAACCTACACCAAATCCTGCTTAAAATTTATTACATTTTTGCCAAAAGATAATCTCGTTGTCATCGTTGATGCAATCTGAGAAAAGATCTCAAAAACATAGGTACGTAGGTAGTTACTTAGATCTGGATCAATTTTTCATGCTAAACAGTATGATCTTGTTGATGCCTGTAAAATTTACCCTTGAAGCAAAAAAATCCTAACACTAAATCCTGCTTTATGTGCCAACTTTATACAACACTGGGTTCGATCTAGATAGAATCCAAGTGTTTGAGTCTATTTTAAAGTAAGTATACTTTCGACTTTGCACAGTAATATTGACCACAGTTACAGTATGACAAGGACCTCTTGGCATAAAGTTGACGATATTTATTAGCCACACCAGCTCCTTCGTGGAGAGTTACATTATCTTTACCCCATTTTAAGAAAAAAATTACAAGAATAAAGAATTATTATTGGAGCACTTCAATACTACCATTTTCAGAGTTAAAGAAGACTGTAACACCAGTGACACCTATTCTTTTCTAATAAAAGCCAGAAAGGCCAATTATCGACTGAAAATCGAGGAACAGATCAATTTAGACTTCGACTAAACATTCAAGGGGATGTAATCATGTGTGGGAGAGGGCGTTTGGAGGTTAGATCACCGGAATCCTAAAACCTCACAGAATCCGGTGAACGCCAGAATTAAGTGTTGGGGATTTTTTTGCAATTTAGTCCCCATCAGACGCCCGGATTTGGTCACTGCCCATAGAGCAGGCACGTAGCTGTGGGGGGGACTGGGGGGTCCGGACCCCCCAAAATTCAGAAAAAACCGGAAAAATAGGACTTTTTACACGTTATTTTGTGCTATTTTTGGCTTAGAACCCCCAAAATTGGTGTTGGTCCCCCCCAAAATAGAAGGGCCAGCTACGTGCCTGCCATAGAGATGATGTGACAACGAAATTTAGAGTATGGTAGAGGTGATTTCGAATAAAATCTACTTGAAACATCCTGTAACATGTGCTGTATACAATGTACATTGTAAAATATGTTTTACTCATTTCTTACTGAAAAACTCGTCAGTCTGAATTCCGTCTAAAAGCTCCAACAAGCCGATGAGGGTCTCTTTAGGGTTTGCTATTTTGACCACATAATCGAGGATGTTTTGCAGAGTACACCAGCCTTCAGGATCCTCTCGAAACAATTTGCTGTCGCTTAGCCGGCGTCCTAAGCACGTCACTATATCAATGCATGATAAAATAATTAGATTTTCGTTCACTGGTTCCAAAATAAAGCTAAGCGATTCATCCCACTGGCGCCTATCTAGCAATACTTCAAAGCCAGCAACGAATTCATCCGCATTATAACTTTCCATAATGAAAGATAATCAGCGCGATGACACGCTATACACTTGTTCGCTGCTCAATTAAAACAAAGTGAATAAAACCTTAAACAGCTTGTAAGCGTATATGTAATAGGGGACCCCCTACCCAAAGTCGGCCATCCCCATACATGATCTGGGGGACATTTGATCGATTTTTTAACCCTCCCAGAAAAATTTTCACCCCCCCCCGCGAAAAAATTTTCACCACCCTCAGCATTGGTGATTTTTTGAAAATTCCAAAACATTTGCTAGAAAATTTGTATAAAAGATGCTTTTTAAACGTTTTTAGCTATAGATTTGCTAAGAAGTGCCAGATTTTCGGCGCTTCGCGCCATTATACTCATGTTTTGACTATATTTGTTCAATTTTTTCCGACTTTTTTTGATTTTTTCTTGAAATTGTTTTATGTTTTTATGTTCTAGAAAGACAGAATATCGTCAGAAACGCTGACAAACGATGTTTTAGACGCGTATTAGCTTTTTGGACCCAAAAAGGCACTTTATAATTATGGTCATCACACCCATGTCTTTCGAAATTAGAAAATTCTTGACCTACCATTTTTACCGATAAAGTACATTCTTCAGCCATCTTAGGTGTTTTTTGTCATTTTGGCCAAAAATCGGAAGTCATTTATTCTTACCACATAAAATTGCCGGGGACTCCCTCCTAAAATATCGAGCCATCATATGTTAGCTTGTACGATACATAGTACAGCATTTCAGCAAGTAAATAATCGCCTTAAGAGGATTACGTATGTGGTATACGCAAGTTTATTTAACCTGCTAATTTTTAAAATCAAGAAATATGACTCGCCCTGAGCTTAAAAACTGATAGCTATATAGCCATTTTGGCCGAAAAAGCATTGCTGTATGGAATTTTATAAGCTCAGAGTTTAGTTTCTTCAATTTAGCTATATCGCTTTTTGGACTC
This sequence comes from Mermis nigrescens, assembly GCA_036768485.1. Lineage (NCBI taxonomy): Eukaryota > Metazoa > Nematoda > Enoplea > Mermithida > Mermithidae > Mermis > Mermis nigrescens. The sequence goes on from JAVLUZ010000068.1 coordinate 741,089, forward strand.
AGAAACAAAGCGTGTGATTTCAGAAACGCTATATTTGTTTTTTCTGTCTTTCAAAGAATATAGCTGTTTTCCCGACTTCAAAGGGCTAAATAGCTATTTTTAGTCCAAGGCTACATATCCATGTTTCAGACTTCAAAAAACTATCTACTTCAATTGCTCAAAAACGAAGTTTTTTGATCGATACCATCGTTTTTTCGCTGTAGAATCGTTTTTTACAAAGCACTTAACCATCGCGGAATTTGTGATTTTCACCCCTCTGAAATTTCTGGCCTGGCGCGCCTGTGTCAAACATGCACATTGGAGGTATGGAGAGGTACCAGGCGTACATGCACACATTCCCATAGGGGAGTGAGGGGGTATTATTCCCCTCAGGGTCCAAGCTCAAGTCACTGTCAGACGATTTTTGGTGAATGAATTTAATTTTTAGTACGGCAAAAGTGCATCTAAGTATTAGAATTTCTCGAAATGATACAGTCTTTTTGAATGTAAGCAAGAGTAAATACACAAACTATCACTACAAAACATGCGTGTAACAGCTCAAAATTATAAAGGGGGTCCTCGGCATACATGTAAAGGCTGGAAATTTTAAGTAGGGGTCCCTGGCCATTTTTAGAAGGATGAGGTTAGCGACTCCAATTTCAGGTCAAAAATGGCAAAACACCTAAAAATAACTAAAAAAGTGCAATTTTTCGAAAAAAATGGGGGAGGGTGGGTCAAAATTTTCTGACGTGGGGATGGGGTGTGGAGAGGACGTTCAACACGGAGTGAGGAATTCCCCAAAGCCCCCTGTTGCACGTATGGTTTTCGGCCATTTTGTTGGGAAGGGGGAGGGGGTAAATGACAAGCAATTTTTGGCCGAAAATCGCAAAAACGCACCTAGAAATGACCAAAAAATTACAGGTTTTCGCCAAAAATTGATTTTGGCTGACGCATTTATTTTGGAGCCATTTTTATACAATGTTAAAATACTTTCTGGAGCAAATGATATTAATTTTAACGTTTTTCAGTATTTTTAGAGCATTTCAAAAAAGTGTCAACGCTTCGCGCAAAATATCCCTGATACTGTATTTAGATTCAAGCACGGGCATGAAACACTCCAAAATCAATCTTCGTGTAATCTGGACATCTTTATACAGATTCAAATATTTTTTGTATCTATTTCTTTTGTTTTTAAAAATTTTATGCAAAAATAAGTACTATTTATTAACTTTGCACTTTTTGCCGTTCAAAAACAAAATTGACTAATTTTTCTTGATGTTAAATGGGATTTATAAGCGCAGTGGTGCTTATTACAAGATTTAATTTTAATTGGCATATTACAATTTCTGTAATATTTCTGATTTTGTAGTACAAGTTGTTTTAGCTTTCTCAGTCGAGATTTATGCGTAAATTCCATTAAAAGATCATGAAAATTTCGGCGCTTCGCGCCGAACTAATATTATCAATTAAATTTAGGCCGAATTAGCACATTTAGGACTCACGGTTTTTATTTGTATTCGGTAAAGACTTTCCCGATGTACAAAGATTTTTCAGGACCGTCTTTGTGCATGTACAAAGATTTTTGGGAAGACAAAAACTGTAAAAAGGTGTATAATTCACAAAAATTTTCGGAGCTTCGAGCCGAAATCAGTATATAATTGTCAGTCCTATATATATCTTTATAATGGTAGAATTTGCATACAGAATGAAAAATGTCAAATATTCAGAAACCCAGAAATTAGCTAGAATACACTACAAAAGGTCGAAAAACCCTGTTTAACCACACTAAAATCGCTACTGTACCATATTATAGTACACGAAAATTTGCATGTACAAATGTACAAAGACTTTTGGGTACCACCTTTGTATGTACCATTGTACATATACCACCTTTGTACATGTACAAAGTAGAGCTGTGCCGGGGCCGCCTTTTTTGCCGGGGCCGAGGCCGGGGCCGGGGCCTGGCCGGGGCCAATAATAGCGTGCTTTACCATACTCATAGTACGACCCTGCCCTACCCCTTATATGTACCTATGCATATATTCTTGCTTGTAGATATGCACGTCAAGCGTTAATATTTGCTCGGATTACAAGATATAACAGAACATGGGCATCGGGGGATCCAGACCCCCAGAATTCCCATTCTCCCCCCCCCCAAAAAAAAATCCGCTAGACCCCCCAGAAATTGATTTTCAGAATTTTTTGTTTTTCTGCTGTTTTATGATGCTAATGGATAGCTCATTGAGAGACGCGAGAAAACGGTGTTTTTTTCGCTCTACCATATATTATCAGGCACTTTTTGACTTTGAAAAATGTTGGACCCCCTAGAATTTTTGAGCTGCCCATGTATGGATTTAACTCCTCTGACTTGGATGCGTTTTTCAATGTGCTTTACTTTGCACTTTTTTAGGCTTATTATTCTATTTGTTCTGATAGACGTAGCTGTCTGCTACCAAGCAAGCTGGAAATGCTCGTCTATATGAATTGCAATCTAAAATATGTCAATTTTGATTATTAACTAGAAATTTGCACCAATCTGACATAGTGAAATAAAGATTTGAATTAGCAAGATATATGGTTTGCTTGAAATTGAGTTTAAAGGTAAATCTGCCCAAAACATTATCAATTTTCTACATTATAATCAACTCTAACATTGGCCCTGGCCCCGGTGCCAGGAGCCAGCCTGGCCCCGGCCGGGGCCGGGGCCTAGGCCTGGCGCCGGGGCCGGGGCCGGGCCTAGGCCCCGGCACAGCTCTAGTACAAAGGTACCTTGTACAAAAAAAACTGTTTAGGACTGCATGCCGGTCGCAGGTCACACACTGGTAGTATGTGAAAATGTGTATGTTTAAAAAATATATATATATATATATATATTTATATATATATATATTTTTTTTGTATAATATATCTACAAAAATTTGTTCGCTCATACAAAGACCTTTTCAGAGATCTTTATACATGCACAAAGAAGCCCATACAAAAAAATGTTGGCTAATAATGCACCACTTAGTTTACTGGTCCTTACCCAAAGTTGGTGTTCCTCTCCATTCCGTCCAAAGCCAAAAAATTTTTTGACCCCTTCCGTTTTTTTGGAGAAAAGTGAGGTTCTTTAGTTAAAAAATTGAATGTCTAAAAGACATGTAACGGCTCAGGATTTCGGAAAGGTCTCCGGCCATTTTAATAAGTAGGAGTAATTAATCTCCAATTTTTGGCGAAAAACACCTTCAAACGGCCAAAAAATTCGATTTCATTCAAAAATCGGGGAAGGGGTCAAAAAATTTTTGGCTTTGAAGCACGGCTTTTTTGTATTCGGCAAAGATTTTTCCCGATGTACAAAGAATTTTCGAAACCGTCTTTGTACATGTACAAAGATTCAGGGAAGACAAAAATTGCATAAAAGGTATAAAATTGGCAAAAATTTTCGGCGCTTCATACCGAAATGAGTAATTACGTGCTCTGCATATCTTTATAATGGCATAAATTGCATTTTAAAAGATAAATGTCGAATTTTTTGGAGCTTCGCGCCTGTTTTAAAACGATTCTTAGTGACTTTTGCCCTCAGAGACCCAGAAATAAACTGAAATATAATACCAAAAGTCGAGGAACTCTGTTTTTAACCATACTAAAATCGCTACTGTACCATTTTATAATACTCAAAAACTTATGTGTATAAAATGTACATAGACTTATACGGGGACCATCTTTTAACAAGTACAAACAGACCTTGTACAAAAAACAACGCTTTGGAGGATGGAGGACGACCGCCTTCAATTGGGGAAATCCCTCATCCCCTGTTACATGAATGAGGTACACCCTCACCCTCAATAAAAATGGCCGTTGACTCCCAACCTAGATTTTGAACCGTTACACGTACAATACCAGGACTTTTGAAAAGCTTACCCCTAGCTTTTTGGGCCATTTTTAGACCAAATATCATAGACCGAATCATGAAAAAATGCCAAACAATAACTAATAGTATGATTTCAAGTACATCGTTATTAGAACTGTAAATTCTTCAATTCATTCATCCAGACACTTTTCTTTCATTATTTCGTGCATCATTGATGGTCCGAATCATTCCATCGACTGTTCCTTGCTTTCATGCAAAGTTTATCACGAATATTTATGAAAGGCCTAACAAGAATAGCTAAACAATGAATGAACGCTAGCTCAATCGCTAGAACGAAAATTTGGCACTTAGCATTATTAAATAACAAATTGCTCTATTTGCTTCTAATGGACAGTAATTATTTGCAGTCAACTGCAGGTAATATAGCACACAACGTAATATTATATGCAGTCAAAAACCAGCGGCCTAGACAGCAGGTAATATAGCTTACAATGTAAAATTCTATGCAGTCAAAAATCAGCGGCTTGGACTGCAGGTGATATAGCACACTTGCAGTCAAAAACCAGCGGCCTAGACTGCGGGTAACACAGCACACAATATGATATTATATGCAGTCAAGTTGAATGCTTATAGATATTGGAAGCTAGCGCTTCACTCGCATTTTAGCCTGTAGTAGATGGTTTTAAAAGGCACTTTTATTTGAGATGGTATGGCAGATTTGCTTCTTCACTAGGGAATGTTTTTTTGCGCTGCATGGGTAGCAGCTTCAATAGCTGCCCAGCCATCCATTAGCGCATTTTGATTGGCCGGCGTAAGCTCTGGTCCTGCATAATAGATATTGAGTACGTAGCTGTTGCTGTTCTTGTCCCAATTTTGGGGCTTTCTTTTATTGTAGTGGGAATAAAATGCTTTGAACATATGTACGTACCAATAGGAAAGTAAGGTACATGCCTATGCTGTCTACATACTTTAGTTTTAGCCATTTTTGCCCTTTTCTTGCGTTTAAATGCAATTTTATAGTTGACTAAACAAGCAGGACCAGAGCTTACGCTGTCCCATCAAAATGCGCTAATGGGTGACTGGGCAGCTGTTGAAGCTGTTACCTATGCAGCGCAAAAAAGCATTCCCAAGGTGAACAAGCAAACCTGCCAGACCATCTCAAATAAATGTGCCTTCTAAAACCATCTAATGCAGGTTCAAATGCGAGCAAAGCGCCAGCTTCCGTATCAATAAGCATTCAAGTTGACTGTATATAATATCACATTGTGTTCTACATTACCTGCAGTTCTGGCCGCTGGTTTTTAGTTGCTTATAATTTTACGTTGTGTGCTATATTACCTACAGTCTAGGCCGCTGGTTTTTGACTGCATATAATTTTACACTGTGTGCTTTATTACCTGCAGTCTAGGCCGCTGGCTTTTGACTGCATATAATTTTACACTGCGTGCTGTATTACCTGCAGTTGACTGCAAATAATTACTGCCCTTCGGATGTATCGCAGTAAACTAGGATACTACTTTGATCGTGCTTCAGAAATGGTCTTAGTTTTATTAAACGCATTCTTGCATTACAAAAATTGTCAAATCCGTGCAGAAGATGGGAATTCTCAATTAAAGTGGAGTTCTAGAGCAAGTTGTCTATAAAAGTGCTACAACCAGCGCGACGCGGAACAGGATAAATATCAATAAAGTAGGTAGGTACCTCAGGGATGGAAAAAACCCAGATTTGAAAATTTCGAATTTTGGGTTTTTGGGTTTTTTGGGTTTTTTTGGGTTTTTAAGGGTTTTTATGGGTTTTTTTGTAAAAATTCTAGCTCGAGCTATAGATAGTAGCTGAGAATACTTCAACAGCTTCAAACACAAAACAAAACAAGTAAACAACAACTTTATTCAGCTAATACACAAAATTCAACAACAAAATTGGTCATTCACAAGCACAATCCATGCTGCGAGAACAGAATGAAAAATTGGGCAGAGCAATTTTTAAATGCATAATATTGAAATTTCTTCATAAATTCTGCTCTGCTTCAAGAAAAAAAAATTTGCCGTATTAGTAGAAAAATCCATGCCACATTGCCACATAGCCTTTGTTGGGCGGCTTTTCTCATTTGAAAAGTATATACTATAGGAGAAAAACAGCCAACAGGAAGGAGGGGAGGATGAGAATGGATGGACACTCAACCTCGTGCATCGCAAGCAATTGTAAAAGGAACAACCATGATACAAAAAACATTGACAATACACAGTATTTAATTCCATTACAAATAAATTCTTAACCTTTGGATAAAGAACCCAAAAAACCCAAAACCCAACGATTTCTTAAACCCAAAAAACCCACAAAAAACCCAAAAAACCCAAGTTCAAAAAACCCAGCCTTGCCAACCCTGAGGTACCTACCTTATAACAATAAATCCCAGAAAACTTTGAAATTTTATCTCTCTAAAACTCATTTCTGCATCTCAAAAGCTTTTCACAAATGCCAATTAAGCTCAAAAGCTTTTTCTTATTTCAAACTTATGGTTTACAAATACGGCATTCGTGTAGCTGGTTCACATATGTATTAACATAGTCATATTATAAGGGCGTGTGTGTGCGGTCGATAGCATCTGAGGAAACGAGAGAAAGTTGCTGGCAGTCGGATTCGAAACGTGGACCCCTTGCTCTAAAGTCCATAACCATAACCAATCGACTAACGCTGGTTAATTTCAAAAAATATACTAATACTAATACTTTATTCGGAAAAAAAGGGTAAAACAAAAGTCGCAAGGAAAATAAAATAAAATGCGAAATGTCCTGGACACACAGGCAAATAGATTGCGCTCACGTGTGCCCCATCAAAAAATTCCCAAAATCAACCTTTTTCAAATTTCTCTTAAATGTCTCAACATTTGGAGAACTTCGAATATATTGAGGAAGATCGTTCCAAATTCTAGCTGATCTAGTAGCAAAACAATGCATAAAGATTGAGATTGATAAAGATTAAGATTGAGATAAAGATCAAAAAATTAAGATAAAGATTGCAAGGTATTCGTGATGTTTTGCTGGTTTACCAGCTGATTAGGCTTAGGCTTGGTATCACAGCGTTTAAAATAAGCCTGAGTAATGGGATGCGACGCGAGTTGCATCCCATTTACTTAGGCTTATTTTAAACGCTGGCACCAACAACCAACATTTTGGTCAGTCACATGAATCTACTGAAAAATCTGATGACTGCCTTATTTGTCTTCGACTTTGACTCTAAATCAGACCAGTTAGGTGGCAGCTTTCACCGGATACTACTTGCTGTATACGTACCTATAACGTGGCTATCTTAATACATATGTGAACCAGCTACACCAATGCCACAAAGGCCTAATCCTATATAATAGACCAAAAAGCAGAAAAATCGGTGGCACTGAAGCGCCAAATTTCGAAATTTCGCCTTCCCTAAACGCATTTTCGCAATACAAAAATTTTCCCCAAATGCCAATCAAGCCCGAAAAGAGCGCTATGCTTCGCTCTGCTGCTCTCCTTACGACGTTAGTACAGTGTACTAAACCATCAATGCCCATTTTCCTTCCTAAACGATCGTATATAAAATTTTTACAGTAAAACTGTATGAGTGTTTATTGTACTTAACAACCATACTTGCTGTCAATCAATAATAGAAACGCACAGGATCGTTCTGCACATCTAGTCAGCCCTTCCAATAACCACGAGCAACTACAATAGGATTGGTCATAATTTGACTAGCAAAGAAAAATGCTCCGATGGAACAAAAAAGATGAATATACTTGGAATTGTGGATTATTAAGGATGCAAAAAGGAGGGGACTAGGAAAAAAGCTTACCTTAAGTCGCAAAAATCTGCTCAAAATCACATCTTTCTCTGAGCAACGCAAAAAATCGAAGTATGTTCTGCGGCCTCTAAAAAAGTGTCTTTTTTAAATAATATTCGAAGTTTCAGAGAAGAATGTATAAACGAAATCTATAATGCTTTTTTTAATTTCTGGCAAGTAGCAACTAACTGACTAGCTTCGTATCCGGATTGATAGTAAACTGAGTGGTATTGTATTTAGCGTTGTTCTATTTTGTTATGAGCATTATAGCAAGCAAAGCAGGGGCCAATTTATTAGTGCACACAACCGTTACGGACATGCTAGTGTACCTACATTTAGTCTGTTTCAAGTCAACTTACGCGTTTCCTACTGCTTTAAACCAACAATTTCTTCAACCGTCTTGGATGCCTCGATGTTTGCTATTTTCATTCAATTGGCTTAGAAAGACTGTTGGTTTACTCTAATATCATTTCCTATAGCTACTGCATAGCTAACGTGCTGCTTTTTCAATCATTTTTATGGTTAAATATTTATTTTAATCTGTTGGCCGCAGAATACACTTCGATTTTTTGCGTTGCTTAGAGAAAATGTGATTTTTAGCAGACCCTCCTTTTACATCCTTAATAATCCACAATTCCAAGTATATTCGTCTTTTTTGTTCCATCGGAGCATTTTTCTTTTCTAATACCCTACTTTTAATTAGCATGATTTGAGTACATCAGTCAGTAAACACATACAGTAATATGCCACGATAATGACAGCTGTCCAAGAACGCGGAAAACAATATTGTTCTTAACATCAGCATTATCCTTTTTAAACAAGACAACCTTTACATTATTTGAACGGATCAAAGTTTTTCAGCATAAACTTTACGCAAATATCAAGTGTGAGGAACACTAATGCTCAGATTCGAAGTAGAATAAATTTGTATTATAAAGTATATTTTAACAACAAATGAATAGTGAAAAACTTTACACAACGACTACATGTAGAGAAAACTAACAGCCAGATTCCCAATTCTGATTTTACGTAGAAAATTTTGAAAAAAATTAAGCTTCCGCAAGGCTCTAGAACTAAAGTTAATATACAATGCAAACTTTACACAACCACAGAGTGTACAGACAATTTCAGTCGGATTCGTAATTCTGATATTACTCTGATATTACTGTAGCAGGAGTGCTACTACACGGCTAGAAATTCCTACTTTAAAGTATAACCCGTGACGTTGATGTTTCATTGTTTCTCAATATTATTCAATACTTTGCGCAGTTGTGAGCAAGAGCCCCAGTAGTCGATTAGTACTACACACGCGAATCAGAGCGGAAGATCCGGGAAATCGGTGCGGTTAAAATTTTGCTCACGTAACGGTGGGAAGCGGCGCCCCCGTTACATATTGGAGGTCCCAGAGTTCGTTCTCTGGAGTTGTCTGCGCTTACGCTTTCTCCTAGAGGAGGAGGAGTAGCAGGAGTGCTACTACACGGCTAGAAATGCCTACTTTGAAGTTTAACCCTTGACGTTGATGTTTCATTTTTCTCAATATTATTCAATACTTTGCGCAGTTGTGAGCAAGAGCCCGAGTTCGAGTAGTCGATTAGTACTACACATGCGAATCAGAGCGGAAGATCCGGGAAACCGGTGCGGGTAAAATTTTGCTCACGTAACGGTGGGAGGCGGCGTTCCCCGTTACATTACGATCAACACTTATGAAAGAAATAAGTCTCCAAAATGGCCCGAGGACAAATAAATATCAGATGTAAACCACTTTACACCACTGTTAAGTGCAAATAAAGTGGCGTATCACATTTGGTTTCTGATTCATTTTTAGACCTGAGATTATCTCCAGACTCATAACCCAGAACTTGGCAGAAAAAAACAATACAGAAACACGTTTAACTCCCCCATTTTTTGACTTTACACCTCCCGAAAAAGCTAAATATTGATGTAAACAAACGCTATTTTCTGTGACGCGTACCCTTAGAAAGTGCTTTATTTTTATACTATTCGACCTCGCCCGACTTCTGAACAGAGAAAGTGACGAACAAAAAAATGGACAAACACGTATTTTCCATTGTCCACCACATTGTAAACTTTAAAAATCTGAACCTAACGCCCGATTGAGTGTAAATGAATTCGGTTCAGGCCATTTTGTAGCCCTTTGATTGAAGTACGTTTTATGTGCCAAACTTATGTTGCGCAAAATATTCGATATGATTTCCCGATCAAAATACGAAAAAACCTGTTTTCTCGCCCATTTTACACCTCAGATTTCGAACTTTACACCCTATAAACAACTCAATATTACGTTGTTTTGAACGCGGCTTGCTTCGACGTGTAGCCCTTAAAGTTACTTTATTTCATTTTATTCAATCCATCCCAACTCATAACCGAAAAAGTTGGCAGAGAAATCTTGGACAAAATCTGTTTTTTTACTCATCCACTAGAGTGTAAAGTTTAAACCCCTGGTACTAACTGCATATTGATTGAAGAAAAGTTTGCTGGTGAGCAGAAGATAGTACTTGATCCGTAGTACATTTCTGTCAGAAAAAATTTCTTTAAACTCATTACCGGAGTTGTTGGCAGACATAAACAAGTCTAAAACTCGACCAAAATATGTCTTTTTTCACCCCCAGATTTTCGCACTCTTTATACTCCCATTCGAGAACTGAGGCGAAATTCAAAAACAAAAAAGTGTCATCTGCAGAACCTAAATAGATGAATAAGTCAAATGAAGTGCATGGTTTTGCCAAAAAAATTTAAAAAATGAAAAAGGTCAGTATTCAGAAGATTTGAACCCATTAGTCTTTTTTTGAATCCGCATGCGAGAACGGATGCGTCAGCCTCTGCACCAACTCAACATATAGGCGGATTTTAGTACTTAGTAATACACTATACTTTACACTTTTGTGCAACAACCATTGAGTGTAAAGAAATTTAGGTCAGATTCGTAATCTACAACTGAGGGGCAAAATTTTTAAAAAAATTGGCCCTCCGCTAATTGTTTGATACCCAAAGCTCTGGACGGAAAAATGCTTCTCGGTGTAAACTTTATACTTGTGCTTATACCGCAATATTGGGTGTATAGAAACAAAATAAACTAGGATCTGTAAGGCTAAGGTCAGGGCACCTTTAAGCATAATTACCATGTTCCGCCTACTTAACGGAGTAGCTGAATAAATTTCGTTTTTCGTCTCGAAGCCTTTACACCTTAACGATCACAAATCAAGAAATATTGCGTAATAAGAGAAGAAGAAAAGGGTTTTGAGATATTGTAATCCTACACAACATAAAACCAATTGGACTGCACAGAAACTAAAATTGAGTTAGATAAGCTGAAGGACACGCAAAGAGTGAAAAAACCGTATACTTTACATTTTTGTGCAACAACCATTGAGTGTAAAGGAATTTTGAGGTCAGATTCGTAATCTACAGCTCAGGGGCAACATTTTAAAAGAAGAAATTGGCCCTCCGCAAATTATTTGATTTTTCGGTTTACCCTTTACACACTCATTGCTAACTCGGTATTGAGTTCGAACAAAAAAACACCGGCATCGATTTTTTTTATTATTCATCGATTAAAAAAACCGCACCTCCCAGGTGTGTGCCGTTGTTGCTGTGAGGGGGGACACAAATTTCGCATTCGCTGTGATAAACATATAAGAAAAAAGAATGGCTAAGCGCGCTACCTATGATAAAGCGTAGGTACTCTATGTTTTTTTATAGCCTTTACTTTTAGTGACGATGTGTAATGTAAACTATTAAGGTTTGCGGCTATCTACAAAGAACGACCGGCACATTAATCTAAACTGTAATGATAAATAGTCTTTTTCACGAAAACTTGTGCATGGAAATCAATTTTCAGTGCTTAAGCAAGCAGCTACAAAAGAGGTTTCTAGCGAGCCTACTGTTATACGATTTTGCATAGTAAAACTTGATATGCTTATCAACTGATTTGCACAATATCGTGATTGATACTTCAGATTAAAACCGCTTTTGTAATCTGTTTAATTTACGTTGATTAAAAAATTGGGATCCATGCACAAGGTTTCGTGAAACAGACTACATATGTATATGTAAGCAAAGAAAATGCTCCGATGGAACAAAAAAGATGAATATACTTGGAATTGTGGATTATTATGGATGTAAAAGGAGGGGACTAGGAAAATCTACCTAAAGTCGGAAAATCTGCTAAAAATCACACTTTCTCTAAGCAACGCAAAAAATCGATGTATATTCTGCGGCCAACAGATTAAAATAAATATTCAACCATAACAATGATTGAAACAGCAGCACGTTAGTCATGCAGTAGCTATGGGAAATGATATTAAGTAAACTAACAGTCTTCCAAGCCAATTGAATGAAATAGCAAACATCGAAGACAATTGAAGACATGGTTGGTTAAAAACAGTAGGAAACACGTAAGTTGACTTGAAACAGACTTAATGTAGATACACTAGCATGCCCGAAACGATTGTGTGCACTAATCAATCGGCTCCTGCTTTGCTTGCTATAATGCTCATAAAACAAAACAACTTTAAATACAATACCTCTTAGTTTTCTATCAATCAGGTGCCAGCAATTTAAAAAAGTAACCTTGATAGATTTCGTTTATACACTCTTATCTGAAACTTCGAACATTATTTAAAAAAGACACTTTTTTAGAGGCCGCAGAATATACATCGATTTTTTGCGTTGCTTAGAGAAAGTGTGATTTTTAGCAGATTTTCCGACTTTAGGTAGATTTTTCCTAGTCCCCTCCTTTTACATCCATAATAATCCACAATTCCAAGTATATTCATCTTTTTTGTTCCATCGGAGCATTTTTCTTTGCTAGTACACTACTTTTAATTAGCGTGATTTCAGTACATCAGTCAGTAAACACAATCAGTAACATGCCACAATAATGACAACAGTCCAAGAACGCGGAAAACAATATTGTTCTTAACATCAGCATTATCCTTTTTAAACAAGACAACCTTATTGACACCATCCATTTTCAAATTAAAACTGCATTAAGTTATTTCTTCTTAATGTGCAGTTCACTTATAATCAAGCACAAAAATTTAACCAACGAATTCACATTGCAAATCCTCACTCAATCAATACACAAGCACAATGTGTTGTGACTTTTGAAATTGAAAACACCCAATTTTCAATTTTCAAATTGAAAATTGGATCAATTTTCAAATTGAAAATTGGGTCAATTTTCAAATTGAAAATTGGGTGTTTGAATTTGCGATGAAGAAAATAATCAAAAGATAGTCACTTGGTTTATTTAAGCCGAGTAATAAAATAACGACCGTCCACCAATTCCAAACTAAACGCAACTAATCTGATCACTATGAAAAAGTTTTGAAAAATGAGCTTGCTAAGCGAGAGTTGTAAACCAAGAGAAACTTAAAGTTAAAACCTACCATTAAATTATGAGAGAATTATAAAAGATTTTAAACTTCAAGAAAATGGAAAAGGCGGATGTTGGTAAATTAGAAGGCAAAGATTTTCGGCAAAAATTCAAAAACTTCACGCAAATATCAAATGTAAGGAACACTAACGCTTTGATTTGGTAGTAAAATAAATTTGTAGTATAGACTACATATTAACAACAAATGAATAGTGCAAACTTTACACAACTACTAGGTGTAGAGAATACTAACAGTTTACGGCTTATTAATGTACATGATTACAATAAAGCTGTATATCTTTGTCGACTTCTGTGCACAGTAGTGTGATTGCTGGTTCATTTTAAACCACTTTTGCAGGCAATTTACATCAATTAAACGATAGCTCTCCATGTGCAAGATTTTGTGAAACATATTATAAACACGGCTAAGAAAGATTTAACTTTAATGCAACCCATTTAAGACAAAATTACATCTCTTCAATGATCTAAGGACACTTGAACATAATTTTTAAATCACTTTAGATTACTTTTGAGGGTAAACAAACTCACTTAATTGATGTCTCACATATGAATCCTTGAAAATTTCTTGACTTCAGTTACAAAGTCTCTGCAAGTCTATCGAATTAGGTTAACACGTAACGTAAACTTTACACAAACACATAGCGTAAAGAATATTTTAGTCGGATTCGTAATTTTGATATTGCTCCGATATTTCTTTCAACATTTATGGAAAAATGAGTCTCCATAATGTTTTAAAGACAATAAACATTAGGTTTAAACCACTTTGCAATACTGCTGAGTGTAAGCAAGCGCGCCCAATTGACGTATATATTTCATTCCCTGTAAATTTTTATATCTCAGGAAAAATTTCGATTTTTGCAATGCTCTAGAACAAAGGCTAACATGCAGTGTAAAAAATTACTCGGATATTATGATCAACATTCATGAAAAAATTATGTCTCTACAATGGTCTGAGGACATATAAACAATGAATGTAAACTACTTTACATCACTGTTGGATGTAAACAAACGCGCCTACGTGACGTCTCACATTTGATCCTTTGAAAACTTCTAGGCTCCAAGAAAAATTAGGTTTCAGGAATGCTCAAAAACGAAGATAAATATATATGTAGTGTAAACTTCATGTAAACACCTAGTGTAAAGAAGATTTTAGTCAGATTCGTAATTTTGATATTGTTCCGATATTACGATTAATATTTATGAAAAAATTAAGTCTACATAATGTTCTATGGGCAAACTAACAATTGGTGTAAACTACTTTACAACACCGTAGAGTGTAAACATATGCGCCAGACTGGCATATCAAATTTGATTCCTGGTCCATTTCTAGACTTGATAAACGTGTCCCTGACTCGTAACCGGAGAAGCAGGCAGAAAAAACAAGACAGAAACGCATTTAAAACTCCAAATTTTTGACTTTACACTCGCTAAATATTAATGTATAGACAATTTGCTTTGACATGCACCCGATATAAAGCACTTTATTTTTATTCTATTAGACTTATCCCGACTTCTGGACGGAGAAAGTGGCGAACAAAAACGCAACAAAAACGTATTTTCCATCATTTAGAACACTGTAAACTTTAAAATTCCGTACCGAACTCCCCATTGAGTTTAAAGAAATTCGGTTTGGTACAATTTGTAGCTTTTAAATCGTAGTACATTCCTGTGTGCCAAAATTCTGTTGCAAAAATTATTTGGCATGATTTATCAATCAAACTTCGGAAAAAACGTGTTTTTTAGCCCATTTTTTACCTCTGATTTCGAACTTTACACCCCCATAAATAACTCAATATTGCGTTTTTTTAAATGCGGTTTGCTGCGATGTTTAGCCCCTGTGAGGCACTTTATTAATGCTGTCTTCGATTTGCACTGACTCATAAGCGGAAAAATTTGGCAGAGAAATCTTAGTTAAAATCCGTTTTTTTACACCATCCACTAGAGTGTAAACTTTAAACCCCAGGATCTAACTCACCATAGAGCATACAAGACTTTGCTTATATGCAGAATGTAGCCCTTGATCCGCTCTACATTTCTGTCAGAAAACATTTTAAAAACCTCATAACCGGAGTTAGTATCGGACATAGGAAGGTTGAAAACTCGACCAAAAAGTGCTTTTTCACCCCCAGATTTTCGCACTCTTTACACTGCCGTTCGATAAATAATGCGAATTTCAAAAACAAAAAAAGTGTCATCTGTAGAATTCATCCCTCTATTATCCTATTCTGTTCAATCCTTCGAGTCATCAATACTCAGTTGTCCACATGCCGCAGTAAAAGGTCCCAAAATTTGTCCTATGTTATAACGTTACACAAAAACTTTACACCTTCTTTACACAGTCAATTTTGAGTTTCAAGAAAAACAAAAAAACACGGGCAGCGAATTTTTTTATTATCTTTCTGTTAAAAAAACCGCACCTTCCAGAAGTGTCCCGTTATAGCTGTAGGGGAGTGCCCAGGTGTTGGGGGTACCCAAGTATATTATAGGTACGCGCTAACGCGCTACCTATGATTTGTAATTTATAGGTACAGTCAAGACCATAAGTAACTTTGCGCAAGCGCATATCCTACAGCCTGGCAGTCAAAGTGACAGGCGTCACACAGACAATCTTCTTTCGACGCGTGTGTTTGTTTACCAATACAAAATTCTGGCTGACTCACAAAGCGGGTCACAGGCGCCTATTGCCTGTCGTGTTTGCGCTTGAGCGACGTTATTTGTGGTCTTGAATGTATACTTTATTGGCTATGAGATATTAATGTGGTTTTACACAATTTCACAGGTTCTATTTATTAATTTGGCAATTGCTGTGAGGTCCTCTGCTCAAGCCGACTATTGCGTTATTATGCTCATTGGAAGTAAATCATTTACCCTGTCTACTTTTAGTTATAATTACTTTAGACGCATCGGAAAATTTAGAAGTTCTCGACAATTTTGTGCGAAAAAAATTATTAGATTTCCTCGGCTTCAGCGAAAATCCGCCGGAAAATTTGTGAAATTTAAACGGAAGGACGTTTAGAAGCCTGATTCACTGCTCGATTTCCTGTATTTATGGCATTTGACGCGGAACGTCGAAAATTTCGAAAACATGCGCTTGAAAATTGAAGAAATCTCTGCTGGAATCAGGGGCAGATTTAGGGGAGACCAGGGGCGGCCGCTCCCCCCATTGGCCAAAAATATTTGGTGGGATAAAGAATGGATATGGAACTTGCAATGATATTTGACCGCCAGTGATAATAATTTTGCGAATTTTCGATATTACCTATTAATGACATTTATTTACTTTCTTGGCGTCCTGGAAGCCATTTTTGCTCATGGAATCAGGCGCATAGCTGACTGTCCTATTTTGGGGGGACCAACACCAATTTTGGGGGCCGAGGTCCAAAAAGGCCAAAAATAGCACAAAATAACGTTTAAAAAGTCATATTTTTCCGGTTTTTCCTGAATTTTGGGGGGTCCGGACCATAGGTGGGCAGCACCGAAATTCTGGGGGGGTGAAAAAATTTCTGGGGGGTGATAAAATTTTTGAAGGTAAAAAATGGCCTTAAAAGTGGTTGTATGGCGAACAAAAACACCATTTTTCGACGTTTCTCGTCGAGCATTATCCAATGGCATCACAAAATTGCTAAAAAAGCGAAAAAAATTTTTCTGGAGGGGTTATTTTGATTTCTTCGGGGGGGGGGTATTTCAACTTCTGGGGGTGAATACCCCCCCGAACCCCCCCCCCCACGCCCATGTGTGGTCCGGACCCCCATTCCCCCCAGAGCTACGTGCCTGCATGGAATAGGTTTTAAAACAATTTCAAGAGCAGAAGCAGCTATTTCGACATGAATTTCTTCTTTTTTAGGCATAACTTTTCATGATTTTGACGTTCCTCGGCAAATGCAACAAATACAGGAAATCGAGCAGTAATTCAAGCTTCTAAACGTCTTTCCAACTAAATTTCACATACTTTCCAGCGCTTCGCGCTGGATTTTTTTTCAAGTCAAAGAAATTTAATGATTTTTTTTGCACAAAATTGTCGAAAATTTCATCAATTTGTGAGAAAAAATCATGCGTCAAAAGTTATTTTAAATAAAAGAAGACAACGTAAAAACAGCATCGAATTAATTTAAGTGTTATTTTCCAGCAACCTGAAACCTGAATGAATACTTTCTTCATCAGTGGGCGTGCCGACGCGTTTGCTAAATTAAATGGGCATTTCCGATGGTGTAACCGATTTATCATGCTTTTTTGCCTTCATAAAAACAAAATCTAGCGAAAAAAGGAACTTAATTTTCGAGGGACTTTTTTACGCTCTTATCCAGAGTGCGTTCGGTCCACTACGTATGGGTATTAATCCTCGTCTACCGACATCGAAGTGGTATAAAGCTCCGGATGCGATTATTCGGGCGTTATGTATTATTGGCAAACCTTGTGTGACGTTTTATGGCTGTATAGGCTATAAGGCTTATAGCTAGTATACGTACATAGTGTACGTTCATTTAAAAACTTGCTTTTTAGCTATAATATATCGGAAACGTATCATCATGGAACGAGCTGTTTTAGAATATTCGAGACGAGCCCAGCTGCTCATGCTGGAAATTGTTTTCAAATACCTATCCGGCGATTCGGCGATTCTGGAATTCATTGGAAGCATTTCTTTCCGCGCACCCAGCGCGACATACCTACCTATAGATAGTGTTATTCAATGTTATGTAGGTATATGTTGCATTTTTGTCTTGCTCGAATTTTGTGACCTAATATGATGACGAAAGAACAGCCGCGCGCATTACGTGTACATTTTTTGGTTACAGAGTGTGACAAATGGCCTTGTCGTCGCATTGTTTTGGCTAACGCGATTCCATTCCGTATTACTAGAACGACTGAAGGATTCTTAGCTAAAACCTTCTCGCAAATGCAGTGAAACAATTTTTGGATGACAGGCTTTAAGAGATGAGCGGTTTTAGGCAAGATCGTTTCTTTTCAATGCCTATGTTCTTTTATAAATTTGCATGGATCGGAGAAACAAGCACTCAATCCGGGCGTATGCTTTTGACATTATGAAGTTTGTAAAGTCTTCAAAAACGTTTTCACTAAACTTTTATTTTTTCAAATTTTTCATCACAAAACTTTGAAGTTTTTAACAAAAGTTTTAGATTGGTATGTAGGTTCTGTGTGTTTTCCATGTAGGTTCTGGGTGTTTTCCTTTCCCTTTGACAAACACATGAGGCGTTTTAGATTTGCGCCCCGATATTAATTAATCGAATTCGAAAAAATATGCTCATATTCTCTCATCAGCTTTATATTGCGTGCTATTATTAATTATAATTTTCTTTTAGAAAATTAAATACGTTATAGCAGCGTTGCGCTTTAAGTGTACTCTCAATGACTAAATATAGAGGCTTTCTTTACTCATCAGCTCGAACAACCAAATTGCATAAACGCTGTTAATAGATCAACGTCGAATTTCTACAAAATTATATATTTGAATTGAAAAGCTATAAACTTTTAGCGCTTTCGCTTTTCGAATCGCTTTTCGCTCGGTGGCGAAAAATCGACGTCAACATTTACAAATTTTCGATCGGTTCGTGAAAATTTCAAAATTTCATCGATATGGCTTCCAGTAGTACAGGTAGCGCCAACGCTAAGAGCTCTGCTATGATGAACGATGCCGACGAGGTCATCAAGCATTTGACTCCTGAAGAAATCGACGAATTCAGGGAAGCTTTTATGATGTTTGATAAGGACGGCAACGGCACTATATCGACAAAAGAATTAGGCGTGGCCATGCGGTCTTTGGGTCAAAATCCGACCGAAAATGTAAGTTTTTGTGATCAGTATTGCATTATCAATTGTTTGCGTTTTACGTCTGTTTTTTTAATTTTTGTATAACGTTGTAATGTGTTCCTTTCATAATTTTTTAGATTTGCTTGTTTATGATTTTTATCTGTAGTCGTTTATTATTTCTACATTTGTCTGCTCTTTTGATTGCTTACTCTTGCTTGTCTCCAGAATTCTTTTCACTTTGTCTGGGTTCATTTACGAATACTTAATAAGCGTGTAACGTTGGAATTTCGATGTTGAGGCAACCCACATTCACCTTGGAAGAACGTCGTAGTTTCTTTAGCTATTTCTAATATGTTTTCATAGAGTGCTTAAATTCTTTCGCCCTTTTGTTGTTTTCCGATTCCATATATTGGAGCCGTATTTTCAACGCTTTCCTCCGATGAAATTTGCATATCTCCATATCCCAAAATCTCATCGTAAAAAATTATCTTGCAAACAATGCTTCCCATCAAGTTTTGCCTCACTACTTGGTGTGAAGAACCAGACGTGTACCTGAAGGCATTTTTGGGTCTTTTAGACCTGCAAGAAGAATAAAACGGAAAAGTTATTTTTGGGAAAATTAAGGCAAAAATATGATCAGAATCAACTAGTTCACAGCTTTCTTGCTTCAAGCTGATTAGACATTGTCAAAAGGCAGTTTTTGTGCCATTTTGACGTTTACAGGAATTTATAGGTCCATATTAGGTCAAAAAACCTCTTTGGATGCCCCCAGACAGATCTGACCTGATAGTCATATAAGCAGAGACACACAAGGCACAACATGGCCGATCTGGTGAGGTGGTCGCCGATCTTGTTGAGGGAGAATCAAAAATCAAGCTTTTTTGAGCCAAAATATCCTCTAAAACGGGTATGCATTCTAAATTAGCGTTAAAAGTGCATGTTATTCCACAAGTTCAGGTCAATTTCGAGCAGTTTTGAAGCAAATTTTCAATTTTACGCCATTTTTGGCTTTCACTTTGCCTCATTTTTCCCAGGGGTTACTCTGTTTCATTTATTTATGAGCTTTTTCAAAAAGTTAAAATCGACTACAAAAATTTCTAAAACAACATGAATGATATTCTACAGTATGTAGAGGTATAGGATAATCCTTCTATTGTCGAGCGGCAGAACTGCATCAGCCTAATTCATGCGGATTGAGTTAATTGAAAGACTCTAATTAATGAAACGTATTATAGTAATTTTATCATTTATTTGGATAACGTTTTTGAAAAATTATCGATTCTGTAGAGTAATATGTGCCCGAGATTTTATTTTTTCTGAGCAATGACGATAATGCTGTCGTACATCTTACTAAAAGAATCTGTGTTCGTTAACATTCGCTGAATTCTATCCAATAGATAATCGTACCGCTTTGAGCAACTAAAATAAAGCCAGGTTGCTGACAGCCTGAACTTTCAAATTCGAGAAAAAACATAAAACGAGTTCGAGAAACAAAGACTTCATGAGATGTTGTTGATAGCAAAATCAATTTTTCCTCTGTGAATGAAATAGAAACTGTGTTTATTTTATATGAAGTATCATTTCCACTACAAATTTTCTTTAAAACTGATCGCTTATTCAACTATCACTATTATAATGGGTTTTGCTGAATTCTTTGGCTCATTGATTAAGTCTCAAAACCGATTGCTTTTACAATTTCACGTTTAACTGCTTTATACCTTTCCTTTATAATCGTGAATCGACAGCGCAATATGGAAAAAGTTATCGTCAACAAAACTTAGAAGATTCAAGTCTGATATCGTCCCTCCTAAGAAAGTTCAATTTTACCTGTTTCATTCGCATTTATAAATTGCTTTTTTTGTCGCATACTTTTTCTCGCTTAATTAAAAATCAGAATGTTCTTAGGATCTTTTTTGTAAAAATTCGGCCGTTTCAATTTGTTATCGAATAAGATAAGATGATCTTGAGATACTCAAGCTGTCGCAGGTACGAATGGGAATTCTTTTAATTTGTACGTGCTGATGGTAATCCTACTCTCATAATCCTTCATTTAGATACATTTTTATTTATGTGTACTGTTATTTTATACAAGCGCAGAGTAAGCAGCAAATTAGACACCTTGATGCTAGATCTTCGAAATTAGAACGGAAAATTCAATATACTTAATTGAAAGCGTCACTTGTTTGTGCTGTTATTTTTAATTAGCGGTAATTCCAGTCGATAAAAAGTATCGTTGAAAAAGAAACATAAGCTTGCCATCAATTTCAACGATCCGGAAGAATTTCGGAAAAATCAATCTTTTTTCATTATGTCGTAAAGCGCAAGAACCCGCCCGCTGTTTAGCATTTATATAGTTTCGTCCGATATCCTGAAGCACTTTGTTTCTCATAAAAAGCCATGAAAAATTCCCCTAAGAACATACGTACTAATACCTTATTGCTTAATAAAAGTCCGAATGGCGGAAATAGTGTACAAAAACTTTATTGGACGACGAAAATGTATAAAGCAACCCGCAAACATTTATTAACGGTCGCGCAAAGCGATGAAAAAACTAAACCCAGTCCGCGACTCTTTTTTCGTTTATCCCGTTTTATTGTTTTCATGCTCGTTCCCGTCCAATGTTTTGAAAAAAAGACATTTTCCAAATGAGTCTGGCAAAATATTTATGGTTGGCGTGGTCGAGCTGAGCTGATTCAATTAAGCATCCGATTCCTCTCGAGGATCGTTCGAACCCATTTCGCGTAATCCATTCGGAAATGCGCCACTTATTCGTTTTCATTTGGGATATTTTCCCTAATTCCGTCATCATTATTGCTGAATTACTCACAACAATAACCGAAAAACCGAATTAAAGATTCGCGGTGCAACGAATAATTCTTTTTCATGTTCTTTTGAGCTGAATGAATCAATTCAACTAATTTTAAACGTTCAATGAATGCGTTAAAGTGAATAATATTCTCACGAATGAAATAAAAGCCTACCTGGCCCATTTGCGGACGGTTTTTGACTGTTTTTGTATACAATTGCATCAATTTTTTGAGACGCATTTTACCTTATGAAATTCATTCTTCAAAGCGGATTCGGCATTTAAAACAAATGCGATCTATGCGATGCAGTGCTTTTTTAGCAAGATTAATGATAAAATGATAAAATTTATTAATGAAAAATTCTTTAGCTTTATTAGTAGCAGCGTTCATAGATAAATGATAAAATTTATCATGAGCCAGCACACATATGCACTGCCATTATTCTTTAAAAGTACTTATTGATATGAAGGAATAATTTCGAAATGCACAGACTGCTGGTGAAATACATTCTTTGTATCTATATGTTTCGTAGTTTTTATGTCAAAATTTTTTTATTGTCCTATGCTCCATCAGACGTATGAATATATTCAAAAATTTCAAAAAAGCGCTTTGACGTTCTGCTAGCAAATTTGTTTTCAAGGGAAGCATGTTAAAATATTAACCTTTCGATGATTCCGAATTTTCATTCTTTATCCACGAAAATTATTTCTAAAATCCTTCCATTGAAATCTTCCTGAGGTACGTTTCCACGGGACTTCGTTTTTTACCCGATTCTTGTCTGGCATTTTTCTTTTTTCATACTACATGCCTTGAATAAATGCTTATTTCGAAACAAATTAGAAGCACATGCTTTGCAAGTTTGAGCTTATTGTTCTTTTCGGTCCAAAATTGAGCAGAATGAGATGTTTTTATCAGTTCGCTCAAAACGATGCTCTTGAACTTTTTGAGAAGTTTTAAACTTATTTGAAACGTCATCATGACGACAGATAGCTATTTTCTCCTGACGCCAAAGTCGTCCCGCACGGACATAAATCAATGACGTCACGCCTAAGGAATGATATTTGCTCAGGATAAAAAACCTTGCCCTCATTTTTCTCTCTCTCTTACTTATCATAAGGATCTTACAGAAACGAACTTAAATTTATTGAACGTTTCTAGAGTAAACAGCTGTTTGCGTACTCTAATAAAATCCATTCAGAAAACTATTCCGTCAATTTAAGTATAAAAATAGATGCCAGGGATGGTGCTTGGCATACATGATCTTGGATTGGGGGTTTGAGGCGGGTTTTACCCCCTGAAAAATTTTAACCCCATTGCAAAAATTTTTTAACCCTTCTCCCCCAGAATTCGCGATTTTTTGAAAGTTGCCTGAAATTTTCTGAAAATTTGTAGAATTGATGCATTTTTAAGCGTTTTTATCTATCTATCTGCTCAAAAGTGCCAAACTTTCTGCGCTTCGCGCCATTACACTCGTGTTTTGACTGATCAAGACTCCGGACTAGCTAGATCGGCATTAACGTTAAACTCTAGAACCGTAAGCCTCGCACATATTGCAACAAAAATCGAAATTTTATTATAAATCATTTGCTTATCAAGTCGTGTCGTAGTTTTCGGCTGCTTGATGCTTGACCATTATAGATCGATGATGTCGAATTTTTAAACTCCAACAAACTTCCAAATTGGTCGAACGTCAAATTGTCCTTTTCTGGACTAGATTTCAATATATTCTGGCTTAAATCAGGCTTAGAAGCGACTTTATTATTTAAAGATACAAAGTCGGGTTTAAGCCTAGTTTAAACCGATTCAAAGTTGTCAGCTTTGAGTCAGGCTTAAGCCTAAGGTCTCATCATTAAAACAAGTACGGATTTAAACCACATATGAGCTTGGGGTCTGCTGGATCGCTCTCAGAATCTGGGGACCTCCAAAGGTGATAGACCCCCAGAATTGAATTTTTGGTGCTATTTTTGGCAATTTAGCTCCAACGAAGCTTTTTAGAATTTGACTGCTGCTCATCAATGACTCAAACTCGGCTTAAGCCAGAGAATCCTAAAACCGGATCTCGCCTCTCTCTCATGTGCATGTGCAATCGTTATCATTCTTCATTGATCTTTTTCTTATATCCGATTGCCACGGCTGAATGGATGTTTTCTCTTTGCATCAATAACTCTTGCTTACGTATAAACTTAAGCTAGATTAGCCATTAAATCAGTTGCGCTAAATGAGCGCACAAAAAACGTAGAAAATAAGCTAAAATTCGAGAAGTTATTATGACGCTTGGAAGCGCATTATCAAAAACTCAGAGAGCAAAACAATGAATAGATTACATATTTGCGTGAACGCATTAGCTGGAAAGCAATTTATATCAGATAAATACCTGAAAGTGGGCGATGGTTACAAACAACTGGAAAAAGACAGATTAACTGAAAATGCAAAAAAATAATACAGTTGTCATTGAACAACTGTGTCAGGGCCTGAAGTAAACGACTTAAGGAGTTTAGTGCTGAAAAATGCAGCAAGTGGTATTGGAAAACTAAGGATTTTTTAGCCAATTGATGAGATACGAGTAAGGATTGGAAAAAAATTAGAAGAATTAAAGGTAATAGCTCGTAGAAGACTCTGTAAAGAGGTGGGTTCGCCTAACGTTTTTATTTTTGAAAACAATTCAACTGTTCATACATAAGACTGTGCGTTCGTATGGATGCACAGCATCGCCGATCGGAGGGGAGGGTGTTCGGCCGGTCTGGGGAATCGGGAATTGAGCTCTTTTGGGCCAAAATGACCTTAAAAACTGGTGTAAGCGCTAAAAGAGCGTTGAAACTACGTTATTCATAACACAGTTTCTGGTCACAATTTAAAGTATTTTTAAAGAAAATTTATTATTTTCCTCCATTTTTTGCCTTCATTTTGCGTTATTTTCACGAAAAAATTTTCCATTTTTCCATTTCGAGGTCTAGACCCCCTCAAACCCCCTCCACGTGCAAGTCTGGTCTGGACCTTCCCCAGAATCCGGCGGATCCCCCCTTACCAAATCGATAGACCCTCAGAATTGAATTTTAGGTGTTATTTTTAGCAATTTTGCCAAATCGGACCCAACCCTAGAATTTCGTTGCTGACTTGGTATGGCTTAAGTGTTTCGCCAGCTCATCTGCCAGAAATGAATACCTATAATTTTGTTGCGTGTAATCAGAAGTGGGAGCGTTTTGCGCAGACATGCAAGTGGGATTTTTTGGGTGAAGGCTTTAAAATGAAAAAAAGAGAGATTTGTAGAGAAAATAAGGCAAAATAAAGGCCAAATATAGATGAAAATCATTGTGCAAAGTGCTTGAAATGAAGCAGAAACTTTGGTTTAAAATAGTTCTTACGCTATTTGAGTGCATATCCCAGTTTCGCGGCGATTTTGAATTAAAAAACTCTCTGACTGACCTCCAGACCATACATAGGCAGCGACCAAATTCTGGGAACTGGATTCCGATAGGGAAAAATCGCCAAAAATAGCACCCAAAATTTCAATTCTGGAGAGCCTGTCGATTTTTTTTGGGGGGGTCACCAGATTCTCGAGGGAGGGTTCAAACCCCTTCCCCACGCCCTTGTGTGCTCCAGACCATCTGATCCCTATCTGTGCTTCTACGATCGTGCGTTAACAATCTAATTTTTAATAGACTTAAGCTTCTATTAAGTGTTTTTATTAATTATTAGGCGATTTTTCAAAAACATTAATCACGAATTCTTAGGCGAATATAAAAGCAGGCTTGCTTTCTTTTAATTCTAATTCGTTGTGCCATTGTTATTATTGCAGACACAATATCTTATTCACCTAAAGTGTAGTTTTTGTGTACAAAATCAGCCTATTTACAGGAATTAGTTGATATGATAAACGAAGTTGATATTGACGGCAATGGCCAAATTGAATTTCCGGAATTCTGTGTCATGATGAAACGAATGATGAAAGAAACCGATTCCGAAATGATACGCGAAGCATTCCGAGTGTTCGACAAAGACGGGAATGGAGTAATTACTGCTCAAGTAAATCGGTTTGTTAATTTGTGTGCATAAATTGAGAATATAAATAAAAATAATATAAAATATAGAAACTAACACTTTCTTTCAAAAGTGACGGAATTTTTGAAAAATTCTTTGTAAAAAATAAGTCGAACTCGAACTTTAGCTCTTACTTCAAGAATTTTCGATAATAAGTAACCTATTTTGGAGAAAGATCATATGATAATTAATAATAAATAAATACGATAATTTAATTTTGATTAATTAACTAATCGTAATGAATTTATTAATTAATTCACTCAAAATTACATTCTTAATTAAAAAAATCAAAATTAGTTAATTGATTCTTATTTGATTAAGAAATCATTGATTAATTTTTTAAATGAATTAAGTCTTAATTCATTAACTGAACCTTAAATTAATTGCCTTTTACCTTTAATTTATTCATGGTAATAAGATAAAACAACAAAGTATTCTGACATTTCTTATCAAGTTTTATCCATCGTCATCAAAAATTGCATAAAAGACTAAACAGAATTAGGAATTCAACTGTAGGGTCTATGGGGGTTCTCCATTCCATTTCCCCATGTTCTCGTGCCATTCTCATTCAATTATGTTCTAAATGCCTTCTCCTATGTATATTTATGCACTTTACTATAGCCCGGACACTTTAGGGTAAACCAGGACACTTTGGTATCTTAAAGTGTCCGGCCGAACACTTTAAGGTGCCAGACACTTTAAGGTGTGACACCGGCATGTCGCTGTAGGGGAAATGAACGGGCCAGTCGCCTCAAAATTTTGGTGGCATGAGTTTTTAAAAGGGTTTTTTAAAGAGGAATACTCAAAATTCTTGTAGTGCATCTGATTAAGCGTCAGAATAGATTTTAGTATACTTTGGATTCTAATAAGACCAAAATCTTCAAGTAATTATCGGATTAATGTTTTTTGAATAATGTTTGTCTTCTAGAGAGCCCAAATCTAAGAAAGATCAGGTTAATATGTCGACATTTTCCAGCGCTTCGCACAGAATTAATCATTTTTTATATAGTTATCTTTGAGTAACGATTTAATAGAAATTTTCAGTAGAATTGAGCTTGAATGGAATATTGAGAAATCACTTGTGTGACTATTTTGAGCTAAATTTTTTATATATTACCAGGCACGTAGCTTGTCGTCCTATCTTGGGGGACCAACGCCAATGTTTGCGGGGACTAAGCCCAAAAAAGCCAAAAATAGCACAAAATAACGTCTGAAAAGTCCTATTTTTCCGATTTTTCTGAATTTGAGGGGGAACCCCCATTCCCCCCAGAGATACGTGCCTGTATATTACTGAGATAAAGTGAAAGTCCTTTAACTTTTTCTACTCCAGTGTATAGACTCTCTAATAATTGTTCTAAAATTCCTTTACTTTTGCCAATCCCGCATTAGTTGTGGAGATATCTGACTTCAAAATTTACGTTATTTCTAATGTGTAAAGAAATTATTTCTTGGCGCAGGATAAGCCATAAATAAGCCAATTTTCAGCTCGATAAATGCTCTAGGAATACGTCATCGTTTCTTTTTTCTGGTAAACTTCGAAGACACCTGCACCTGTTTTCATTATTTGTCTCTTAAATCTGTCAAGAGCTTTAAAGTTTCCAACATATGTTTGACTGTTTTTTGATGAATTTGGAAAACGACTCATATTTTTCAATCTATTGGGAGAAAAAAATTGAAATGAGTCGAATTTAGCAGGGGCCTTTATCTCGTGTTTCACTTGAGCGTTATTCTAAAAATCCGTCGCCATCTGAAATGCCTTAAATAATTAGCTTCTTGTCATATCGTATGAAGTTTCCAAAAATTATAATTCCAAACTAAAGATACTTAGATAGAAATCGTCGAATCTTCGCGCCACATGTTGCTCGTTTGAAAGTTGCCCAGACTTTTTGAAAACAGACTTGCATTCCAAGCGCGCTTTTATAAGGAATTTCGAGCATTTTTCAAAAAAGTTGATTGATGAGAAACGACATTGTTTCATTCTTCATTTTTTATTCACGCTCTAGCTTGCTTCTATCTGAAAAGCACACCTCAATTTAGGCTTTCAACTTAGCTCATAACTATCTCATATGACTTTATTAATGCGCCAGAGCTCAAAATGCTTCGCATTGAAAAAGGCATATTATACTTCACAATCCATTGCACATGTGCAAAAATAACAACGACTTAAATCCTCAATCTTATTTACAGAAATCGTTAAATGCTATTTTTCTCTCAAGTTTCGCTCATAAAATTAAGCAGTCAATTAAATGCAATTATTGCTACTCAGACGCTTGACCCAATTCAATTAAATTTATAATAAATTAAAATTAAAATTGCATTATTTATAATCTATGTTTAAAGCCAAGTTGTTAAATACGTAGACGATGTTGTAACAAAGAATTTCATCAGGGTGACATATTTTTCAAGAATTCCGCTATTTTATGATGCATATGGGCATGCAATTTAGCGAAGAAGAGGTGGACGAAATGATTCGCGAAGTGGACGTGGACGGCGATGGACAGATAAATTACGAAGAATTCGTACACATGATGACCGACCGTTGATCGGAATGGTCCCTAAATGAAATACTTTAATCTCGCTTATCCTGTTTTCCGCTTATCATTAAGTACGTTACGCCTGTACATCTGTAAATCATATGTTTCATATTATTAGTATAAAGTCGCAAGCATAAGAGAAATGTCGCTCGTTTCCTTCCGACGTTTTTTTCTCCATCTTTTCCACTAGTCGCTCAATTTCAATTTAGATGAGCAGGTGCATAAGTACAGTATGCAACGTCCAGATCGTTCTCGTGAAACGAATGCGATTATTTTGGATTCTGCAACGAGATTAAAATCTTTTTACCGATAAAGAATATTACCTGTATATCTTAAAGCAGAGTATTCTTCCTTCAAAGTGGATCCTTGCTAGCAACCTTATTGATGTTCTATCTGAACAGCGTTAGCTCAATCGCACTCATTTGTACAAGTACAAGCGGTGAACAACTTCAATTAATTGATCTCTGCGATAAAATCTATAGTCCGTTTCATTTGGGCTAAATTCTAAGAATTCTTACCGAGAGTAGGCCGACAGATAACGACAATTATATATCATTTCGATACTATAATCGCAATCTGTCAGCTTATTGTCAGAAATTAATTTTAAAACTTATGCCCAAACTTGTGTGAAACAGACTACTGTGAGACAGTTTGATGCTCGACGAATAAGGGAAATTTAACGAGTTTGCAGTATTTTTTAGGTAAAATTGCTCTTTATAGTAATAACAGAAAGTCATCTATATGAAAAAATAATAAAATAAATTGAAAAAATGAAATAAAATAAAAAATAAATAAATAAATAAATAAATAAATAAATAAATAAATAAAAGGTAAATAAATTAGGCATGCTGTTAGTATAAAAGAAACAAAAAGACGCGAGAAATAGTATATACACAAGTACATAAAAAGCACACAAAATTATATTATGAGAAATTACGGGTTTTACGAGGTGCAAGAGTTCAAGTGAAACGAGAGAAGTAAGCAGGAGTCATTTCGATACTATAATCGCAAGTATATGCATAGATTACACTTGATTTTCAACCAATTCTTCTTTCACTATTCTCACAAAGATTATATCAGAACATTGTGGTCTCCTTTTTGTTTAGTGCATGAATCTGCTAATCTAATGTAGCACCCGTTTTCTCCATCGATAGAAGGGCGACTTAGTCGTCATCTAAGCCGTCGAGCTAAGCAACTTCATGCAATATGTTGAATAGTCTTCATCTGCTCTCCCTGCGTGTTCACGTCAAAAAAGACTATTTCTGACGTGTCGGACAATGCTTGTCCTTTTAAGAAGATGAAAGAATTTCAGAAGAATTTTTAACAATCGGGAGTAAATAGAACAATATAGTCAAAAAGTGAGCATATGGCGCAGCTCGAAGTGCGAATTGATATTTTTAAGCCGAAAGCAAACTAAAATGTTTAAAACATCACATTTCTTCGATTTTCTTTTTGGAAAATCCACAGTTCTGGGGGGATCGCAGTCATTTTGCGAAGTAAGTCACAAGCCATTCCGGGGGTGTAACCCCCCCAGAATACGCAATTCTTGCTCGCAACTCGTTTGATTCGATAATGATTAACGAGGAAGGATAAAATAAAGGGAAGTGGTGCAGAACGCAGCTCATCGTTTGCAAAAACTATCATCATAGGCACACCTGGGCGTGGGGAGGGGGTATGCATCCCCCCGAGAAATCAAAATAACCCCCAGAAATCAAAATACCCCCCAGAAATCAAAATACCCCCCAGAATTCAATTTTTGAAAATTTTTTCGTTTTTTTCGCAATTTTTTGATGCCAATGGATAGTGCTCGATGAGAAACGTCGAAAAATGGTGTTATTCCGCCATACCACCATTTTTAAGGCCATTTTTGGACCTTCAAAAAATCTTGCATTTCCCTCCCAGAATTTTCTTGCTGCCCACTTATGATCATAGGCATGTAATGTATGGCTAAACATTTTTAATTTTTTGTTTGTTAAATACACAAGTTGCGTTGCGTTACATACAACATACTATGTTATAAGGAAGCGATGATAACACCAAACTCGAAATTAATTTGAATCCAGTCCAGAGACGATGAACGTAATTTAGTAACTAAATATGAGGGGTAAGGCAAGGCAGTTTGAGAGTCGCCGCTATAATCGCCTTACGCACGTGGACTGGTTGAATTATTTTCTTTCGAACCACATTACCTGTATCTCGTGATAAATGCTGGTGTAAAGCGACTGCAGATTTTTAAATAAAAGGTGCAAGCTTATAAGGAAGAACATAAAAATTTCAAGAATTCTGATATGTATTTTTCATCCTTGCATTCAGTGAAAAAATCCAGGTTAAATGCAAAAGTGAGTTTTTACTTGTCTAATTTTTTCACTGTTTGTCAGATGACCCGGTCGCCTCCAACTCCGTCGCGCAACGAAGGAGTCTTGTTCCCTAAATCGTAGCATCGAATAAATGAAACACTATGTTTGCATCTATTCAATCAGTTGGAAACGGGTTTTGACAACCTCAACGATATTTTGTGAGTAAGCAAGACCGAACGACTTTTGTTAAAGGTCTACGAGCCTTATTCATCAGTTATAAACAAAACTAAGGTTCTTGCCTCAGTTTAAACCGTCTTGTTCAATTATAATATTAAGGCAAAGAAAAATGCTTCGATGGAACAAACAAGATGAATATACTTGGGATTGTGAATAAGTAAGGATGTAAAAGGAGGGTACTAGAAAAAGCTACCTATGCATATGCCTAAAGTCGCGAAATCTGTTAAAAATCAGACTTTCTCTAAACAGCGCGAAAAATCGAAGTAAACTTTGCGGCCTGCAGATTGAAATAAACTTTTGAATTAAAAAAAACATTTTTAAAGCAGCGAGTTAGCTATGCAGTAGCTATGGGAAAGTAAATGAAGTAAACTACGAGCGACTTCGTGAATTAATTGAATAAAATGGCAAACATCGATGCATTGAAGAAAATCAAAGAAATTGTTGGTTCAAAGCAGTAGGAAACGAATAAGCTTATGTGAAACAGACTTCACCTCGGTACACTTGTTTGTCCGCAATGATTGTGTGCACTAACAAACCAATTGACGCTAGAGCTTGCTATAATGCTCATTATAACAAAATAAAACACCATTCAATACAACTATAATTAGTTTTCTATCAATCACGATACGAAGCAAGTCAGCATTGCAACTTGTAAGCAATTTATAAAAAGTGAACATTTTTGATTGTTTGTACATTTTTACGTGCAGCATTGAAAATTATTTAAAGAAGGTTACACTTCTTCAGAGGCCGCAGAATATACTTTGATTTTTCGCGTTTTTAACAGATATTGCGACTTTCGGCATATGCAGAGGTAGCTTTTTACTAATTCCCTCCTTTTACATCCTTAATCATCTACAATCCCAATTATATTCGTCTTTTTTGTTCTATCGGAGCATTTTTCTTTGCTAGTACCCTACTTTTAATTAGCACGATTTGAGTAAATCAGTCAGTAAACACTAGCTACAATAAAGACAGCAGTCCAAGAAAGCGTAAAACAATATTATTCTTACGCAAACATTGGGTGTAAAGAACACTTACGTCTAGATTCGTAATCCTGATTGTTACGTTATTATATTTCAACTATATAAACATTCAAGAAATTTGATAAACCCAGGGGTGCATAACGGTTAAGTACTACAACAATAATTAGCTCTGATAGCTGATGCAGAAATTTCTCATTGGGCAACACGTTGTAATTGAAGGAATTATTATTATGCCGATGTAAATAAGTAAAGATTACTAACCAAGTTAATGATAAACATCCGGCGGCAGCATAGAATTGCTATCGAAAGAAGCGGCGCACAAAACACCAGCGGCGTACCAATCATACCTGGGCGTGGGGGTGGAGGTATGCACCCCCCAGAAACCAAAATACCCCCAGAATTCAATTTTTGCAATTTTTTGTTTTTTCGCAATTTTTTATGCCAATGGATGGTGCTCGATGAGAAACGTTTAAAAAGGCGTTATTCGCCATACCACAATTATAAGGCCATTTTTTGACCTTTGAAAAATCATGCATCCCCAGAATTTTGGTGCCGCCCACCTATGGTAGCAAGCTTCGACTAACTATTAGGGGCGAAGAATCGCGCCAAACTTTTTTTATAAGGGGCGAAAACAGCACGTCGCAAACACATGTTGACTAACGCGTCCTATCACACGCTGAAACCAATCGCGCCAAACACCGACCAAAGCGGACAGCGGGCCAACCAATGAACCAAACAACGCATCATAAAATCTCAGCAATCATAGGTAGCGCGGAGGCGCGTATCTATAATATACATGGGTACCCTCAACATATGTCCCCCCTCACAGCTATAACGGCACATATCTAAGAGGTGCGGTTTTTTTAAAAGGTAGATAATAAAAAACTTAGGACCCCCATTTTTTTCTTGTTTAGACTCAATACCGAGCGCGTCGTGAGTGTGTAAAGTTACACCAAAAATTCAAATGATTTGCAGAGGGCCAATTTTTAGAAAAATGTTTTCCCTAATCTGTAGGTTACGAATCTGGTCTTAAAATTTCTTTACACTCATTGGTTGTTGTACAGGAGTGTAAAGTAGACGGTTTTTCACTGTTTTCATGTGCAAGAGCATACCTAACTCACTTTTACATTCTATGCAGTCTGATTGGTTTCAAAAGGTAGACGGTTATAAAATCTAGGGGAGTCTTCTTTTATTTTATTTTTTAAAGTAATATTTTCAAATTGAGAGGCGATTTATTGTAAAGAGTCTGGGACAAAATAATATTTTCCCCCTGCCATATTCTCCACTTAGTAGACAGAACGTGGTAACTACCTTTAAAATGTGCCTCGTCTTAAGCGCTACACGTCAAAATTTATTTTGTTTGTTTACAATCAATATTGCGTTATTAGTGCAGGTGTAAACTTTACACTTTCGCCCAGAGCGTCGTGGATGATGAATTGATAAAAAAATGTTCTCCGTAAGGTCAGAATAATGAATCTGACATTTAAACTTTTCTACAGCCACTGTTTGTTGAGGTATGAAGGGTTGAACTTTGAATTAATAGGGAGCGCGTTAGCGCGTACCTATAATATACTTGGGTACCCCCAACATATGTCCCCCCTCACAGCTATAACAGCACACATCTGAGATGTGCGGTTTCCTTTAAAAGGTAGATAATAAAAAACTGAGGACCCCCATTTTTTGTTTACACTAAATACCGAGCGAGTCGTAAATGTGTAAAGTTTACACCAAAAATTCAAATGATTTGCGGAGGGCCAAATTTTTTTTATAAATGTTTTCCTTGATTAGTAGGTTACGAATCTGGTCTTAAAATTTCTTTACACTCATTAGTTGTTGCACAGGAGTGTAAATTAGACGGTTTTTTACTGTTTTCATGTGCACGAGCATATCTAACTCAGTTTTACATTCTATGCAGTCTGATTGATTTCAAAAGGTAGACGGTTATAAAATCTAGAGGTCTTTTTTATTTTTTTTCAAACAATATTTTTTAAATTTAGAGGCGGTTCATTGTAAACAGTCTGGGACAAAAAAATATTTTTTCCCTGCCATATACTCCACTTAGTAGACAGAACGTGGTAACTACCTTTAATATGTGCCTCGTCCTAAGAATGTGCCTTATCCTAAGCGCTACACGTCAAAAATTTATTTTGTTTCTTTACAATCAATATTGCGTTATTTATGCAGGTGTAAACTTTACACTGAAAATTTTTTTGCGCCCAGAGCGTCGTGGATGATGAATTTTTTTAAAAAATGTTCTCTGTGAGGTCAGAATAACGAATCTGAGCTTTAAACTGTTCTACAGCCACTGTTTGTTGAGGTATGAAGAGGTAAACTTTGAATTATATATCCATTCTCTAATGCCGATAGATAACTCCGTATTGCATATTGTTTGATCAGATTTTTCTTATTTCAGAGGTTGTTGACTCGTCTTTAATAAATAATTATTTTTATTATCATAAATGCACTATTCTTAAACTTCAGTAGAATGATGATATTCTTTAATAATTGACTAAGTATTAAAATTCGCCGATTTGTCGAGTTGGTGCAGAGGCTGACGCATCCGTTCTCGCATGCGGGTTTAAAAAAGACTAATGGGTTAAAATCTTCAGAGTACTGACTTTTTCATTTAGTTTAATTCTTTCGGCAAAACCATGCACTTTCGACTTGTTTATGTCTGCCAACAACTCCGGTTATGAGATTTAGGAAATTTTTCAGACAGAAATGTACTATGGATCAAGGGCAGGGCTATCTTATGTTTACCAGCAAACTTTTCTGCAATCAATACTCAATTAGTACCAGGGATTTAAACTTTACACTCTAGTGGATGAGTAAAAAATAGATTTTGTCCAAGATTTCTCTGCCAACTTTTTCGATTATGAGTTGGGATGGATTGAATAAAACAGAAATGAAATAACTTTCAAAGGCTACAACAGGTCGGAGCAAGCCGCGTTCAAAAAAACGTAATATTGAGTTGTTCATGAGGGTGTAGTTCGAAATCTGAGGTGTAAAATGAGCGAAAAACAGGTTTTTTTCGTATTTTGATTGGTAAATCATATCAAATATTTTGCGGAACATAAGTTTCGCACATTCAAACGTACTACAATTGAAGGGCTACAAACTGGCCCGAACCGAATTTATTTACACTCAATGGGGCGTTAGGTTCAGTTTTTAAAGTTTACAATGTGGTGGACAGTGGAAAATACGTGTTTGTCCATTTTTTGTTCGCCACTTGCACTGTTCGAGGTCGAATAGGATTAAAATAAAGTACTTTCCAAGGGGTACGCGTCAGAGCGAATTGCGTTTGTTTACATCAATATTTAGCTTTTTCGGGAGGTGTAAATTCAAAAAGATGAGGGAGTTAAACGTGTTTCGGTCTTGTTTTTTTCTGCCAAGTTCTGGGTTACGAGCACACCTGGGCGTGGGGGGTTTGGGGGGTATGCACCCCCCAGAAACCAAAAAACCCCTAGAAATCAAAATACCCCCCCCCAGAATTCAATTGCAATTTTTGATGCCAATGGATAGTGCTTGATGAGAAACGTCGAAAAATGGTGTTTTTATCGCCATACCACCATTTTTAAGGCCATTTTTCGACCTTCAAAAAAATCTTGCACCCCCGCCCCAGAATTTGCTTGCTGCCCACGAATGGTTACGAGTCTGGACATAATCTCAAGTCTAAAAATTAACCAGAAACTAAATGTGATACGCCACTTTGTTTGCACTCAATAGTGGTGTAACGTGCTTTACATCTGATATTTATTTGTCCTCGGTCCATTGTGGAGAATTAATCTTTTCATAAATGTTGGTCATAATATCACAGTAATATCAGAATAACGAATCCGACTGAAATTTTCTTTACACTCTGTGGTTGTGTAAAATTTACACTGCATCTTAATTTTAGTTCTAGAGCCTTGCGGAAGCTTAATTTTTTCAAAATGTTCTACGTAAAATTAGCATTGGGAATCTGATTGTTAGTTTTCTATACACCTAGTAGTTGTGTAAAGTTTGCACTATTCATTCGTTATCAATATGTACTTTATACTATAAATTTATTTTACTTCCAAAGCTGCGCGTTAGTGTTTCTTACACTTGATATTTGCGTAAAGTTTGCGCTGAAAAACTCTGTTCTGTTTAAATAATGTAAGGTAGTCTTGTTTAAAAAGGATAATGCTGATGTTAAGAACAATATTGTTTTCCGCGTTCTTGGACTGCTGTCATTATTGTGTGTTTACTTACTGATGTACTGAAATCATGCTAATTAAAAGTAGGGTAGTAGCAAAGAAAAATGCTCCGATGGAACAAAAAAGATGAAAATACTCGGAATTGTGGATTATTAAGGATGTAAAAGGAGGGGACTAGGAAAAATCTACCTAAAGTCGCAAAATCTGCTAAAAAACACTTTCTCTAAGCAACGCTAAAAATCGAAGTATATTCTGCGGCCAACAGATTAAAATTAATCTTTAACCATAAAAATGATTGAAAAAGCAGCACGCTAGCTATTCAGTAGCTATGGGAAATGATATTGAGTAAAAGTCTTTCTAAGCCAATTGAATGAAATAGCAAACATCGATGCATCCAAGACAACTGAAGAAATTATTGGTTTAAAACAGTAGGAAACGCGTAAGTTGACTAAAGCAGACTAAATGTGAGTACAGTAGCATTCCCGTAACGATTGTGTGCACTAATTAATCGGCCCCTGCTTTGCTTGCTATAATGTTCATAACAAAATAAAACAACTTTAAATACAATACCACTTAGTTTTCTATCAATCAAGATCCGAAGCTAGTCAGCGTTGCTACTTGCCAGCAATTTAAAAAAAGTAAACATTATAGATTTTGTTTATACACTCTTATCTGAAACTTTGAACATTATTTAAAAAAGACACTTTGTTCGAAGCCGCAGGATATACTTCGGTTTTTTGCGTTGCTTAGAGAAAGTGTGATTTTTAGCAGATTTTTGCGACTTTAGGTAGATTCTTCCTAGTCCCCTCCTTTTACATCCTTAATAATCCACAATTCCAAGTATATTCATCTTTTTTGTTCCATCGGAGCTTTTTTCTTTGCTAGTAATAATTATATGTTAACTGCCCGCAATGTGAACAAACGTTTTAATACAATATGGGTCTCAAAAATAATGTCATTAAACAGT
This sequence comes from Mermis nigrescens, assembly GCA_036768485.1. NCBI lineage: Eukaryota > Metazoa > Nematoda > Enoplea > Mermithida > Mermithidae > Mermis > Mermis nigrescens. The sequence continues at coordinate 777,960 of JAVLUZ010000068.1, forward strand.
TAGAAAAGCGTTGCTTTTACGATACAATTCTCAACGAAAGAACATTCATATTTGTATGAGAGTAGATAGATGACAAAATTGCCTGACGATAACATTACCATGGAGCTAAACAATGTAAATTACACGTAAAAACAGTATTATGATTATTAAGACGATAACATGAATACAAAGTTAAGTAAGGCGCACAAAACAAAAGTATTTAGCAATAAATTATGCATATGCAACATGACGTTACATGAAACATTTTGAAAAATTGCAGCGCTCTGTTACTGAATATAATTTTTAGTGTGAATTTTACATAAATACTGGGTAAAAGGAAACGTACTGTCAGATTCATAATTCTGACCTTACGGAACAAATTAAAAAAAATTTACGTCCTGCAACGCTCTGCAAGTAAAATAAATTTGTAGTGTAAAGTACACATGAACAATAAGTGAATAATACAAACTTAACACAACTACTGGGTATAAAGAGAACTAGCAGTCAGATTCGTAATTCTGACTTAACGCAGAATATTTTTGAAAAAATTAAGCTTCCGCAAGGCTCTAGAACTAAAGTCAATTTGCAATGTAAATTTTACACAACCACAGAGTGTAAAGAAGATTTTAGTCGGATCCGTGATTCTGATATTACACTGATATTACGACCAATATTTATGAAAAAATTAAGTTTCCACATTAACCTAATGATAAATAAATATTAGATGTATACCAGTTTACACCACTGTTGAGTGTGAACAAATGCGCCCAAGTCGCGTGTCACATTTGATTCCTGGAAAATTTTTAGACTTGAGGTCATTTCCAACTCATAGAGAAGTTAGAAGACAGAAACACGTGTAACACACCCAATTTTTTACTTTACACCCGCCGAAAAAGCTCAACATTGGTGTCAACAAACGCAATTTGCTGGACGTGTACCCCTTAGAAAGTACTTAGTTTTTATTCTATTCGATATATGCCGACTACTTAACGGAGAAAGTAGCGAACAAAAAAACGGACGAAAACGTATTTTCCACCATCTACACATTGTAAACTTTAAAAATCTGAGCCTAACTACCTATTAATTGTAAAGAAATTCGGTTTGGGCCAGTTTCGTAGTACATTTCTACTGGAGCAAATTTTTAAGGACTAATAACCGGAGTTGTTGGCAGACCAAATACAAGCCGAAATTTGCCTTCTTACCCTCAGATTCTTTACATTCTTAACGCTATCACTCCAAAATGAGTAATTTTTCAAAAGAGCTAAAATGGAATAAAACAGATTATAGCATTTTAAAGATCGCCTATAAATTCCGTTTACCATTGTAGAACGTCTGATTGTCGTCGAAGCAACATGGGTTTAATTCCTGCTGCAAGATTTTTATTTAGCGCATTTACTGTAGTATGTCAAAGCACTGTTTAGATAGGTACTTGAATTAAGTCTATATGGACGGTTTAGAGCATTAAAAATGAAAGAATTGCGGCTGCTCGCCCCACTCTACTTTTCTGTCGAGTTACAGTAAATAACCCAGTTAGGTATACTGCAGCCTGCAAAAAAATTTACTGAAAAAGCTCTCGAATAAATGAAACAGACTATATGTAAATACATAGCTACATTTCTAAATGTTACTGATTGCACATTATTAAAACAAGATCGAAAATTGCTTTTTACTGTGGCAGGCACAATACATGGAAATTAAATTAGTCTAGATTCTCGTTTTGGTCTATTTGTCAACCAAAATTTTGGGAAATGGAAAAAATTTTTGGGCTTGGTTGGCATTTGTGAAAAATTTTCGTAATGTTAAAAATGTGTTTTAGAGAGGTTGGTACAACTTCAAAAATTTTTCGGCGATTTAATTCTTACTTGTTATTAATCTTTAAGCCGCGCCGCGCCACCAATTGCAGCATTTTTATCGACAATCTGGTCTAGAACTGCACTACGATTGAAAATCTATATCTTCTGCACGGATTTGGTTAGTTTTTGTAATGCAAAAATGATTTTAGAGAGCTAAAATTTCAAAATTTTCTGGCGCTTCGCGCCATTTGATAAATCATAGTTTTAATTGTCAAAAACGACTTCAGAATTGGCTAAAATGCTTTACTGAAGGAAGGAAATTCAAGTTTCAACAGAAATAACATATACTGATCGTGATATTTCTTGTAGAGCTTGAAATTTTTAAAAAAAGTGCATCAAACACCGCTATTGCATATGTACATTGGATTTTCTACTTGAAAACACTGATTTTTCAACACAGGCGCTTTACTTTTAACGTTTTTACACCTCCCGAAAAACGTGGAAAAAAGTCGGAAAAAGTGGAAAACAATTTCGGGTCTGGTCTATACCTACCTAATGTCAACCAAATCGCTGGGGAAAAAACTGGTGATTTCGTTCCCATTTCGTTCGCAGTGCGATACGATCACGCTCGCGACACCTAACTAGGGCTCCCATATGTCCTTTTTTATGAGGACAAGCCTTTTATTTGCATCAGCGTCCTTTTTTAAAACCTGTTCTTTTTTGTCCTTTTTTCGCTACTTAGACTGAAAAAATCTATACACAATTACCGTTGTGTCGGGTGACTGGCCATTCGCGAAGAATTTTGTTTTAAATTAATGCTGTACCGTTGTTATGAGCATTGATGGTCGTTTTCTAGACTAACTTTTTTTCTTTCAGGTTAATATAGTTTTATTTACTGTACTTATTTTATTACCCCGTAATTTTGCATTATTCTGAACTGCTCATTTTGCCATAAAAAGTAGGGTGTTAAACTTTCATGCTGCATTCAGAACGACAACTTACTTAGACAAATTCAATCTAGCAATAAGTATGTTCATTGATCTCATTGTATTGGTCTTGTATTAACTTAGTTGTGTATGATTTCAGTAAACATTTGTCAATTTAGACTTTTTGCGAAAAATGTCCTTTTTTCTGGCATAAAGTATGTGGGAGCCCTACACCTAACAAAGATTGAAGTTAATTTAGATCGAGAGCTCTCTATTCATTGTAAACTAATTAAGCCATTTGGGTCTGAGAAATGTGCAATAAATTTTTGTCGTACCTATAATAATAATAATAATATTAATAATATTTATTAGCCAATTACTACCGTAAAAAATGCAATAAAAAATCACATGAAAAATGATTTAACGGAAGATAATGTCGAAAGAACGAAAGAAAGTTTACAACATAGCATAGCAATGGCTGAGACGTACAGGCGGATCGCGCTCACGTACGCTCCTTTAGGAACTCATCTAAACAAAGTTTAGAAATAAAATCCTCTATTCGTTTAAAAGATCTACACTCATCAATGCTTTCTAGTACCTAGGAAAGTCATGTGAAACTCAGCTTTTGAAGTGTACAAACATGTGGGTTAAATCACTTGACGCATCTATTCGTATTGATGTTGTTTATGTCGATTTTAGCAAAGCCTTCGACTCTGTCGTTTATTCTAAATTGATAGAGAAGTTGAAGCATTATGGGATAAATGGAATGCTATTGAAATGGTTAACTTCTTTTTTGACAAATCGTACACAAAAGGTCAAAATTTTTGACGCTTTTTCTGATCGGAAACCAGTTATTAGTGGTGTACCTCAAGGTTGCGTTTTAGGACCCTCTTTGTTTCTGTTGTTTGTAAACGATTTTGTTCAAGCTGTTGAGCATAGTGAAGTCTTTCTCTTTGCTGATGATTCGAAGCTCTTTAATTTTTCTCAAAATCATACTTTGTTGCAAAAAGATTAGATAAGCTGGTTTCCTGGTCTGACGAAAATCAATTAAGCATATCTCTCCCTAATTGTTCTGTGTAATATCTAGGGTACGCTAATCTCTAAAGTTACATATCATATAAACAATTTTTTGTTATCTGACGCAGGTTCCTCAATTCGAGATCTAGGTGTTTCCTTAACAACAAACTTATCATCTAGTTGTCATTGTACTAATATATCAGCAAAAGCTTTGAGAATGAGTGCTTTGATTTTCAAATGTTTTGAATCACGTGATCTAAATTTGTTGGTTCTTGCTTTTAAGAATTATATTCGACCTACAGTAGAGTATGCTCCAAGTGTATGGAGCCCTTATTTGCTTTCTGATATCAACAGGGTTGAATGAGTACAGCGAAAATTTACTGAAAGGCTAATTGGATATATGGGACTTTCTTATGATGAAAGGCTGAAAGCCTTAAATTTAGAGAGGCTTGAACTCCGTAGAATTTATTTTGATTTAATTGTTACGTATAATATTATTCATAATAATCTCTTACCTTCTGAAGATTTTAGTTTTATGGTCATTCGCGTACTAGGAATGCATTTGCAAATCAGATCTATTTAGAAAAATTTCGACTCGATTGTAAGTAGTAATGTTTTGCTACTAGATCAGCTAGAGATATGGAACTATTTTCCACAATATATTCGAAATTCTCCAGATGTTGAGACATGTAAGAGAAATTTGAAAGAGGGTAATTTTGGGAATTTTTTGGTAGGGTACACGTGAGCGCAATCTGTTTGCCTGTGTGTCCAGGACATTACGCATTTTACACTATGCTATTTTATTTTTCTTGTGACTTTGTTTTACCCTTGTGTTTTCTCCGAATAAAGTATTAGTAGCATATTAGTGTGAGTTCAGGTCGAGTTTATACTTTGTGCTCAATGCATAATGTCTAAGGACAGATTTAGAGGGAGGAATGGAGTGCTTAAACCGCGCGCTTGGGACTAAATCGGGGCTGGAAAATACTAAAGTTTGAAAATTTCGCCGATTATGGTTTTTCTCGGCGTTTAATGGTTTTTTTAATGATTTTTCTAATGGTTTAATATTCTTCTGAATGTTGAATTCATAAACTAGGGAACCAGTTGATTAGGCAACTTCGAGTTCAAAATGACTGAAATTCGAAAAATTTCTCAGATAAAGTATTGAACACTACTAATGCGAACAACAAGAGAATAGGACGGCTTATGTCAACAAATTCTAAATTTTTCTTTTTTGGCGATGATTATGAATTAGCTGATGAACCTTGACCATTTTTAGGATGAATTTAGAATCGTAATTCGGCTGATTTTGTAAAAATTTTAACGTTATGACTCAAAATTGCAGTGCTCTTTTTGCAAAATTTTCCGGGGATCTGCCATGGATCCCACTGGGGGCGCTTGAGTGCGCCACCCTGGACCCCCAGCCCTAAAAGAGATGGTTTCCATTGGATTCTCACATTGGATTGATTCGCGTACTAGAAATGCATTTGCAAATTAGATCTATTTAGAAAAATTTCGAATTGATTGTAAAAAGTATTGTTTTGCTACTAGATCAGCTAGAATTTGGAACGATCGTCCACGATATATTCGAAGTTCTCCAAATGTTGAGACATTTAAGAGAAATTTGAAAATTTTTTGATGGGGCACCCGTGAGCCCAATCTATTTTGCCTGTGTGTCCAGGACATTTCGCATTTAACACTATGCTATTTTATTTTCATTGCGACTTTGTTTTACCCTTGTGTTTTTTTCCGAATAAAGTATTAGTATAAGTATTAGTATCCGGGTAGCGAAATTCGCAATATAAAATTCATCCTTTTGTCCCGTCGTTTAAAAGATAATTTTGGTCTTGACCCCCGAAACAAAATCCTGGATACAGGCCTGCTTGAAATGATTTTTTAGTATCAACTTACGATGATTTTTTTGAGTATCTTCTGTCGCTTTATGCCGACTCTTGCACTAATTATGCGCCTTTTTCGCGAATCACGAATGATTCTGTCTAAGAAAAGACTGAAAAAACATTGCTTTATGCATGAAAGACGGATTTTTCTAAACGATTTCGGAACACTATTTGGAAAATTTGGGCTTCTGCCCCTGTCGGAAAAATTGTTGATGCGCACGGAAATGCCTATACCATGCAACTGCGACCTAAGCAGCTAAACATCGACCTAAGCGGGAGCGACATCGAGCTAAACAGCCTGAAACACCTAAGATATAGGTTCTATGCCTAAGCGTCATACCTACTGTAAGTAGAAACTTTAATTACGCTGTAATGATAAAAATCCTCGTACCTACTCAAGCATGGGCAAAATATAAATGGAAAATGAAGCACATTGAAAAATGATGACATGATGTAACCAACATATCTGCTGCTTTTGCTTTTCTGTAGTTCGCTATAATCTTACTTTATATTCATATTTTGCATTGATTAATTTATTTTTCATTTAAGTAATTTTGGGTGAATTCTATATATAAATATGTGTTAATTTAAATTCAGTAATATTGTATTCAATTAAGTATGGACAAGACAGCCGACGTTATTAGCAGATGCTCTAGTTCGGCCGAGGATATTAATCGAAATTCAGCAGATGTTCAGTCTTGCGAAGAGGATGACGGTGAATTAACAGATGATCATGAGACGGAAGACCGCGAGTCAGCGGTCGAAGAAAAAGGACAATCAAAAAAATCCCCAGAATTAGCTGCAATTGGATCAAATGGTCCTAGAATTAGTTTTAATGATGACGTCGTTGGAGAGGCAGATTTGGATTATGGACCCTCGGAACCAGAGAATAGTCTTAAAGATGCTCTTTCTAATGTAAGCCGGAGTGCTCGCGAATCTAAATTCTGAAATAAATGAATAAAATAAATAAATAAACAAAAACAAATAAATAATAAATAAATTAAAAAAATGAATTTTCTGATGGCGTAACAGCTCTTCTATAATCAGTCCTTTTACTCGCTTCTTTTGTATTTACCGGTCAGGTCACATGCTTAATACTTGAACGAGAATCATTTTATTGCTAAAATTATGACCGTTTTTCATGCATACATCTATGCAATAATGAGGCAACTACTTTTCGTTTTGCAGTCAATCTATCATAGTCATGTTTATTGACAAAAAGTAGGTTAAAAAAGGCTATAGTATCTATCAGTGGCGGATCTAGGATTTTTTAAGGGGGCGGTACCCCAACTTTTCCAAAAAACAGTCATGAAAAGGTCCATAAATGCCCCCTTCACGTGCGAAATAGCGTTTTTTCAGCGTTTCACATCGTCTACTTTTATTTAAAATCACTTTTGACGCAACATTTTCTCGAAACTTTTGAAATTTTAGACAATTTCGTGCGAAAAGATCATAAAATTTCTTTGACTTTAGCGGAAATCCGGCGGGAATTTTTGAGAAAATTAGGCGGACCCTTAATTTCCCAAAATTTTGATGATAAACTACAGGAAAATAAAGTCTTGATGTTTAGAAGCTTGATATACTAATTATTTCGTGTATTTTGACGTGGAACGTTAAAATTTTCAAAAGTTATGTTTGAAAATAGAAAAAATTTATGCTGAAATAGCTGCTTCTGCCCTTGAAATTGTTTTAAAACCTATTCCATGAGCAAAAAATGACTAGTTCCAGGTCGCCAAGAAGTAAATATAGGTCGTTAATACATAGGTATTATCCGGCGAGAAGCGCCGGGAAAATTTGAGAAATTATGATCACTGACGGCCAAAAATCGTTGCAGATTACATATCCTTTCTTCATCTCGCCAACTATTTTGGGCCAATGGTGGGCTTTAAATCTGCCCCTGGTATCTACCCCAATTTCGTTTATTTAATTGGAGACCGGAATCTACTTATTTATGGACTATTCAGAAGATTTTTTTACATTGGCCTTCTAAATTGTTAACCTGATTGGGCGGCCGCCCCTAGCCCAATCCAAAAAAAGTTGAAAGTGTAAGATAATGTATGGAGCATTTATGTGCATTGGGAGGGGCTGTGGGGGTATCCTTCTACCAGAATTTTTGAAAAGCATGACCCCCTCAGGCCATTTTGGACCAACACCTATTGCTCGAAGCATAAAAAAGTGTAAGACGATGGCTAATAGCATAATTTCAATTACATGCATTTTTTCTAGCTTTAAACTTATAAATAGCGTCATTTAGACACTTTTCTTTCATTATTTCGTATAAATTTGATGTAAAAGTTCATTCCATCGTCCATACTGTTATTTGTTTTCATTTAAATTTAAACCACGAATATTCATGAAGAATAAAATACAATACTTTAACAACAGATTAGTATCAAAAATTGAAATTAAATAATAAAAAATAACTCATTTACCCCCTCCTCAAGGAACATCGGTTTACCCGCTCCCAGAGCTTTTGACCGTGCGCTCGTAGGATGGAATAATAGGAAGACATCAATACGACACAAAAACGAAAAACGGATAATTTTGGGAAAAAAATGATAATAATGAATAAGTAAATAAAAAGAAAAAATACATTGGTAGTAGTGGTTTGAAAAAAATAAAAATACATAGTAGTAGTAGTTTGAAAGAAACTGGAAGACGCGAGAAAAAGCACAAATACACCTAAAAATTTTATTTTTAGAGATTACTTGTTTTACGAGACGCAAGCATAGGTTGGAGGCATCGAAAGTTTGGGGTAGGTGCAAGATTTTTCAAAGATCAAAAAATTGCCTTAGAAATGGTGGTATGGCGAAAAACACCATTTTTCAACGTCCGATTGCATCAAAAAATTGCGAAAAAAAACAAATTGAATTCTGGGGGTCATTTTGGTTTCTGTGGGTATTTTGGTTTCTGGGGGTATTTTGGTTTCTCGATGGGGGAGTATAATTCCCTAACACCCCACGCCCAGGTGTGGGCGCAAGACACAGCAAAAAATGATATCGACAAGTGAGGTCATCAGAGAGGAACTAGAATGCTACAGTTTCGTGCCTTTAATTCTCTGACTGTAATTGCAACCTAGCGGCATCAGTCTAGGCGGCTAGACTGCCTCAAAAAACATAATAAATAGTAGAGCATAAATCAAAATATATAAAAAATAACGCATTATTATTCATATAAACAAAATATCAGAGTAGAGTTAAAATAATAAAATGAAGAGGTAGTGTTGAAAATCTAAGAGAAATGTGTACCTACTGAAAGACTTCGGATTCATATTGAAAAACCTAGGCGAATGAGAAAAAGAATTAAAATTGTGCACCTACTGAAAGAGTTCAGATGCACACTTTGCGGCGCTTCGCGCCGCAGGATCGTTTCTTTTCATAAATTTGTCTTAAGTGCGGCCAAAAACGTCACCGTATCCAGGGGGCCTTCCTCCCCGTAATGGGAAAAAATTTTTGTTTTTCCGAAGGGTCCCTCAATGGGAAAAATTAAAAATTGGCGAAGTGTGTCTAAAATACCGCCAAAACAGGTTTTTAGCGTACTTTTGAGTAAGTAAACACAAAATTTTCCGGCGCATCGCACCGGATTTATTGTTTATTATAGTTTTGTCTTCTAAAGCGCTAAAAATCGTTCAAATTTGAGTTAGACATAGAGAGCATGTCAATTTTTTTCCAGCGCTATGCGCCGGATTCATTGTTCAGCTATAGTTTTTGCCTTCTAGCTCACTCAAAACAGCTCAAATTTGAAGTTTGACATAGAAAACATGAAAGTTCTCGGGCGTTTCGCGCCGTATTTATTGTTTATATATGTTTTTTGTCTTCTAGCCCGCTCAAAACCGCTCAAATTTGAACTTGACGTGCAGGATATGTCAATTTTTTAGGCCCTCGGCGCCGAGTTATTCATTATCTGCATTGTTTTTCTCTGTAAAGCACAATGATTAAGTGCAAAGGCAAGAGATAACATATAATTCGTCGATTAAGTGATGAGAAATTAGCTTAAATGATAAATTTGCTGTATATCAATATGAAATGAAATTTTTTTGAAATTTTTCGTCACTATCTTATAGAGCTCGCCGAGATACGCTCAAAACTGCCTTTATTTTCGCCTATCTCCTAATGGTTTTCGAGATATCTGGCCTCAAAAATTTTCGCCTTCCCCACGAAATAAAATCCTGGATACGGGCCTGTACAGGATTTGTCGTCTGCATATACCTTGCTCCAGGACCGTATTTAAGGGGCGTGGGCAGCCACCCCTTAGCCGATAATTTTTTTGGAAAAGATGCACGGAAAGGTGGAAAACACTTATCCATTCAGCTAGATAAGCTTTAGATCTCTGCTTGTGATTTTTTCCATAATGTTGCATCAAGCGCGACCAAAAACGACCTTTTTCCTTACAGTTACTGAGAAGAAAGAATTTTTTATAAAAAAATTTCAATTAAAAAAAATCGAATTTTATAGTTTTATTAGATAAAGTATTCCATAAAACGTGGGAAAATGAGGTTTTTGCTAGTTATCTTAATGTATGGATTCCGAGGTGTCTTCGGTCAACCATGGGCTAATCGTGGATACGAGCTTGCATAGTGTAACTTATGTACATAAAAAACTATTTCCAGTGAGCTCTTCGACTTTTCGAACACGTTCTTCTCATTTAGACTAGGTCTTATCATAAAATTTTATTTGCTAACGCAACGTACGGTGGTCAAGCAAGTACTAAACGTCGATAAAAATAAGAATGTTTTTTCAATGAAAAATGAAGAAATTAAATGATTAAAAAATTAAAAACTAAAATAAATAAAAAATTTAAAAAACTTAAAAAGTAATAAATGTGCGCTTTTTCTCCATATATAGGCCGACTCAAAAAGTTTCAAGTCGTCGCCCGCTCATTCGCTTTGCTCGGACGACGAACCGGGCGCCATCAACGAGTCTGATACTCCGATCACCGAAGAGCTTGCCAAAATGGAGACGATCGACTCGGAAGACGATGAAAACGAAGCAGGCGTTTGTACTCGTGACGATTTGGAAGAAGGGGAATTGGACGAATTAGAAGACGGCGAAGTGAAGGACGATGACGATGACGAAATTCCCGTAAAACCCATGCAAAGTAAGTTGATTTTTTCATAATAAAAAAATATAAAAAACAGAAAAAAATATAAAAAAAATTTTAATATATTTTTTTTGTGCCAATTATTACTTTCTTAATTGGTACAGGCGATAGGGGGATGGGCGAGGGAATTTCGGGGGAAGGGGGTGAGGCCAAAAAATGTTAAGTGCTTTTTTTGACCCGAAACGGCGAATACGCGTTAACTTAATCTTTTTTAGCATTTCTGACGATGCTTCATCTTTTTTTGGCCTTTCTGACGGTGCTTTATCTTTATAGAACTGAAAAACACGAAAAAATCGAGAAAAAATTAATTCGAGTAAATTGAACAAAATGTAGTCAAAAATGAGGTACTAATCACTGAACTGATGAATGGGAACACTACTAAAAGTTGGTCTTGCTCCATCCTGTCGGGGTCATCAAATTTGGCCGCGTGTTTTTGGCAGAAACGCCCCTTCTTTGCTACTTTAAGATGATTTTTAGCAATTTTCGGCAAAAAATTGAAGGCTCCCCCTCGGAAACCGGTCGTCTATGCCCCTCACAAAATTTTGAGCTGCAACGTGTCTGCAGCGCAGTCACACCTCTTTAGACGTATCGCATGCTTCAAAAATTATTAACTGCGAGCAATTTATAATAAAAAAAATATATTTTATCGATTTCATTAAATAAAGTTTGACGCGAAGATCATATTTTGCTTCTTCTCAAACGTTTGAACGTTTTTTTTATTTAAAACTGAAATTTTTATTCATTTTTTTCGTTGTATTTTTGTAAATTTTTTCATTTTTCCATCACTTTTTTATTTTCTAAATATATTTTATATTTTGTTTGTTCACCCTATAATTACGAGTATTTATATTTTTATGTCAAACTCTGAGGTTTGCTTTGTAGTTTTATTTTTGTCCATTTATCCTTCTCCTAATCACTGTTTTTTGTATTCGGCAAAGATTTTTCCCGATATACAATAATTTTTGGGGAACCGTGTTTGTACATGTACAAAGATTTTTGGGAAGATAAGAACTACAAAAAAGGTTTGAAATTCGCAACAATTTTCGGCGGCGCCAAAATGAGTAATTGTGTCTTCTACATATCTATATTATGTCGGAAATTGCATCTTGAAAGGAAAAATGTCAAATTTTTCGGCGCCGTTTTGAGACGACTATTAGTGATTTTTGCCCTCAGAAACCCAGAAATTAGCTAAAATACACTACCAAAGGTCGAACAACTCTGTTTTTGCCACACTGAAATCGCTACTGTACCGAATTATAGTACCCAAAAATTTGTGTGTATAAAATGTACAAAGACTTTTAGGGACCATCTTTGTACATATACAAACGGACCTTGTACAAAAAAACACTGCTCCTAATTCTGATTCTAATTCAGCCGCTACAATCAGCACAACACCGAAAATTCAACAGTCTTACCCTCAAATATCGTCCAATCACGAAAGAACGAGTCGACCGGAAGAAGTGGGAGTATGCAAATTTTATCTTCGCGGCCAGTGTACTTGGGCTAATTTTTGCAAATTTGTGCATCCCGCTCATGTTTCCGGCGAAAGGAACGATTTTAGCTCTCATTCCGCTAGCAGTAAGCAAATTTTTAGCTACCCTAAGTATTTTGCATCAATTTTACATCAGCGCCCTTTTTTCTAGCGTACGCTGACATGATCTGGGGGACCTTGTAGAAAAGTTTTTAGCCTCTCCCCAGAAAATTTTTTCACCCTCCCCCCGAATTCGCGGTTTTTTAAAAGTTTTCTAAAATTTCTGAAACTTTGCAGGAAAGGTGCTTTTTTTAAGCGTTTTTAGCTATCTATTTGCTCAAAAGTGTCAAATTTTCAGCGCTTCGCGCCTTGTGCCTATTCCTTGACTACATTTTCCTCCAATTTGTTTAAATTTTTAAAAAATTTTCTCGAAAATTTTAAGATTTTTAAGCTCTAGAAAGATGGAGCTTCGTCAGAAACGCCGACAAACGATGTTTTTGACGCGTTTGCACCATTTTTTGATCCTAAAAGGACACTTTAAAATTTAACCCCAACCTCCAGAATTCCCATGCTGTGCATATCTGCTCTGGTTAACACGTGTATTTGAAAATTTTAACACGTGATCTGTGGTCTTCCGGATGCTTTTGTTCATATCCAAACTTTCGTTCATGACTTAATCATATTTTTTGATGGATTTTTAAAAATTTAATCTGAACTACTTTTTAGAACAATTTTGATTTTATTTCAAGGGCCGAATGGGGGCGATTTCCAGCTTTCCTACAATATATTTAAGATGCTCTACTGTTTCTTAAGAGCGAAAATTTACAAGAATAGCGAATTATAAGCATATTAGCTCGAGTCTCATAATATGTACTTCGTCGGACTTCATCATTACTCCACTGCGTTCTCGCACCTGAAACTGGGGCTATATGAAACGTAAATGCGGATGATAGGGTACATACCTATTTAAAGGCTCAAAATTTTGGATAGGATCACACATTCCCATGGGGGGTGAGGGGGAATTACCCCCACCTCAGGGTCCGAGACTTAAATCACTGACTGTTGGACGATTTTGAGCTATCAAACATTTTCTGCATGATTTTTGGGTGCAAAAGCAGCGAACATATTAGAGTTTTTCGGCGCTTCGCGCCGACTAATACATTTCTGTTTTGTTTACCCATAAAATACCTAGAATAAATTAAAAATGATCTGAAGGGTCAAAATTTTCGATGAATTCTTATATTTTTTACTTACAAGAGTGACGAAACTAGTCAGAATGGGACAAAAAGTAGTTAAAAATGCAGTTTTTCACATTAAAACATGCTTTATAGGATGTTTTAGTTATTTTTCATATTTGACCTGCAAAAAAGGCTAGTTTCTAAATTTGGTGGTCCTAAATTTTGGGATTTCACCCCTGAGCTTTCGACCTTGGAAAATATAGATAAGATAGTCGATTATTTTCAAGGGATGGCCTTTGGTTATCGGCCAAAAATAGCAAAAAAAGCATCTACAATATATTGAAAATTTTGTCTGAAAAGTAGAGGGTAAAACGCAATGAATCCTGGGCGAGATCCCGGTCAGTGATTGGCTTCCTTCAACTTTCTAATGAATAAGGTTGGTTGTTCTTGTCTTTTTTCGTAGTACAAATTAAAGACTGACCGTGCAGATGAATTATTTTCATGGTTTTTATGGGTTCAAAACAAAATTATTCAAAAAAACATGAGTGAAAATAGTGTTTCAATTACTATTTTAGCTCTAGTATATTTTACCACAAAATCTTTAAAATTTGAGGCGCTTTGGGCTTAATTCCTAATTCCATGTAGGTAGGTATTTCTGATTTTCAAAAAATCGCAGAAAACGTCTCCTTTTAAGCGTTTCAGCGTAAACATTCATTTTTGATTATATCCTGATGAATTCATGGAATTTTTCTTAGAAATTCTCCATTTGTTTATCGTTAAGAAGAAAGATCATTTCTAGAAATGCTAAAAATGATGTACCATGCTGTGCATGCATGGGTGTGAGGTAACAGTTGACTTTAGGGTCTCCATCCAACCACCAAACCCCCATTTTGCTACACATTTGACTTGTTATCATTACGTAAATGCACAGCGTGGTCGGTCTTAGAAAGAGAGTCAAATATTAAGATTTTTGGGCCAAAATGACGTCAAAAATTCCATAAATGCTCAAATAACGTTAAAACCATGCTAATCTACAGTTTCTGGTCAATTTCAAGCATTTTTGAACAAATGCTTCATTTTCATCGCTTTTTAGCCTCCATTTTTCCCTATTTTTCTTATACAATTTCCTTTTTTTCGTTTGGAATCTAGACTACGCGCATGGGCTTGGGGGTTTCGCCTCTCAGAATCCGAAATCCCCTCTCCTCAAAAATCGACAAACCCCCAAAATTGAATTTTTGGCATGTTTTTTTTGGGATTTTTGCCGGTCCTCAAAATTTGGCTGCTACTCATATATGGTCTGAACTAGGGATCGGACGAGGCCTCGGCCTCGGCCTCGGTAATCCTCGGTCTTTTGAGATCCCTCGGCCTCGGCCGAGGGTCAGGTGAAAAATGACCGAGGACCGAGGGTTTTTTAATTTTGCATTTTTTGAGTGATGCCGAAATAGCACAAATACAGCAAAAAAACGCATGTGCTACAAAGACCCATTGCCTCAAATGTTATGCCAAGTCAATGCTGTAATATGCCAGCCTATAGACGGCAGAGACAAGACGCATATGCTGATTGAAGGATTGTGTCTCAACAGTTGCACCAGTCCCAACAGCCCCACGAGTCCCAGCAGCCCCACCATCCCAACAGCCCCACCATCCCAACAGCCCCACCAATAATCCCAACAGCCCCACCAATCCCAACAGCCCCACCAATAATCCTAACAGCCCCCACCAATAATCCCAACAGCCCCACCAGTCCCAAGAGCCCCACCAATCCCAGCAGTTCCACCGTTCCAGCAGTCCAACCGTTCCAACAGTCACACTGTCCCAACCACTCATAAGCGTGGGGGAGGGATGTTTAGAGTTTAGCCCCCTCACAACCCGAAATTCTGGAAATCCCCCAAATTATGGTAGACCCCAGAATTCTATTTTAAGCATATTTCTTGGTCACTTTACCCCACCAGACCCGCAGAATTTGTTCGCTGCCAATGTTGGTTCCAACTGCCCCACTGTTATAATCATAGATGCACAGTACGACCGGTGTAGAGAAGGAGTTTTGAGCCAAAAATGACCTCAAAACTAGTATGAATGTTAAAATAGCGTAAAAACTACGTTAATCTACATTTTCTGGCTATTTTAAAGCAGATTAGCGTGAAAGTTTTGATTTTCATTTAATTTTAACGCTTATCTTTTCTTTTTCACTAGAACGTTTTTCATTTTTTTTTCTGGCAGTCTAGACTAGGCAGTAATGAGCAGGAATATAATCTTGCAAGATGACTCGAATGAGGCAAAATCACGGATTGCGCAAAAATGCTGATGTTTCAATTCTAGCGGGTCTACCAGTTTCTCAGGTAGAGTTATTCTGAAAATGTAAACCTGCACGCTCTTGTATAGTCTTGATGAAATATACGAAGTCGAAAAATAGTCAAAAAATATCTTGATCAAACGGAGCCCGTGTAAATTCTATGTTTCAAAAGTACATTCGTCAAACGCATTTCTCGTATAATAGCGATTGCAGTAATGATGGGGCTGCTGGGAGTACTGGTGGGGCTGTTGGGACGGTAGGGCTGTTGGAATGGTGGGGCTGTTGGGATTGGTGGGGCTGTTGGGATTGGTGGGGCTGTTGGGACGGTTGGCTGTTGGGACTGGTGGGGCTGTTGAGACATCACCGATTAAAGTAGGTACATTATGTGGGCGTTTTCCGTGTCCATGCGTGCAAAACCTACTTAATTTCTTCAGCCCAAGTTGGGCATGGGTAGAAAATTCAAATGCGCACGATGTGAATAAAAGTTGCAGTTTAAATTTATATAATGGTCACATAAGTGAATGCATTATAAAAAAGCGTCGCTAACAGATAATTTCATGTTTAAATTTGTTTACAATGAAGAATAAGAAGAATTCGGCACAAATAACATAATGTAACTAAAGAGCTGAATAATGGAATATGCCTAGACCGTATGCGCGATATATTGTGACAATAGGAAATATTAACAGACTCGCTTATTTAACATTTCACGGTTGATTATATTAAATCACATTTACTTTGTGATTTAGTCGCACTTTAGAAGCAATATGTTTCTAGGTTTCTAATTCAATTCTTAGCACATATTGCATAACTGCAGTGCTAATTTTCCATTTTATATTAGGGGATTTGGGTACCGGGTAGTAAATTATTTTCTACACAGGTACCCGGATATACTGAGTACTCGGGTACCCGTTCCGGTACCCGCGTGCACCTCTACTAAGAATCATCTTAAAACGGCGCAAAGTGCCAAAATAATTGACATTTTTCCTCTTGAAATACAATTTATGCCATTATAAAGATATGTAGAACACACAAAATAGTGAAAGCGAAAACGAGCTGAATGATCAAGACGATTAGCAATTTGTCACTTCTGTGCTTGTCATTTGCATACGTACCATAGTTTCCCAAGGTCGAAAGTTCAGGGTTTAAATCCCTAAATTTAGGACCACTTAATTTAGAGTCTAGCCTTTTTGCAGGCCAAATATGAAAAATGGCTAAAAGATCGTGTATAACATGTTTTAATGTGAAAAACTGCATTTTTAACTACACTTTATCCCATTCTGACTAGTTTCGTCACTCTTGAGAGTAAAAAATATAAGAATCCATCGAAAATTTTGGCTTTTTCAGATCATATTAAGTTCATTCTAGGTATTTTATGGGTAACCAAAACAGAAGTGTATTAGTCAGCGCGAAGCGGCGAGAAAAATTCTTAATGTCTTCGCTGCTTTTGTACCCAAATCATTGCAGAAAATGTTTGATAGCTCAAAATCGCCTGACAGTGATGCAAGTCTCGTACCCCGAGGTGGGGAGTAATACCCCCTCACCCCCCATGGGAATGTGTGATACCTACTAGAGCTGTGCCGGGGCCGCCTTTTTTGCCGGGGCCGGGGCCGGTCCTAGTGCCGCCGGGCCGGGGCCAGGCCTGGCCGGGGCCAATAATAGCGTGCTTTACCATACTCATAGTACGACCCTGCCCTACCCCTTATATGTACCTATGCATATATTCTTGCTTGTAGATATGCACGTCAAGCGTTAATATTTGCTCGGATTACAAGATATAACAGAACATGGGCATCGGGGGATCCAGACCCCAGAATTCTCATTCTCCCCCCCCAAAAATCCGCTAGACCCTCCAGAAATTGATTTTCACAATTTTTTGTTTTTCTGCGGTTTTTTGATGCTAATGGATAGCTCATTGAGAGACGCGAGAAAATCGGTGTTTTTTTCGCTCTACCATATATTATCAGGCACTTTTTGACTTTGAAAAATGTTGGACCCCTAGAATTTTTGAGCTGCCCATGTATGGATTTAACTCCTCTGACTTGGATGCGTTTTTCAATGTGCTTTACTTTGCACTTTTTTAGGCTTATTATTCTATTTGTTCTGATAGACGTAGCTGTCTGCTACCAAGCAAGCTGGAAATGCTCGTCTATATGAATTGCAATTTAAAATATGTCAATTTTGATTATTAACTAGAAATTTGCACCAATCTGACATAGTGAAATAAAGATTTGAATTAGCAAGATCTGTGGTTTGCTTGAAATTGAGTTTGAAGGTAAATCTGCCCAAAACATTATCAATTTTCTACATTATTATCAACTCTAACATTGGCCCCGGGCGCCCTGGTGCCGGGGCCGGCCTGGCCCCGGCCCGGGGCCGGGGCCTAGGCCCCGGCGCCGGCTGGCCGGAGCCGGGCGCCCGGCACAGCTCTAATACCTACCTTTGAATAAAATTAAAATAATAGCTTGTTAGCTTTGAACTATATTACACTAATTAATCCTATTGCTACTGTACCCACATCACATGGAGCATATGAGTCCTATATTGTTTGTTACTCATATGCTCATATTATATGTATTACAAATCCTCGGTCCCTCGGCCCTCGGCCTCGGCCGAGGCAAGGATTTCAAAGTTCCCTCGGCCTCGGCCGAGGGAAAAAAAAGACCCTCGTCCGATCCCTAGTCTGAACCATACCTGGGCATGGGGGTTTAGAGTGTGCACCCACAGAAACCGAAATACCCCTCTCAGAAAGCAAAATACCCCCTAGAAACCAAAATACCCCCTCCCCCCGCCAGAAACCACAATACTTACCCCCAGAAACCAAAATACCCCACCAGAATTCAGTTTTTGAAAATTTATTTGTTTTTTTTCGCAATTTTTTAATGCCAATGGATAGTGCTCGATGAGAAACGTTAAAGAATGGTGTTTTTTCGCCACACCACCACTTTAAAATCATTTTTTGACCTTTGAAAAAATCTTGCACCCCCAGAACTTTCGTGCCGCCCACCTATGGTCTGGACGGACCCTCAAACCTTCTCGCGCATGTCCGCTTGTTACACTCCCTGCGCATTATCGATGTAGGCCAGCAGCCGTTCACTTACGGCTCCCAGCATCGGCGCCACGTTCAGTCGGCTTTTGCCGCCTCTTCCGAGGCGCCGCCGGCGAATGCCGTCGACCGATTCGGCGACGCGGCATCGCCGTCGGGCGACTTTCGTCCGAGCGTTGCCTCCACATTGGATAGTAAATCAATCTGACTGTCCATGACGTGTAAACTAGCCGCTGCCCCTGCCCCCTCTTAAATGAAAAAAATTTATTGTTCTTCGGAAGGGTCCCACATACATGCACAGGGGGGTAAGGGGGACTACCCCCCGCTGAAGAATCAGTCGGACAGGTAATGTTCAGCGATTCTTTTGGCGTCATTTTTGGAAACGAAAGGAGTAGCAATATCAGAATTTTTAGGCACTTCGCGCAGGTCAAAGTTTCATGGGGGGTGAAAACCAGAAATTGCTAGCTAGCTATGTGCTTTGTAAAAACGGCTTTATAGTCATTTTGGGGTCAGAAAATTAGCTGTATATAGCCTTATCGGTCTCAGAAAACTAGCTATACAGCCTTTTTGGGTCCACAAACATAGCTATATAGCCTTTTTGGACTAAAAATAGCTATTAATCTCTTTTTGGAGTCGAGAAAATAGCTATAATTCCTTTTGAAACTCAGGAAAGATAACTAAATAGCATTTCTTAGCTGAAAAAGACTATATAGCTAGTTTTCTAAGCCCGAAAAGGCTGTATAAGCAATTTTCTGAGTCGAGAAAAGGCTATACAGTAATGGTTTTTCGACCAAAACCGCTGTATAGCTATCAGTTTTTTAAAGTTCAGAGGGGTAATACCCCCTCACCCCCATGCTCATGTAAGTTACATGTGATTTTTACACAAAAAGCGCCGTAAGTTGATCGATTTTTATATTTTTACTGTTAAAAAGCGTAAAGATTCAGTCAAAATGGAATAAAAATTGCGTTATTACCACAAAAAAGCATTTTACAAGCTATTTTGACCATTTACGTCGTTTGAATAGCAAAAAATCGTTAACCTCAAATTTGTTGTTTTGGATTTCTCAGATTTCATCCAGTGCTGCTGACCATGATCTTGTGCACCTATTGTTTCCCAACGGATAAAAAGGAAAATTCTCGAAGTGCGTCTGGAAGACCGCCAAAACAATTTTTAGCGTACTATAACGAGTATCTCAGTAAACACAAAAAATCGCTCCAAATTCATTGACTATGCGTAGTTTTCTTCTAAACCGCTCAGATTTTAAGGGGGCATGGAGGCCAAAACTTGTCATATTTAGCCGGCGTTTCGCGCCAAATTCATTTTCTGTGTCGTATTTCTTTGCAAAGCGCAAAGATTGTTTACAAAAGGCAAAATTTCAAGAAACTATTCTTGGATTGGATGATGAAAATTCAGTTATGTAGATATGTTATATAGTTTGAAACGATAGATTGTTTATCTACGCGTATGAAATGAATTCAAAGACTAAACTAGGTATTTAAATAAAAATTATAACACAATTGTGCACCTGGCTACATCTTTTGTGTATTTTATTTCAACTTTGTCAAAATTAGATGCTAGTTTAGTCGCGTTCTTGTTAAAATTGCTAGCATTTTACAGGCACGTAGCTGGCCGTCATATTTTGGGGGACTAACACCAACTTTTGGGTGGGACTAAGCCCAAAAGGCCAAAAATAGTACAAAATAATGTTTAAAAAGTCCGATTTTTCCGAATTTTTGGGAGGAGGTCCGAACTCTCCAATTCCATCCAGTGATACGTGTCTGGCATTTTAGTGACAGCAGAACAGAGCGCATACATATGTTGTTCAAAACTTCATGTCACTTTTACGCCTGAAAATCAAATCGGGCTTTTTAAATACAAGCGTAACGAAAATTGCTAAACTGTTTATAATACATACCGCAAAATGGGAAGAAACATTTAAACTTAAATTTTTTTACCCTTTTTATGGGCCCTTATTCCGTAAATCCACTTTTTCGATGCTACGTTTTTATTCTCTCTGGCTCTTCATTTCGGAAATCTATTCTTTTCGATGATTTTGGTTCTAAATGACGAAAAATCATCATTTGAGTATTTCTAGGTTTTCACTTTTAAATCTATTAACAGGTCTGTAGCAAAGCAACTTTTGTATCTTTATTGTTTTAAAGTCAAGTTGGAACATTTAAGAGAAACACTTTGTCATATTGTTAAATTGGTGTGAAGTGAAGCATTAAAATATTTTGGCTAATGTAATCTTTTTTAGTCAGTGTTTGAGCCATATAAACAGAAATAACGCGTTGCATTGGATAGTGTTGACGATTTTGCCCATCAAACTCAAATTTTGAAATTAACTTGTATAAAGCATTCACAATATATCATTTGGATTGGACTTATGGCGCAAATTGTTTGATATTCTGGTGCTTGTTTCTGTTTTTGCCCGAAAAGATTTTGGCTAAAGAGGCTTTTGAAACGTGTTTGTATTGCCGAAAAAAATCTGCTGAGTACAAAAGAGCCGTATCTGAAGGGATTTTTTGGGATTCTCCAATAATTTCATGTAAAAATCAGTATAGTCGGAAAGAAGGCTAATTTTAAATCGTGCTGCATAGTAGGGGAATATGACGGGGAGTACAAAGCCAACAGTTTTTTCTAAATTGCCCTTTGGGCTCAGAAATGATGACGCGTCAAAAAAATCGTTTTTGGCGTTTCTGACTTGCTCTTTATTCCTGGACGATAAAAATGTAGAGAAATTTCAGGAAAAATTCGGCGGAAGTCCTAAAAAATATAGTTAAAAATGGTTATTAGTCGCTATGCGCTGAAAAATTGATTTTTTTGGGTTACGTTGAAAAAGCTCAAAGCAGGACGTTTTGTACGATTTTTTTGAAAAATCGGAGATGGGTTTAAAATAATTTTGCGAGAAGGGTGAGGGTAAATCCCCAACATAATGTACTGCTAATCCGACATGCACTGCGTGGGAATTCTGCGGGTGGAAGTAAAATTCAATGCCCCTTTTGTAAGATCAAAATGGTGGATACGCGTCGAAAACGTCATTTTTTGGCGTTTCTGACGATGCTCTATCTTTCTATATCGTAAAAGTATGAAAAAATCTCGAAAAAATTAAAAAAATTCGAATAAAATGAACAAAATATAGTAAAAAAAGGAGTACATGGCGCGAAGCTCCAAAACTTTGACACTTTTGACCAAGCAGATAAGTTAAAATGCTTAAAACAGCACCTTTTCCCGAATTTTTAGAATTTTCCGGTTGGAAAATCGCGAATTCTAAGGGGCGTACATGTAACGGCTCAAATTTTAGGGTCCGGGCCCCTAGGCCCTTTTTAGGGGCTAGTAAATGACCTCTAATTTTTGGCCAAAAATGACTAAAATAACAATGTAAAAACGGCCTAAAACTTCAATTTTTTCCAAAAATCGAGGAGGGGAGAAGGTAAAAAGTTACTGGCTTCCGGGGGATAGGGGACGGCCGATTTGGGTAGGAGATCACCCATCCCTTCTCTACATGTATGCTAGGAGTGAAAAAATTTCTGGGGTTCAACCCTCCTTCCCCCCGCCGCACATCACGTATGATGCTTAAACGAAATACGTTTCAGCCGCGTCGCCAACGGTGGCTCGCGCGACGAACGCCGCGTCGTCGGGAAATTTCCCGACGCCGCCGAGCAACGTCGCGCGACTATTGCCGCCGCCTCCCGTGCCGCCAACGGTTAGCGGTGGCGGCGGCGCGGCAACGTCGACGGCAAACGCCGACGCGGCGACGGCTTGGGAGCGAGGCGTCAAACAGGCGCGGCAAATGATGAAAAAGGCCGAGCGACGCGACAACGAAATCGTTTTGCCGGGTGTCGAGAATACGCTAGCGTTGGCGGATAGCGTGCGAGCGTCGGCTGGCGACTTGGAGTAAATTAAATCAAATAATAATAAATAACTAAATGAACACCGTTTTGCTCGGCCTAGCAATTGAGTAGCGTTTTTGCTAATAATGATTAAATGTAAGCAGTGAATAAAAAGGAATAACTTATTGAATAACAACGAGCTTTCTAAATTAAAAAATGTTTTTGTCCGATTAATTGACTCTTCGGTCATGCATGCACATGCATAGGAATGAGTGAGAGGGGTTATTAACGCCGCTGATTGGTTTAAAGGTTGGATACTGTCGATCAAACATGCACAGCATGGGAATTTGGGGAGGGGTTAAATTTTTGAAGTGCCTTTTTGGGCCCAAAAATGGTGGGTACGCGCCAGAAACATCGTTTTAAAGCGTTTTCGACGATGCTCTATCTTTCTAGGGCATAAAAACACAAAATAATGTCAAAAATTTCAAAAACTTGAATAAATTGTACAAAATATAGTCAAAATTAGAGCTGCACCGGGTACCGGTACCCTGGTACCGGCCGGTACTTTTTATTTCAGTGGGTTGGCATCGGGAGAAAATCCGCTTCAGAAAGCATATGTACTTAAGCAGGCAACAATGCAACTTGTATTAAGGCCTTAATTGAATTTATTATTTCTCTTATTCCTTATTTTTTCACTGTTTTTATCTTCTTCGACTCATCTTGTTCGTGGTAAGAAAATATATGATTTAACACGTCTTACGCTTTATAGATAATATATCCTTCCTGCCGCTCACTGACTTGCATGAGCGATTGTTTATGTACATTTTTGACTCATCCTTTTAATATATTGTTATTTTCTAATGTGAAAATGCTCTCATTCATTATACAATGAATTCAATAAAGCGTTCTAGTCTAAATAATATTATTTTTTGGAAATGAACGATTTTAGGTGCAAGATTATATATATACAAGTAAAGAAAGACTACAGGTGTAGGTCTTAAAAAATTGGTTTGCAAAGGATTAAAAGTGCAAAATATGTGGGTACATGCGCTGATACACAGAAATATCGAAAAAACGGAGAAGAGATGGAAAATTATCATTTCTAGAGGGCCGTTTTGTTAATTTTGCACTTTGTTAAAACTAAAGTCAGTAATATGTTTGCATAATGACAAGAGTGTTTCCGCTCACCTACATTTATTCACGTACAATTTATTTCAGGGCGTTATACAGTGCAACGTAAAATTACCAAATTAGCCTATATTATACATCTTTATATGATTAAGTCCAGACACGTATTTTTGGAGGGAATGGGGGTTCGGAACCTCCAATAGTCAGGAAAATCGGAAAAACAGGACTTTGGTAAACGTTGTTTTGTGCTATTTTTGGCCTTTTTAGGCTTATTCCCCAAAAAATTGGTGTTGGTCCCCCAAAATAGGACGGTTAGCTACGTGCCTGATTAAGTCACAGAATTAGCAGCTACAATTGATTAATTAATGCATGCAGTCTTCAGTAATTAGTACTAATATGTATGTTGAATAAGGAGAAATTTCTTATACACATGCATACATACATAAGTAAGTATTGCATATCTAGACTGGTTAGAGTCAGTAGCTTGTCTAGGTTTGTAATACATGTAGGTATGTAGATATAGCATTACCGGTACCGGCTAAAAATGAGGTACCGGTGCAGCTCTAGTCAAAACATGAGTGAAAATTTGACGCTTTTGAGCAAATAAATAGCTAAAAGCGCTTTAAAAAACACCTTTTCTGCGAATTTTCAGGAAATTTTTCAAAACTTGAAAAATCGCGGATCTTGGTGGGATGTGAAAAAATTTCTGGGGGGGGGATTTTTCTGAGGGTGGAAACCCCACAACTCCCTCACAAGATCGTGCATTCTGTCGACTCGAGCGATTTAAGCCCCTAAATAGTGCGTTTTAGGCGGATCCGATATATTATACCTCGTGAACGCAGCTTACTGCAGTAAAAATTCTAGATTTCACCCCTTCTTGGAATTATTTTCTTGATTTGACCCCTTCCACCCCCCGGAATTCGATTTTTTGAAATTTTTTTGTTTTTTTCCTCAATTTTTTGATGCCAATGGATAGTGCTCGATGAGGAACGTCGAAAAATTGTGTTTTTCGCCATACATATCACAATTTTTAAGGCCATTTTTTAACCTTTGAAAAATCTTGCACACTCCAGAATTTTGGTACCGCCCACCTATGCTGGCTGACCACCCCGATCGTGTGCATCTATCGTTCAACGTTCTCAGCGTAACCTATATAGATATGTGAAGTCTGTTTTTAACCTAGTGCATGAAAACCGTCCGGTAATCAATAAGTAATCAAATAATCAAATCAAAGATAATTTCTTAGTCGCGCAACGAAGAAATCGGGTATTACAGTAATAAGACATTCGCTTATTGCGCAATTTCATGCACCAGGTTAAAAATGGACTATAGGCAAGGCACACGTGTAGCAGGGGATGGTGGATCCCCCACCCAGAGTTGGTCGTCCCTATCCCCTGGAGCCGGAAATTTTATGACCCCCACCCCGACTTTTAAGGAAAAATTGAATTTTTTGGCCGTTTTTAGGCGTTTTTTGGCCAAAAATTTGAGGTCATCTTCCAAATGGCCGGGAACCCCTACCCAAAATTTTGGGCCGTTACATGTATGACAATAGGTACCTGAATTTAGATATAAAATTGAGCCGTGAACACACGTATGATTTATACGTTTGAAATGTAAATCGTCGAGAAAACCTCATTATTATATTGCTTTAAATGAAATACAAATTTGTATGACTGACCCTAGGGCCCTTCTACTTCAGGCACGTAGCTGGCCGTCGTATTTTTGGGGGACCAACACCAATTTTGGGGGGGGCACTAAGCCCAAAACGGCCAAAAATAGCACAAAATAATGTTTAAAAAGTCCGATTTTTCTGAATTTTGGGGGTCCGTATCCCCCTTCCATTCCCATCAGAGATACGTGCCTGACCTACTTACATGTAATTTTAATTATGGCACGTACTCTTTCTACTTATGTACATATGTGTAATATTTTTTGGCTTAAAACAAGCTTTATTTAGGTTTACACGTGTTTTATTTTTAATATTAATATTCACAATTGTTGCGCAACTTTTCTCATTTATTTATTTTTTCTGTAGATTTGATGCAAAGGGCCAAGTGGCTAATTTAGTAAGGCGAGATTTTAACGATCAACAGGACAGATTCGAACAAACGCAAAAAGTAAGCTCGATATTCAAAAATCTTCTAATCGCTTAGTTTTTAATTCAAATTTTATTTTAGATGACATTTGCAGTTGGCGATAACGCGAACATAGCCGCAAACTGGTATTATCAACAGCAGCAGCAGATTTTCCAGAACCAAGAAGCTTACAGGAATAGTCAATATTCTAGTAGGAATTTAAAACCCGTCTTATTCATATATGCACAGCGTGGGAATTCTGGGGTCAGGCCGAGAAAATTTTTAAAACGCGCATTTTGGAGCTAAAAACGATTGGTACACGTCAAAAACACTATTTTTTTACGTTTCGGGCAATGCTCGTTTTTTCTATCACAAAAATATAAAAAATTTTCGAAATCATTCTAAAAAAATTGAGTAAATCGAACAAAATATAGTGAAAGAATGTGTAAAATTTGAGATTTTCGTGCCAAAAATGAGCAAAAAACGCTTAAAAAGGCACGCGTTTTACAATTTTTACAAAAAATTGGCAATTGTGGAGGGGTTCACGGCAATTTTGCGGGGGATCAGTTGCCATTCTGGGGGGTCAAACCCCTCCAAGAACACGGATGGTCTTATTACAGTCTGTTTTCCGAATTTCGAGCAATTAACGATCCTTTGCGATTGTTCGGCTTGTGTATTAAAATAGGAAACGGTCGTATATTTTGCATTGTTGTGTTAAAACATATGACGACGCTTATATGCTATGACATAGGCAATGAAATCCTTAGCAAAACTTAAGGGTTGTTAGATTTTCAAATTTTGTAGTGAGAATCAATCACTTTACTTGGAAAAATGTTGATGCATTCATAGACAAATTTATTTCATAGTGCAAGTTTACTGCTAATTTTGTTTGTATGCATCTTTCTTTTCCTGTTTTATTTAAGTTTGTTTATTGTTTATAGAGATATATAGCTACGTAGCATTAGGTTTTGAATCAGGCACGTAGCTGGCCGTCCTATTTTGGGGGACCAACAACATTTTTTGGGGGGACTAAAGCCTGATTTATACTTCCACGCGAACTGCGCCGCAAAGGGGTTTTGCGGCCACAGTATGCCCAAAAATTAGTCGACCCAGCGCGAATATTCTGCGGCAAAATCCGCTTGCCGCGCCGCGTCGTGCATTTATACTTCACGCGGCGAACTCGCCGCATGGACAAAAAACCAGCGACAAGGTGGCACCTCACCGCCGCCTCGCAGCCGCTTCACGCAATGCGTTTATACTTCCTGCGAATTGCCGTAGGACCAGGACGCTGAATTCTCCTGTTGCGCAGATCGATACCTCATTAAAATTCAAAATGATTCGACGTCGACACTCGGCTCGAAACCTCATTAGCATTCGCAAGAGCAATGGGCCTTTTGGCTTCTGCGGCGCGGCGAAAAAATGGCCGAAAAAGCTAAAAATAACGATTTTGACTCCTTGCGGCGAGGCAGAAGTATAAATTGGAAAGCGGCGAAAAAATTCTAGACTTTTGCGAATCAGTCCGCGGCGCGGCGGCCGCGTGAAGTATAAAATCAAATTGCGGCGGCGAATAATTCGCCGCAGCCCGAAATATAAATGGGCTTGCGCGAAATTTCTGCGGCAGCCGTTGCGGCAATTTCTCGCCGCTTCGCTCGCCGCGTGAAGTATAAATCAGGCTTAAGCCCAAAAAGGCCAAAAATGGCACAAAATAATGTCTAAAAAGTCCTATTTTTCCGATTTTTCTGAATTTGGGGGGTCCGAACCCCCATTCCCCCAGAGATATGTGCCTGTTTTGAATCAGTGAAAATTATTAGTCATCCTGCTGTTACATATTCGGTGAGTCAATTTAGCATTATCTTCCTGTTGCGACTTTGACAACCGCGAAATAATTTATCTTTCCAATTAAATAATTAACTTAGATTAATTATTAATAATTTAATTAATTTAATTTGAAATGTTTAATATAATAATGAATTCTTAATTCGGTTTGCCATTAATCCGTTTATCTCCATGCATAAGTTACAATAAGGTGCATTTTCCGACTTGCTCAGCTATCGAAACCCGGAGCAGACCCCAGAAGGCAAAAATGAAAAATTTTGTTGGAAAAAATATGGAAAAGTTATATCCAGCCGCACGAAAATCAAAATTTTTATGCCAAATTGCTTCGAATTCGTCTAAAACTGAATTAGTGTAGTTTTTTGCGCTAATCCAGCATAGGTCTTCTTTGACTCGGAAATGTTCTTCGACCGACCATTTTCATATCCTTTTTACTCTCCAGACCCGAACTTCTGTGCATCTTTCCTTGCTATGCTACCATTGAATATTTATTGGTCTAGAGCCCGCGGTTCGAGTCCTGGCAAAATATATGTTTTTCACTATTCATTAAAAAATTTTCGGAAAAAATGAATTTTCTGGCTCCACATCATTTTTCGGTAGCAAGATGATTTGTGCTGAAATTATTGATATCTTAGTCAATCGAAATTTCGCTGTATGATCAGCTTGCAAACTAACATTTGCATCCAGTCCTGGCTATCCATGTGTTTTTGGCCTATCGTTGGATGCTACAATAATAATTGTTGACTTCAGTTGAAATCTAACCTTGTAAACTCAGTTAATTGAAAAATGCAGCTTGCCGTTCTTCATCAGATGTTATTCAGAGTATTGATTTTCTTGTAAGTAATAAGCTAAGCGCTGAAATTTTAGTTTTTATGATTAAAAGTTGTTACAAATTTCCTTATTTCAGTTCACTGCTTTACCGGTCAAAAAATCTTAAATAAATGGCTATGGGAAGGCTGGCTTTTTTGGCTTATCCACTCAGAATTTTTTATGCTGTGCATTAGGGATGTGCCGGTTAACCGAAACCGACTGGAACCGACCATTTTTTCGAATCGGAACCAAGAACCGATTTTTTGATTTTCTATGAAGCGGAACCGATTTCTTGATTTTCTAAGAACCGGAATTCGGAACCGATCTTTTTGGAGTCGGTTATCGGTTTTTTAAAAATAGATTTAGAAATCGAAGTTCATAAAATTTAATGATTAGTGAAGACATGAAGCAGCAATTCAATCTTTTATTACCCAAAAGTTTACAGATTAAAAATTGGAATGCAAATTTTGTTCCGGTTAAATTGTATTTTAAAAATAACAGTCGTTCTGCTTTTTCGCCATGTAGCCTGTTTCTGAGAGGGTCGTAAATGATTCCAGCGCCACTGAACAGCTGCTTAAAAAATACACCAATTCACGAATTCTAATAAGCAAAGAACGATGGAAACATATGTAGTGTTCAACTAAATGAAAGATTGTACAGACAAAGCCAGACACGATATAATATTTTATCCAGGAAACACATAGATAATATTCAGTGATTTATAAGTAAATTGTCAACCAGGCGCAAAACTTGTTAGAATGTGCAGTTGCCAGATTAAAATGACTTCCTGAATAATTTACATATCTTTCGATTATATCGTCATATGTTTCCGTGAAATCAGGCTATCAATAGCGAAAAATACTTTAACACAGGAACCGAGAACCGGAATCGGAACCGACGCTTCTCTAGTTGAAGAACCGGAACCGGCGGTTCCAACTTACTCAAAAACCGGAACCGGAACCGAAGTTCTTGTTTTTAAAGAACCGTAACCGAATTTTCTGAAAAACCTGCAACCGCAACATCCCTACTGTGCATATCTATATAATGTCATGCAAGAAAGAGCTCAACGCTTTATGTGCGGCCCCGTCGCTCATAGGTGCACAAGGTCAGGGTCGGCTGGGGGGTGGATATCCCAAAAATCTAAAATATTTCATTTACGTTCAGGATTTTTTTGCTGTCTAAACGATCAAAAAGGTCCAAATAGCCTGTAAAATGTTTTTTTCGGGATAATATCGCATTTTTGAAGCATTTTTATTTTATCACTTTTAAAACTAAAAATGCAAAAATTGATCAATTGTAGGCGCTTTTTGAGTAAAAAGTACATAAAAGTAATTTTGACATTTTTACTGCGTTTGACCTCAAAAATGGTGCGATAATTGTTCCATCGTTCCAAATCGCCTGACGTTACCTGTCGGCTGACCCTTCAGCGGGGGATAATACCATCTAACTCCAGTGTCTTTGTTGTACAAGGTCCCTTTGTACATGAACAAAGATGGTCCCCAAAAGTCTATGTACATTTGTACATGCGAATTTTTGTGTACTATAATATGGTACAAAAGCAATTTCAGTGTGGTAAAACGGGATTTTCCGACCATTGCTAGCGTATTTTAGCTAATTTCTTGATTCTGACGCCATAAATTACTAAATATTGTCTCAAAACGGAGCGAAGCGCCGGAATATTTTGCGTTTTTCCATTCTAAATGCAATTTCTGCCATTTTAAAGATATGTAGGACAAACAATTACTCATTTCAGCGCGAAGCGCCGAAAATGTTCAGGAATTTTACACCTTTTTCACAGTTTTTGTTTCCCCCAAAATCTTTGTACATGTTCAAAGACGGCCCCGAAAAATCTTTGTCGGAGACAAAAAACCCTGCCTCCCCCTATGCGCATGTATGCGGCATCGCTCCTCCTTTCCTAAGCACGCTTTATTCTACAGTACACGATAAAAAGCCTGTCGTTGCCGTCGACGCCCAGCTCAAACCGGACTCCGTCGCTGCGGCCGCCGCGGCCTCGCGCGCGTCCATCCTGCAGCGCGTCGCGATGGAAGCGGCGCGCGAATGGCGTGATCCGTGGATGCGCACTACCGTGGCGCCGCTTCGTCGAACCTCCGGCGACATCGACGCCGCTCGCGCTGCGACGCTCGATGATCGACGCCGGCGCCGTTCGTACACGAGTTCGACGTCGCGCGATTCGTTTTCCAGCGCGTCGTCGTCCAATTCTACGGCGACGTCGACGGACGCGTCGTCGTCCAGTCGACGACGACGTCGCCGCTCTTCGTCGTCGTCGTCGCTGTCGTCGCGTCGCAGCGACGCGGCCGCCGCTAGCGACGGCGAACGCGCGGCGCCCTTACCGTCGACGAATGCCGAGACGGCGGACGCTGCCAAATCGCAGCCATCGTCGCGCAGCGGCTCGGTATCGACGACTGGATCGAAATCGAGGTGTATAGCCTAGCGGGTTCCACCCCACTCATATGTATATATGTAACGTTTTAAAATTTTGTTTGGGGGTCCCCAGTCATTTTTAGGGGGGGGGGTAAACATCAATTTTCGGCCAAAAACGCCTAAAAACGGTCAAATACGTAAAATTTTTCAAAAGTCGTGGTTCGACAATTTAAACATTTTCTGGCTATGGGGGATTACTAACCTTGGTTTGGGAATCTCATCTCGCCTGTTACGTCTATGCCCTCACCTGCAGAAGGTTTTTATCCCCCAGGGAATGTCAAATCGAGAATGTATCATCTCCGTCCCTGTTATGATGAAAATTTTCGGCTACAATGAATTAAATCTAAATTTCTCTATTTATTTGGGTGAATTGTAGCCTGTAGATCATTGTTTTACTAATAAATGTTACATTTGGTTTTAGGATTATTCCTTACATTTTTCTTTGCCTTGTTTTTGCTCCAATTTTGTTTAAGCTTTGTGATATTTTTAAATTTTCTGAGTTTTATTTTTGAGATGTGTTTTA
The DNA here is from genome assembly GCA_036768485.1 of Mermis nigrescens. NCBI lineage: Eukaryota > Metazoa > Nematoda > Enoplea > Mermithida > Mermithidae > Mermis > Mermis nigrescens. The sequence goes on from JAVLUZ010000068.1 coordinate 809,303, forward strand.
ATTTTTTTTGGATAATTATTTATAATAATAATTTACTGATCTCTAAGTATTGCGTGCTTTGAATCCCAGACTAATTGATCTATTTTTTTAGCGACAATAGCTCTAGAGCGAACAGACGGAATGCCAGAGGTCGAGTTCAGAGCAGGTAAATTCATATGTATATAACGACTCGGAATTTAGGGTCGGGGTCTCCTGCCATTTTTAGGGAGGGGGTAAATGATCTCCAATTTTTAGTGGAGAACGGCCAAAAAACACCTAAAAACGACCAAAAAATTCAATTTCTTCCAAAAATCAGATAAGGGGGCATAGGTGCACAAGGTCAGGGTCGACAAATGGAAATGAAATCCCAAAAATCCAAAACAGTAAATTTAATGTTCACGATTTTTTGCTGTTTTAACGATCAAAATGGCCTATCAAACGTTTTTTCGCGGTAATCTCGAATTTTAGAAGCATTTTCAGTCCATGTTGACTGCATTATATCACTTTTAACACTAAATATGCAAAAATTTATCAATTTTGAGCGCTTTTTGAGTAAAAAGTACTTAAAAGTACTAATCTGGCGCGAAGCGCCGGAAAAATTTTGACTTCTTAATGCTTTTGACCTCAAAATGATGCAAAGAAAACGTTCCATCAGCTCATAATCGCCGGACAGTACCTGTCCGGCCGACCCTTCAGGGGTACCCCTCACCCCCCTTGTGCATATATGATGGAAGGGGTTGGCTTCGGGGGTATGCGGGGCGACTAACATTGGATGGGGAATCCATTACCCCTATCACATGTATGTGTAAATGTGGTACAATATCAATGAATAATCATTAAGTCCGGCGGAACATTTTCGGCAGTAGTCTTTGGACACGGGGAAAATTTTTGACCAATACAGATAGACCGTGGTAATACGCCGTTCGATTTCGATTATCGTCGTTTAAATCCTATACGAAAGGACTCAATTTACAAAATTACAAATATGTAATAGAATAAATAAAAAAATTAATAAACGTCCATATTAATCACGGTTTTTTTCGTATTTGGCAGTTTTCCGATTTACAAAGACTTTTTGGGACCGTCTTTGTACATATACAATGATTTTTGGGAAGACAAAAACTGCAAAAAGGTATATAATTCCTAAAAAATTTCGGCGCTTCGCGCCAAAACGAGTAATTGTTGTTTCTATATCTCTTTATAATGACAGGAATTGCATTTAGAAAGCAAAAATACCAAATTTGTAGACAATTATCAGTAGTTTTTGTCATCAACCCAGGAATTGGCTAAATAACTACCAAAGGTCGAAAAAATCTGTTTCACCACATCGAAAACGCTGCTCCACCATACAATAGCACCCAAAAATTTGCTTGTACAAAGTGTACAAAGACTTTTGGGAACCGCCTTTATGCATGTACAAAGGGATCTTGTACAAAAAAACACTGATACTAATTAAGAAAAATAAAGAAGATGGATGAAGGGCGAAAATCTGTGGCTTCGAATGAAGAACTGGCGGAAGGTGTGGCGAGGTCGGTTTCTTCGGTTTCTCAAGATTCTGGCGAACCGGAAGATTTGGACCCCAGGTAATTTAAAGCAGGTCTACTTTTTCGGCTCAAAATTAGAGCAGGTATGGAAAGGCTGAAAACCTAGTAATAAACTCAGGCACGTATCTGTGGGGGAATTGGGGGTACGGACTTCTGCTTCTAATAATATTAAGGCGAGCACTGCCGGTCGGCCGTTCTGGTCTAAGATGACCTAGAAAAAGGGTCGCTTTAGAAAGCGCTAGAATGACACTAGATATTCCTAGCACATCTCAGTATGCCGCACGCAGCATTCTATTTTTAGCTATGGCGCGTTGGATTGACTCTATTGTTGCTTGACCGAGATAACGCAGAAAGAACGTAACGGAATACAGAGCGGGCGTTATCTCGGTCAAGCGACAATAGAGTCCATCCATCGCGCCATAGCTAAAAATAGAATGCCGCGTGCGGCATACTGAGATGTGCTAGGAATATCTAGTGTCATTCTAGCGCTTTCTAAAGCGACCATTTTTCTATGTCATCTTAGACCAGAACGGCCGACCGGCAGTGCTCGCCTTAAGATTATTAGAAGCATCTTAAAGCATAAAGTTTCATGGCTAGTACTTACGTGCCTGCGTAATCTCAAATTGAACCGAGCCGATATGTGTTAATGCTGGGTTACGGTCAAGCATAGATTAACATACATGAGTCGGTGAGATGGGTCAGAATAAGTTTCGTTACGTACATAGCAATTTGAAGACGGTGCTTTTTAATTTTTGCAAAAATAGTAATCGGCAAAATTGTGCGCAATCTCAGAGCGGTGTGTTTAAAAAATTATTGGTGTATTCTATTCTTCACGTAAAGTATTTTCAAATATTTTTCCTTAGTCGGTCTTATCTTTTTTGAGTGCCTACTACATTATGTAAATTTAATCGATTAGCTTACATCGTATAAGTGCACAAGATCAGGGTCGGCAGGGGCGGTGAAATCCCGAAAATCCAAAACAGTAAATATAACGTTTACGATTTTTTTGCTATTTTAACGATCAAAATGGTCAAAATAGCCTTTAAAAGGTTTTCTCGTGGTAAAATTGCCTTTTAAAAGCATTTTTAGAGTCCATTTTGACTGCGTAATATCATTTTTAACACTGAAAAATGTAAAAATTTATCAATTTTGGGCGCTTTTTGTGTAAAAAGCACTTAAAAATAATAATCTGGCGCGAAGAGCTGGAAAATTTCTGACGTTTTTACTGCTTTGACCTCAAAAATAATGCAAAAAATGTTCCATCAGGGGGTAATACCCCCCCCTCACCCCCTTCCCCTACGTGCATGTAATGTACATCGTATATGAATTAAAAACTATTCATTATTTAGGTACATACTTAAGTGATCTGTTTCGAGTCACAGCTTTGATACAAAATTTTTTCTTCGTTCTGCGTGTTTTACTGCCGAAAAATATTATATTCTAGCACAAATTCGTTGGCTTTTGACATAAAGAATTTAGTAACAAAGAAGGGACCCATTCATAATCATAAGAAGCCGGTCGTCAGAAAGCCAATTAAAATGAAGATTATATCGAAAGTAAGCGACGTAGCAATCCTTACCACTGGCGTTTTACCACATATGGGCGTGGGGGTGGGGGGGGGGTTCGGGGTATACGACCCCCCTCATAAACCAAAAAAAGCCCCCTCCCCCAGAATTTTTAAAGCCATTTTTTTACCTTTGAAAAATCTTGCACACCCCCCCCTCCCAGAATTTTGGTGCTGCCCTGCCCACCTATGCTTTTTACTCCACATTCCGCCGCATTTATCTATCTAAGTATGCACATATATGTAATTAATTATTTAAAGTTATTCATTCTTTCTCTTTAATTCTGTCTATTCAATTCAAAAGAATTGAAAAAGTAAATTTAAAAAATACAAAATTGAAAAACAATATTCAATTTTAATCTTACATTTCCATTTTTTTCAAATCCGAATCTGATTACCCGCCCAATTTTCGAATTTTTGAATCCTAATCCAAAAATGCAGAATGTTTTTAATCTCAATCCTATTCAAATCTTAGTAAAAATATCTATAGGAGTACGGTAAGAAATTTGGCGTGTATATTTTGATTGAAGCTTATTTCTAGCAATGCGATGTTTGCAAAGATCTTCATGGAATTGTAAGGAGTTCCTGAAAGTGAAGATTTTATATATTTTCCTGAATAATTTAATGAAGATTTTTCCAAGATTTTTAAATTTTAATAAATTAATAATTTTCGACAGGATTTTTTCTGAAGCTTTTCTGATCTTAAAAACGCTGGGTCAAAAATGGCATTTTTGCAGTTTCTGACGATGCTTTCTTTTTTTGCTTTCTTTCTTATATATTTTTAGAATTTTCTTTAAAAGATAATGTATAATTTCTCTAAAACCATAATGATATTGGGCGATACGTAATCACTAAATTGGATTTGGTTTGAAACACCGAAAAATTAACACTTTTAAGCCAAAATCGCAAAAATGTTCAAAAGTACGTTATTTCTTATTTCTTTGTGGTTGGAACTTGTGTGTAATTGCAGCATTATGCCCATTTCTTCATTATGGATCCACTGTTATCTACATTTATAGTTAATTAGCGTTAGCTCCATATCACACATGCACACTTGGGGTGTATCGTGGTATCCGTACCTGGGCGTAGGGGGTATGCACCCCCCAGACACCCCAGAATTTAGTTTTTTTTTTTTTGTTTTTTTCGCGAATTTTTGATGCCAATGGATAGTGCTCGATGAAAAACGTTGAAGAATGGTGTTTTTTCGCCATACCATCATTTTTACGACCAATTTTTTACTTTTGAAAAAATCTTGCACTCCCTCCCCCAAACTCTGGTGCCGTTCACCTATGGGTTATCCCTCTACCACAACTCTCGGAAGGTATATCCCTCTCAGGCCGTTTTGGGACCAAACCTACTGCTCGAACCATAATAAAGCGTTAAATGACGTCTAACAGTATAGTTTCAGGTATGTATATTTTAATTTTCCGATCAGTAGCCTGTCCAATTAATTCTTCCCTTCTATTATTTTGCATATTTCTGATGTTGTAGGTCTTATAATCGCCCTTATCATTACTGTTTTCATGTAAATTTAAGCATAAATATTCATGAAGAGTGAAATAAAACGAATCAAGTATGAAAATTTGTCAAAATTTAAAATTAAATAGGTAAAAAATTACTCATTTACCCGCCCTTCCCAAGGAAACCCGGTTTACCCCCCCCGTCCCAAAACTTTTGACCGTGAGCATGTGTGCTTCATATATGTAGTGCTAAATGCCTACTTTTTATCCTGTTTTCATATTTACTCACGCAAATCAGCTTGCATGACTAAGCCTTCGGCATATTCATTAAAATAACTCGTCTGAACAACTTTAAAATATGATTTTCTCAGCCTTGCCAATATGCTTATTTTAGTACTTTATTAGACGATAAAACCGCTTATTCGGTATTCGAGCTATGATTATTCCAAATAGGGTTAAAAAGCTGAAAATTTAGAATCTAAATGGAAGAAATTCAAATTAGAATAAAAAAAATCAAACTTTAATCCAAAGCATTCGAATCCGAGTAGTTGGCACACCTGGGCGTGGGGGTATGCACTCCCCCCCCCGAGAAACTAAAATACCCCTCCCCAGAAACCAAAATACCCCCAGAATGCAACTTTTGAAATTTTTTGATTTTTCGCAATTTCCGGATGCCAAAAGATAGTGCGTGCTCGATGAGAAATGTTGAAAAATGGTGTTTTTTTCGCCATACTACCAGGCTATTTTTTGACCTTTGAAAAATATTGCATCCTCCCAGATTTTTGGTGCCGCCCACCTTCATATGATAGTAAGTACCTGATTTTCAAATTACTGACACCGGATTTGAATAAAAAAAATACCGAATATCAGACCCGTTTTCGGGATAAAAAAATTTTTATATCTATCTTGGGAAGCTCTGTTGGAATTGGCTCGTAAAAATTGCGTTTTCCCACGTTTATCAGGCACGATCCATCAAAATCATAAAATTGAAGCTTTTAGAAAAAATTTTTTCAATTTATTAGTCGCGCGTTCAAATGCCCGCGTCGTACAGTACGACCAGCAACGCGCTGGACACGGAGTCGTCGTCGGCAAAACGCGCCTTGTCGCCCTTGTCGCCGAGCGATATTCCGTCCGATACGGACGCCAAACGCTTTCGCTACGACCAAAACGCGCTCGAGCTCGAAGACATTTCGTCGTCGTCGTCCCTGTCGCCGTCGCCGTCCAACAGCGCCGCTTCATCGCCGTCCTACGACGACGACGGCGGCGATCGTCAACGCGAATCGTTGCCAAGCGGCTATGGTAATCGTTACGACGACGGCGTCGCCGCCGTCGACGACAACGACGAAGCGATGGCGGCTATTAGCGACGACGAAGAGCAGGACGATTTCGATGCCGCCCGTAAAAACTCGACGACGCCGCCCGCCGTCGGCGGCGTCGAGCGTTTGACGTCGGTGTCGAGCGAAGATGACGATGTGACGGAGGCGGCGGCTAAAAATATCGACAGCGACGAAGACGAAGACGTCGGCGGCGGCGGAAGCGACGATAGGCCGCCGACGCCCGATTTCGCGCAGCAGCGACGACTATCGGCGACCGCCAACGCTGCAGAGTCGCCGCCCGGCGCGAACTACGCCGACGACGACGACGCGTCGCCGTTGCGCGACGAAGGCGTCGTGAATAGTCGCGCGACGGTGATGAGCGGCGGCGGCTTGATGGCGGCGGTGAAATCGCGACGCGATGTCGCCGTCGCTTCGCCGATCTACAGTAATAACGACGTTGGCGACGTCGCGCTCTCGCCGACCAACGAGGAACTCGCATTAAACGACGCGTCAGCGGTCGTCGACGATTCCGATAAACGAGCCGGTTGCGTCGACGCGATGAAAACGCCGGACGACGCGGCTGCCGTCGCGGATTCGCTCGCGACGTCGGATAGCAGGAACACGCCGCCCAATCCTAAAATCGAAATTGCTGATCTTAAATCGCTGCGGTCTCGCGACGAAAAGAGTCCGGCGGCAGCCGCCGCCTCGAAACGCGGCAGAACGGCCGCGACGACTAAGGCGCCGTCTTCCGACGTCGCCGCCGCCGCGGCGGCGGCGGCCGACGCGACGATAACTTCGCGTCGCGAGGAGTTGCTGAAGCAGTTGCGCGCCGTCGAAGAAGCGATCGCGAAAAAACGCTCCAACAAGGCGGCCGCTACGTGATTGATAATAAAAATTATATATAGCTTTGGTGATTACGCGATTTCGTCATTTTTTGCGTCGTCATTGAATCGTGTCATCGGGGAAGGATTTCGATGCTGCTTAATGCAAATGCGATTCGGAGTTTTTTCAAAATTTATAAGAAAGTAAATAGATTTAATATATAATTAAGTTAAATTTCTATTGCAATAGATTATTTATTTTAAATAGTGAAGAATTTGTATCTTTTTAAAATAAATAATCTATTATAATAGAAATTTAATTTAAATGTATATTTATCTATTTACTTGCTTATAAATTTTGAGAAAATTCCGAATCGCAGTTGCATTGAGCAGCATCTAAATCCCCACTCGACAAAAAGTTTAATGCATTAGCAACAATGGCAGAAATATCGACGAATCAATTCAAATTCTCGTATTAATTTATTTTTCGGTGTTTTGGGAGAATATCGTGCGTTTTTTCAATCAACACTCTGAAAATCTGCGCTTATCCTTGGCTTTTATTGATTTTTTGTTTTGACAGATTTTTTTTATTTCAGTCCGAATTTAAGCAAATTTCGTAATGCTTTACTTTTATTCATATTTTTTTACTTGTAAAGTAAGTCTTTAGCCGATTTCAATCGCATGACCTGATTTCGAGGAAGGCATTACTTTATTGGACCCACATGTTTTGAAATTTTTTTTATTATTTTTTATTGGTTTTTAATCTAAAAGTATGGTTTACTTTATCGCGAAACCTAGTGCGAGTAATTGATCACAAATTTGTGTACATCACAATTAGAGATATACCAGGCTCCGGGCCGGGGCCAGGGCGTCCCTGGGGCCGGGGCCTGCAGAAAACAATTAAAATGCATGCAATAACTGCGAAAAAAGAAGTTTTATCAGTCGGAAAGCAGAAAGATCTTTATTCGTTTCCTAGCGTTAGCAATTTATCGTGCAACAATTCATTAAGTAATCAGCAGAATAATAAAGGTGAAGCAAGAAAACAAACAAGACTGTGCAACCTATACTATGTAGGTTAAAAGCTCAACTACATACATGCCACGATAGTCTCACGAGCTACCGGAATACCAACAAACAGTTGTTCCATGCGTTTTCACCTATGACAAACCGAATAAGTCGTGTTTTAAAGATTAGAAGCACTCAATTGTAGAGTAAAACACTTTCAAAATATGGATCTAGAAACAGTAGAATAGGTATTTAGAAAATCAGACAATTTTTTATTAAGTAGTGCGCCGTATTCGCACGACTCGGTATCTCAATGACATTTTAATGCACAACTTTAGGCCCCGGCAGAAATGACGGCCCCGGCACATCTTTAATTACAACCATAGATTATCAACCCCTCCCACACAGAAAAATTTCCATTCCTCGCAAAATTTTTCCACTCCCCCCCAGAATTGGCGATTTTTTTAAAGTTCTGAAAACTTTCTAAAAATTTGTAGAAAAGATGCTTTTTCAAGCGTTTTTATGTCGCTATTTATTTGCTCAAATGTACCAATTTTTCGACGCTTTGCGCCATAATACTCGTGTTCTGACTATATTTTGTTCGACTTTTTTGATCTTTTTCGAAATTTTTTCATGTTTTCATGCTCTAGAAAGATAGATCATCGTCAGAAACGCAGAAAAACGATGTTTTTGATGCGAATCTAACGTTTTTGGACCCAAAGGCACTTCATAACCTCACCCTCAGAATTCTTATGCCATGCATGTATGATTGCGAATCAGTTGAAAAAGCGGTTGTAATCGGTGCAACATTCAGGAAAGTTTAGCTAAATACTTGCACTTTTGCAATTAGGAGGGAGTGTGTTTAGAACCCCTGGGCCCTGAGGGATCAATCCAAGTGATTTTAGCTGATGGCACTTTTTTCAGGACAATCAATTTCCCGTTAAAATTTTTGAGATGCGTGTTGAGTTAATGAGCTTTTGTTAACGAAAAATGCTCGTTATTATGTACAAGCGGTCTGAAAAAATCTGGATTTCTTTATTTTTCTCGTTAAAGGCGATGTAGTGCAATCAAAATGGAGGAAAAATGCTTGTAAACGCCTTCTTTCTTACCGTGGCGTAACCCGCAACATAGTATCGCTGTAGTCTGCTCTTAAATCGCTCAAAGGGCTATTCACTTGAGTGATAATTGCTTTCAATGGCGAGGTTTTGCGAAATAGGTTAATGGTGTAGACCTCTTTTTTAAACAGTCGGCAATCAATATTTGAAATAATTATTTGTGGTGTAAAATAAATTCTTTTAGTCCTTCGAGTGATTTTCACGTATTAATCGAATTTCGCGGTTTCGTGTTACGCGTTTAATGACATTGTTGAACTTTTTTACTTATTCGACGTCGCCGTACCTGTACAACTTCTATTCAAATAAAAAAAGCGAGTAGGCTACAGTGTTTCCTCAAACGTTTCTGAAAAACCTCATTCCCGGTATATTTCAGGCTTGTAGAACATGCAATCTTGGTCAATGATAAATATGCGAAATTTTGCAAACGTAGGGTGAAAATAAGTGATTGTTGGTAGATTCAAAAAATAAATTATTCTCGGCAAAACAGTCTTGCTAATTTTCAGATCGCCCAATATTAGATACGGGTAGTCATCATACGTGGGCAGCAAGAAAATTCTGGGGGGTGCAAGATTTTTTTGAAGGTCGAAAAATGGCCTTAAAAATGGTGGTATGGCGATAAAAACACCATTTTTCGACGTTTCTCATCAAGCACTATCCATTGGCATCAAAAAATTGCGAAAAAAACGAAAAAAATTTTCAAAAATTGAATTCTGGGGGGGTATTTTGGTTTCTGGGGGGTGCATACCCCCCGCGAACCCCCCCCACGCCCAGGTTTGGTAGTCATCGGTTAATGGTCTTGGGTTTTCTGCTGAAAATGTTACACGGAGAACGAATTGGTTCGTCAACGCAACTTCTGCTCATAACTCGATGGGGTGGGGAGAAAGAATCTCAGCTTCTAGGAGGACAGCTGAGTCCTCATAGGAGCTATACATGGGCAGCGACCAAATTTGTTGAGGCTTTGTTTGGGGCAGAAGTACAGAAAAATCTCAAGGAAACGTGCCAAAAATTTAATCCGGCGGTCGGTCGTAATCTGCGAGATGGGAATTTAAGCACCCCACGACGGCACCCCCAACGCCCACTTGTAGGAGCCATTTTCCCGTTGCATGTGTGCTTATGATCCTGAAACATAATATGCAAAAGAGGTTTCGATGCCCTGAAGGAAAATGAAGAAAATGCACATTTTCATTTGGAACCGGCTCCAATGTAAGCAATTTTTCGGACAGATACATATTTCGCCATTCATGCTGCATTTGTGAGTCGTTTAGATGCGACAATCTACTTATGTGTGTGTTGAGCGTATGATAGATTACTTTGAAAACTAATCATAATTATTTATAAGTAAGGCCCAATTATTTGCTCTAATGCGGAGCATACGTGTTCTTGGGGGTTGACTCCCAAGAATGGCTACTGGCCCTCGCAAATTGGATGCGACCCCCAGAATTGTCAATTTTTTATGAAAATTGTAAGAAATGCCTTTTTAGCATTTTTGCCGGAAAAATCAAATTTTTGACGCCTCGCCTTAATTTCTCGATTTTTTTTAGTTTTTATCTTCTGGAAAGAATGAGCCTTGTCTGAAACGTCGAAAAAACATTTTGTTGCATGTACACATCATTTTCAGCGTAAACGAGGCACTTTTTAAAAATTTTTTGGGCCTCACCCCCTCCCTCCCTTCCCAGAATTCCCATGCTGTACATTTTTGCTGAGGAAACGGTCGTTTTCGGTTTCATTGATGTATGTACGTTATTATTGTTCAATAGATATGTTGACGCGATTTTTTTACTTTTGTACTGTGCTAAAACGCAAAATTTCATGCCTAAATGTTTTAAATTTGATTTTGAAAAATGTGAAGTGTTAGAGTGATAGGATGGTTCATTGAAGGTGCTGTTCGAAACATCCGTCTACTTACGTCACCTTTTAAACATTTTATTGGTCCATGCTAATTTTGTAATATGTACACTTACTTGCTTATATAAATTTATCTTTGGCAAGTTTGTATGCACATTTTTATTTGCACAACTCAATGTTATCAGTTCTGACCTCTTCAACTGTCTGAAAACAAAATCAAACGTCATCTGATTATTTGTTATTCCGGGTTTTTAAACGACTCGCGAGTAACTACTAAATTTTCAGGTAGGTATCTATCTACATACCTATCATGTGACGTGCCGTCGTGCTTTTAAATTAAATTTGACTCTTTTCGCATGAATTAATTACAAAATTACTTAATCTTAAATTAACAATCTTTGGCAGAATTTCCTTTTTTTATATTTTCGTAATATTCATTGTCGACGCAGATGGGCATGGGAGTTGAAACCCATAATTTAGATATCCCCTTAGATTATCCGAAATTCAATTTTCAAATGTTTTTGTTGCTACATCACACACACTTGTTGAGAAACATTCAAAGACAGTTTGTTTTTCTCTAATATCAATTGTTTTCTCTTGTTTAATTATAAATTTTAAACCAGATCTGATCTGACCATGTGATTAGCCCCTTTTCGAAACTGCTTGAAAAGATTTACCAGAATTTCTTGACAAATAGCTTTAGCGCTATTATCATTTTTACCAATTTTTACGTCATTTGGCTTAAACTAAATATTTGACGCTCTCAAATCTACCATGCTGTGTAATTACGTATACGGTGTCTACACTTATTTTACCAGTATTTCTAGGCAGCAGATGTGTTCCTAAGCAGCAGCCGAATTCTGGGGGTCTGTGCGATGTAAATTAAAACCGACAAAAATCCCAAAAAACAAGCCGAACATTCGATTCTGGATTCATAGAATTTTCGGGAGATCTAGACCCTTCAAACACACGTATAATAAGCAGGCACATTCACCTTGTATGTACACGGGTTACCTACTATTTGAATTATTGCCAGTTTATTAAAGGTGTACGGCTCGAAATGCACGATTATTCCGTGGATCATGATTCAAAAAAAGATATTGACAATATTATCCGACAACAAAAGTCTGTTCCTGGTTAATACTTCGATTAGCTCAATTCTGCAAACAACTGGCGATCTCCTGCAGCAGCATCTTGAAAGAAAAATAAAAGTTGCTTCCGGAGCCGATTCGACCGAGGTTTGTTGCCAGCATGATTGGTCAAGAACGGGTATGCAATTTTTCGCGAGCAGTCCAGAGCATATGTACATGTGCAACATAAGTCTGGGGGTCAGGCCCGAAAAATTTTTTAAACGGGCCTTTTTTTAGGTTGAAAACGATAAGTAAACGTCAAAAATACTGTTTTTTTACGTTTCGGACAATACACGTTCTTTTTAAAACTTAAAAACACAAAAAAACCTGAAAAAACTTTAAAATGGATTAAATTGAACAAATTATAATAGAACAATGTGTATATGGTGCATAGCGCCGAAAATTTGAAACTTTTGAGCCAAAAAATGTGCTAAAACGCTTACAAAGGCATTTTTTTACAATTTTTACAAAAAGTCGACAATTCTGGGGGGTCGCACCCACACATGGGCGTGGGAGATGCATCCCTCGCCCCAGAAGTTGAAATCCCCCCACCCCGCAGTAGACCCCCAGAATTTTATTTTTAGTATCATGTTTGGCGATTTGACCCATCCTGACCCCTCAGAATTTGGGTGCTGCCCACATACGGTCGCAGCCATTTCGTGGGGGTCAGTAGCCATTCTGAGGAGGGGGTCAAACTCCCCCCCACAAGGCGCATGGTCCAGAGACTTATGGAATCAAAATTTTTCCATTCGTCTTAGTAATGTAGGTCTCGAAATGGCAAGAGTGTGCTAAACAAATATTCTTTACTGAAATACATAGCTGGCCTTTAATTTTGGGGAGAGACCGGCTGGACCGTGGAATAAAAAAATTTCACTACGGTTTCCGTGAGAAAAAATTAAAAATTTTCGAAGTTTTTTGAAAAGACTGCTGAGGCACACTTTTTTTCTGAGCCCTTAGACTGAAAATTTTCTGGATTCACTTATTACGCAGATTTTTTCTTTTTTTTCACGATATATTTTTTAAATTGATTGAAAGTTTTTTCTCGAATTTTCCTTCCCCATATAGAGCAGGTTGACAATGAAATAGTGTGCTCCATTCCAAACGACCTATTTTGATATACGGTCTATTACTATAGCAAATTATTTTACGGGTTAGGATGTTGCAGCGGTTTGTTAAATGAGCCATATGTCAAACAAAGCACATAAAACATAAGTGAAAAAAGTTTAATGCAACCAGCCACTACGACAACATAATTGAAGAAGCCATCTATGTAGTAAAAACTTAATACAGTAATAAGACTTTTGCAAAAATGGGCCGTTTGGAATGGAACAGACTATAGAAAAACGCTCTTACTTCTACCTCGGTTATGTCTTGGACTTGAAAAACTTCGATCCCTGGATATGGGACTGATTACCACACCTGGGCGTGGGGGGTTTGGGGGTATGCACCCCCAGAAACCAAAATACCCCCCCAGAAATCAAAATACCCCCCCCCCAGAATTCAATTTTTGAAAATTTTTTTCGTTTTTTCGCAATTTTTTGATGCCAATGGATAGTGCTTGAAGAGAAACGTCGAAAAATGGTGTTTTTATCGCCATACCACCATTTTCAAGGCCATTTTTCGACCTTCAAAAAAATCTTGCACCCCCCTCCAGAATTTTCTTGCTGCCCACGTATGCTGATTACCCTTTTCTCTTTAGGGTAATATTTCATTTCAGAAGAGGAAATTGTACTTATTTTGGAAAGAAAGTGGTTGATACTAGGAAAGCTCATGGGGGAAGACTTCCCGCATAATAGAACTACGATGAGTCTTAGCCCTTCTCAAATAAAATAGGTACATTACTTTTAATTTGCTTTATTTTCGAAATTGCTTGAAATGGGCGTAAATGTTTATACTAAACGTGATTAAAATTTCAATACGTTAATTAAATCAATTTTTTTCAAATTAATCAGAAAGGAATGATTTCAGCTAGATTGGCAGCAATAGGTTTTGTTCTTGGCGCCTTCGGCCATAAATGGTACAGATTCTTGGACCGTCGTTACAATATAAAATCAGGAAAAACGTTGGTTCAAAAATCGTACTAGATCAAGTAGTTGGTTCTCCTATAATGACGTTTACATTTATTGGAGGTAAGTAAATATTGTAAATTAGCTGATATATCTAAACATCTGATGCATCCCTGTTTTGCAGGTTTATCTTTACTTGAAGGAAATAGATTACGGAGTGTCGTCAAGGAATTTTCAGCCAAATTTCCTTACGTTTACGTGGTATTTACATCTTACTGTAAAGTCATTAACATCGCTAGGGTCTTTTGTCGTATAAATTTTGAGAACGAAGCTGAGGATATTCAGTCGTAAACAAAAGATTTTCAATTTATATAACTTGTTTTTGACGTTTTTCTTGCATGTTCGGTTTTGTTAGCTATTTTGTACTATAGGTGCATACATACCTACCTACTACGAAAGACAAAAATTTTAGGATTAGTCTCGAGCAAGCGTGTTCGTTTTATTTCTAGCCTTAAAACAGCTCAATGAACTTATCACCATACGTGGGCAGCAAGAAAATTCTGGGGGTGCAAGATTTTTTTGAAGGTCAAAAAATGGCCTTAAAAATGGTGGTATGGCGATAAAAACACCATTTTTCGACGTTCCTCATCAAGCACTATCCATTGGCATCAAAAAATTGCGAAAAAAAACGAAAAAAATTTTCAAAAATTGAATTCCGGGGGGGGGGTATTTTGATTTCTGGGGGTATTTTGGTTTCTGGGGGTGCATACCCCCGAAACCCCCCCACGCCCAGGTGTGCTTATCACCCAGCTGCGTGATGGTCAAATGTGATGGAGATTTAAGAGCGGGAAGGGCCACAATTTACGAAAAAATTCTACTGAATATTGATGTATGCAGTCAAAAAGTAAAAAATACAGATCAGTCTTCTGCTCTGAATCACCTCGGGTCGTGAATTCTTGTGCTGTTTTCATCTTGGGACTGATCTTCCATTTAAACAGTATTCCAAATCTGACATTTTAACAGAACGGTAACTATTTGTGGAATGAACAAAGTATACAAATTATGAACAGTTTCATTTTTCGGCTCTACATTATATTTTTAAAGTATTAGCTTGTCTTGTGTATTCTCAATCAACCGTGACATATTTACACTAGCAAAGAAAAATGCTCCGATGGAACAAAAATGACGAATATACTTGGGATTGTGGATTATTAAGGATGTAAAAGGAGGGGACTATAAAAAAGCTACTTATTTATATGCCTGAAGTCGCAAAATCTGCTAGAAATCAGACTTTCGCTAAGCAATGCAAAAATCTAAGTGCATTCTGCTGCCTGCAGATTGAAATAAAGTATTGAACCAAGAAACCGATTGAATTTAGCAGCAAATTAGCTATGTAGTAGTTATGGGAAATTAGATGGAGTAAACCATGAGCGACTTTGCAAGCCAGCTGAATGAAATAGCAAACATCGATGCATTCAAGAAAATCAAATAAATCGTTGGTTTAAAGCAGTAGGAAACGCGTAAGCTTACGGGAAACAGACTACATAGGTAAACTTGCATGCCCGCAACGATTGTGTGCACTAATCAATTCACATCAGGTTTGCTTGCTATTGCTCGTGATAACAAAATGAAACAGCTTTAAATACAATTGCACATATAAGTCTGTTTCACACAACTACGTCATAAATTTTAAAGTATATCCGACAATAAGCTGACATATTGCGATTATCGCATTGATCTGATATACAATTGTCGTAACCATACGTGCGCAGCAAGAAAATTCTGGGGGGGTGCAAGATTTTTCAAAGGTCAAAAAATGGCCTAAAAAGTGGTGGTATGGCGAAAAAACACCATTTTTGACGTTTCTCATTGAGCACTATCTATTGACATCAAAAAATTGCGAAAAAAACGAAATAATTTTTAGAAATAGAATTCTGGGGGGTATTTTGATTTCTGGGGGGTATTTTAGTTTCTCCGGGGGATGCATACCCACCAAACCCTCCCCCCACGCCCTGGTGTGGTCGTAACCCTCGTCTTACTATCGTTGAAAATTCTTAGAATTTATGCACGAAGTTATGTGAAACAGACTATAGTTTTCTATCATTCACGATACGAAGCAAGTCAGCGTTGCAACTTGCAAGCAATTTACACTAGAGAAAACATTTTAGATCATGTTTATACACTCTTATTTGAAGAACTGAAAATTATTTAAAGAAGGTTACACTTCTTCAGGGGCCGCAAAATATACTTAGATTTTTTTGCGTTGCTTGGAGAAACTCTGATTTTTTATCGAATTTTGCGACTTTAGGCATATACTTAGGTAGCTTTTTCCTATTCCCCTCCTTTAACATCCTTAATAATCCACAACCCCAAGTATATTCGTCTTTTTTGTTCCGTCGGAGCATTTTTCTTTGCTAGTACCCTACTTTTAATGAGCATGATTTGAGTACATCAGTCAGTAAACACATACAGTAACATGCCACAATAATGACAGCAATCCAAGATCGCGGAAAAGAATATTGTTCTGAACATCAGCACTATCTTTTTTATACAAACAACCTTACTTTATTTAAACAAATCAATGGTTTTCAGCATAAACTGTACGCAAATATTGGGTGTAAATAACACTTAAGCACAAATTCGTAATTCTAACATTACATGGAACATTTTGAAAAAAATTTAGCTTCTGCAACGCTCTGAAACTAAATTTATTTTTCAGTGTAAAATTTACACAACCACTGGGTGTAAAAAAATGTGCAGTCAGATTCGTAATTCTGACCTAATGGAGCATATTTGGAAAAAATTCACGTTTTGCAACGCTCAGGAAGTAAAATACATTTATAGTGTAAACTAAACATTAATAGTAAATGTATATGGGTGTAGAAAAGACTAACAGTGAGATTCGTAATTCTGATGTTACGTAGAACATTTTGAAAAAAGATTAAACTTAAACTTTACACAACCGCAGTGTGTTAAGAAGATTTTGATCGCATTCGTAATTC
This sequence comes from Mermis nigrescens, assembly GCA_036768485.1. Taxonomy (NCBI): domain Eukaryota; kingdom Metazoa; phylum Nematoda; class Enoplea; order Mermithida; family Mermithidae; genus Mermis; species Mermis nigrescens. The sequence goes on from JAVLUZ010000068.1 coordinate 826,090, forward strand.
TGATATTACTCTGATATTACGATCAATATTTATGTAAAAATTAATCTTTACAATAGCCTGAAGACAAATAAATATTAAATGTAAATCACCTTACACCTTTGCTGTGTGGAAACCATTACGCCCAATCGGCCTATCACGTTTGATTCCTGGTGCATTTTTAGACTTTAAATCATGTCCAGACTCATGACCGGAGAATTTGGCAGAAAAAATCAAGACAGAAAAACGTTTAACACATCCAATTTTTGAATTTATATTTCCCGAAATAGCTGAATATTGATGTAAATAAAGCGAACTGCTGTAACGTGTACCCTTAGAAAGTTCTTTATTTTTTTCTATCCGACCTATCCCGACTTCTGAACGGAGAAAGTGGCGAACAAAAAAATGGACAAAAACGTATTTTCCATCATCTGCCACATTGTAAATCTTAAAACTCTGAATCCATTGAGTGTAAAGAAATTCGATTTGGGCCAGTTTTAAGCCTTTGAATTGTTGTACGTTTGTCTGTGGAAAACTTCTGTTACGCAAATTATTTGAGATATTTACCAATCAAAATGGGATAAAACGTGTTTTTTCGCCCATTTTACACCCCTGATTTCGAACTTTACACCCCATAAATAACTCAATATGCGTTTTTAAAAGTGGTTTCCTGCGACGTGTAGCTCTTGAAAGGTACTTTATTTCTGTTTCATTCAATTTATCTCAGCTCATAAGCGGAAAAGTTGGCAGAGAAATCTTGGACAAAATCGATTTTTTATACCAATTATTAGAGTGTAAACTTTAAACCCCTAGATCTAACTCCGTATTGAGTGTACAAAAATTTGCTGGTAAGTAGAAAGTAGCCCTGAGCCGTAGTATATTTCTATCAGAAAAAATTTCTCAGGACTCATAACCGGAATTGTTGGTAGACATAAACAAGTCGAAAAATCGACAAAAATGTCTTTTTCACCATCTGACTTCTCCGTTCTTTACACTTCCATTCGAGAACTAATGTGAAATTCAAAAAACAAAAAGTACAATCTGGAGCTTTCCCCCATCTACAATTCAAAAGCATTAAATTGTTTCAGGCATCAATACCGACTTGTTCACAAGTCGCGGAAAAAACCACCAAAATTTGCTAAATGCTATAACGTTACGCCAAAACTTTACACCTTCAAAACAAACTGGGTATTGAGTGTAAACAAAAAAAGCTTTCTCGAATTTTTATTATCTATCTTTGAAAAAAACCGCACCGCCCAGGTGTGTCCCGTTATATCTGTAGGGGGTGCGCAGGTGTTGGGGGTATTCAAGTATATGATAGGTATGCGCTACCTATGAATGTAGGTAACACAACTGCTGGGCGTCAGGAAAAGATGCGGTTAGATTCGTAATCCTGACCCCCACGAAACATATTTTAAAAAAGAATTCACGTTTTGCAACGCTCTGGAAGTACAATAAATTTGTAGTGTAATCTTTACACATTAACAATAAATGAATAGTGCAAACTTTACACAACTGCTGGATGCGGAGAAAATTAACAGTCAGATTCGTTATTCTGACGCTACATAGAACATTTTGAAAAAATAAGTTTTCGTAACGCTGTGGAACTAAACTTAATTTACAGTGTTAACTTAACATAACTGCCGAATGCAAAGAAAACAGTCAGATTCGTAATCCGGACATTACGGAGAACATATCAAAACAAATTACGTTTCATAACGCTCTAGAAGTAAAATAAATTTTCGGTGTATTTTTACACCTTTAATAGTGTAAACTTTACACAACTAATGGGTTTACAAAAAACTTACAGCAAGATTCGTAATCCTACGTTATGGAGAACATTTTCTAAAAAATTCATATTTCTCAACGCTCTGGAAGTAAAATGAATTTTTAGTGTAAACGTTATACCTCCACAATAGCTCAATATTGGCGTGATTAAACGCGCTTGCGCGCATGCGTGATCGCCGATGTTTAGTACGTTTTTTATTATCAGTATCATGTCCCATCTCATATGAGGATGATGTGACAGACACAAACCTACCAAAAACGTCTTTTTAACACCAAAATTGGAACTTTGCACCTCCAAAAGTAACTACGTATTTATTGTAAAAATACGCCACTAAGTGTGATGTGTAACTATTGATGTTTACTTTATTTGTAGAATAGTTCTCCCATCCAATTCAAAATCGGATTGGTTAGCGGACAAAAAACGGTCAAAACCGTTTTTTAACCCCGAGTTTGAACTTTACCCCATTAGAATTAACTCTGTATTGAGTTTAAAGAAACGCGTCTAAGTAGGATCTGTAACCTTTAAGACGTACTTTTTTATATTACATCGCACGTCCCGATATATAACGACGGCAGTTGACAAAGAAAAAGAAGGTAAAAACATTTTTTCCTGTACCACCTGAGTGTAAACTATAAACCGTCAGAATTAACTTCGTATTGAGTTTACACAAACGCGGTTGAGGTTCTCGTGTAGCCCTTTAAGCGTAGCACTTTTCCATAAATAGGTTCTTATGAGTTCTCATATGAATAATTCGGCAGACATAAACAAGTCGGAAACTCGACCAAAACCTGTCTTTACACCCACCGATTTTTACGCTCTTCACACTCCCACTCAAGAAATTATGTAAAATTGAAAAAAACAAAAATGTGCCCTCTAGAGCATTTCTTTTCCGACAATTTAAAAGCATCAAATCGTTTTTGGCCTTAATACTGAGTTGTTCACAAGCCGTGGAAAAAACCGTCCAAAATTGCTATATCTTAAAACGTAACATAAAAACTTTACCACGCTCGTTACAAACTCGGTATTGAGTGTAAACAAAAAAGAACACATAAAGTATTTTTGAAAGATGGGTCCCGTTATAGCTGTAGCGGGGTAGACATGTGGGGTACTCAAGTATATTATAGGTACGCGCTAATGCGCTACGCTACCTAAAATGTGCATTACTGCATATTCACAACGTTTTTTCTTACCCTTCTGTGAAAGTGTTTTCCCCGTGTGCGTACTCAGTTCGGCTCACAGGCATACACGGGCAGCAGCCCAATTCTTAGGGGTCTGGTACGGTTAAACCGGCGAAAATCCCGAAAACATGCCAAAAGCTCAATTTTGGGGGACTATCGATATTAAGAGTCTACCAAATTATGGGGGTGTAAAACCCTTCACCCCGCGCCCATACGTGCTCACAAATAGCGATACAAAGTGTTGTATGTATTTTCAAGCACTTGTTATAATAAAATCGCGAGCAGGCTTAAAAATTTGTGAATAACTAAATCAGAACCCTTCTGATTGAAATTGATCGGGACTAATGAACAAGGCATCAAACACGGTTTGAAGAGAAATTTGAGAGACTTGAACGCACAAGTTGCTTGAAATTGTGTTACTTGAGAATCGCGGAAACGTTCATTTTCGAAATTTCATTACTTCGTTCTATATTTTCCTATTCATAGGCTGATTGTTGTGTTTGGCCACCAGCTCAGTTGATCAACTTCTACTACATACCACCACAACTGCGCACTGTTTACGTGGCTTCGATGGATTTTCTCTGGTACAGGTTCAACTCATACGTAAAGCACAAACCAGTTGATATTCCTTAAGAATCAGATAATTTTGATTGTTCCGTGCATCGAGTCGAGTAGCGATATCGTAAACCGTCCATAAATGAACTGATTAATAAAGCAGATATGTACTGTACTACATATGCAGGTATACCCTTGTTTTTATTGTGTACTAGAGTGTCAAGTACGCAAAAGGGCTTTTGTTGAGGTCAGTCAGTATTACCGATGCAACATGTTCATTGCTGAATTAAGTCCACATCAAAGTGACTTTATAAAGCAGTTTTGCCTTTTTGTCTGTACGGATCGCCATCATACGGGTTCTGGGGGAGGGTTTGACCCCCAGAATGGCAACTGACCCTCCGCAAAATGGCTGCTACCCTCCTCCCCAGAGTTGCCGATTTTTCGTAAAAGTTGTAACAATTATGTATTTTAACCGTTTTTGCTCATTTCTGGCTTGAAAATCTCGAATTTTCGGCGCTTCGCGCCATAAACACATTTTTTGACTCTATTCTGTTCGATTTACACGATTTTTTTAAACATTTTTTCGGAATTTTTCTATACGTTTTTATGTTCTTGAAACACCGAGCATTGTCGGAAACGTCAAAAATAGTGTTTTTGACATGTATTCATCGTTTTTAGCCCAAAAAAGGCACTTTGTAAATTTTTTTGGGTATATGTACAAGTAAGGCATGGGAATTGGAGGTCAAGCTCGTCATCACACAACTCGATATATGTAGGTACTTACTACAGTACATCTTTCCTCTCCTATTTATTCAAAGCACTTTGTACTCAATTTAGACTTTTCAGAAAATTCAATCAGTCAGTTTCAAAATTCCAGAGACTAAGTAAGGTGATTCGAAAGCAGTGAAAATTCAGCCACGTAAGGCATTTCATCCGGTTGTTGGCTATCGTTCCACGTTGCTTGGGTCAAACATTGTGCTTTGGCATTCTGGTTCAATTTGACTTGGAGCTGGTGAGAGCACAACCGACAGCCTAGCGCTGGAAAAATACTTAAGTACAGGAATACCGAGCGGCGAAGTTTAAAATGTTACATATACAGCTCATAATACAATTAGCGAATCAGTTGATGCGAGAGATAGGCAGACGTGTTCTTGGGGAGGGTAGGGGGTTCGAAGGGGGTTAGACCCCCCAGAATGGCAACTGACCCCTGCAAAACGGCTGCGACCCCCTAGAATTGTCAATTTTTCGTGAAAGTCGGTAAAAGTTGCAAAAAGTGCGCCTTCTTAAGCGTTTTTAGCTCATTTTTGACTAATAAATCTTAAATTTTCGACGCTTCGCGCCATACGTACACACTTTTTGACTATATTTTGTTCAATTTACTAAATTTTTCAAACTTTTTTCGAATTTTTTTACGCTTTTATGTTCTAGAAAGAACGAGCATTGTCTGAAACGTCAAAAAACAGTGCCTTTGACGTGTACCCTTCGTAGGTGGGTACTAAGGAACCGCTTTTGCTGATTGGCCTGAATTGTTAATATGTACATACTAACGAATCCTCATACTGTAAAAAGTCTCAAGAATTTTAAAATAGACTACAGATCCATCACATGTTAAGCAAAGCACATTCAACATCAATAAGAAGAGTTTAAAGCAACTGGTCGCTACGGGAGTGTAATTGAAGAAATCATTTGCGCAGTGAAAAAGTAATACAGTAATAAGACTTTAGCGAAAATGGGTCGTCATAAAGACTATCGCTGCTGGTTGAAAAAACGATACCTTGGGTTTTCTATAAATACATAAATATGCGCCGCGCAAATTTAGAGTAATTGGGTACTTATGTATGTAAGAGTCTGCTCTACAAACTTGTAAGTAATGCTACCCCGTCGGATACCTAAGTACATAAAGCCACCTAGACGGAGACAGATTACGTAGGTACCTACGGAGCTTACTTAAGTACCTAGGCTAACCTTAGCGCTGGCCAGGTTGCTAGGGCGAAACAGCCGGAGTCAGCCGCTAGACCCTCAAAAAACCTAACGAACTCCATCTCCTCGGTCCTAATATGACTGACCGCTACTTATCGGAGATTTTGGCAGCTACGCCCTAGTGCCTATAGTCTGTTTCATTTAATTTTGCGGTTTTCTTCTAGAATTTTTCCACGAGAATCAGGCTTCAAAAGCGGTTTAAACTTTTGATGCAGTAATGCGGCTTAACACAAGCATACGTCTATATATGACTCGACATACTGTAGAATATCTTATTTATTGTATTAGTTTAAAACACTTTCGTAGTCGCTTCAAACTTTTCAAAAACCTCAAATGTTTAATGAAACAGACTAACTCTTAGGTATGTAATTACGTCCCGGAATAATGCACGCTAAGTCAGTTGACCTATTCCGACCAAAAACCAAGAAAATCTCAAATTGTTGTTTAACTTATTCTCAATTGTGAACCGATTTCGAAACGTTTTGATTCCTAGTAGCACTCTAGACATGAATACAACAACAAAGAGCTCTAGGCTGGCCAGCCATCCTACAGACAAATTATTTAATAATTTATATAATTTTTGGATTGAAAATGTGTTATTGGATTTTTGATGACAAGAAAATATTCTAAAAGAATCACCTGATTAATTATGGCTGTAAATTAAAGCCGGGACGTCCCACGTTGTCGTACTACCTGCGATATAATACACCTACCGAATTTAATTACACAGAGAAATAAAACAAAAACGCTATACTGCCAAAACGAAACGCCGGACTGTGCAAGGCGAGAGACCACAACAAGAATAAAGACTTAGACAACTATTCGAATATTCTAAGACGAGTGTGAAGCTGTGAACCAAAAAAATTGACGTAAGGATAAAAGATTTATAAGCTAAGATTAAAATACGCGTACTTGAAGTAACCAATCAATTTAAGATAATGGGCGTGATCAAGATAATATTGATTTTTCCGATCCCAACACAAGCTTGACAAATTTAGCAGTCACGTCGCCTATGTTTTTGATATGAAAGTGTATAAGGATAGGAATTTAAACTGCAGGCTTAGCTTATGTAGCGTACCTCGAAGGTGCGTACGTGACCTCGTTAAGGGGACCAGTAAATGCGAGGTATAGGCGGATCGCCTGGCTTTCTCGAAGACAAACCTCTGGTCTGGAAACGAAAATTTGCAAACTTTTCGGCTACTGCGCCCAATTCGAGACGGCTAACACTAATGTTCGTAACTTTAATTGCGAATACTTTATCTTTTTCGAAACGATAAAAAATGGCAAGCTCGAAAACGCGAGCTGCGTGTAGACACTATAGTCTGTTTCATTTAGCTTTGAGGTTTTTTAAAAAATTCAAAGTGATTACAAAAGTGTTTAAACTAATACGGTAATTATGATATTCTACAGTATAATAGGTCATATGGAGACGTATGTTATTGCTCAGCCGCATTGCATCAACATTTTGAACCACTTTTGTAGCCTGATTCTTGCGGAAAAATTTAAAGAAAACCGCAAGCTAAATGAAACAGACTATAGCTACAAACTGGGCAGGCCCAAAGGCCCACACTGATCAGTGTTCAGTTGCTTTCGCAAGTCAAACCCGTGCTCAAACAAAAACGGAATCGGAGTGACTTTTATGACCACTCGGAACATGAAACCCGCGGGTTAGACGATATCGTTTAAGTGATTGCAGCGCCGTCAATAAAACGCTGCAGCCAAGGAAACACAAATGAATAACTCAACCTATTGGCGTGCAGTGATGCCTGGTGAGCGTGATAGGCTACAGCCCATCGAGGCTCGTCAAGGTATAACTACACCCATTTTATGTAAAATGCATGGCTACTGTAAAAAAGCTTTTCACCATGGCAAAGAAAATAGGACGATAAAAAAAGCGACGGGATGGGGGGGGGGGGCGGAACGTGCTCCTTGCGCACCGTTTCAACCACTTTAGGGGTTTTTTATGAACCGAAATCGCGATATGTGGGAGAAAATTTTGGGCTTGGTTGGTTCACGTTGTGGAAAATGTTTGTAATGTAAAAATGCGTTACCTATAGAAAGGTAAAATTCCAAAATTTCGGGATTGATTTAATTATACTTGATATAGATGTTCAAGCCGCGCTGCGTCATGCCGATCGCAGCACTTTTATCAACAACTCTGTCTAGAACTTCCACTATAAGTGAACATCCTCATCTACTGAACGGATTTTTGGTCAATTTTTGGGGCGAATTCTAGAATAGCTCCATGTTCCAGATTTCAAAAAAACAGCGTTTTTATGCGATTTCAAGCAGGTATCTTTAACATAAAAAAGTTAAAAAACGGACGGAAAAGCCTTTGATTGAAAAAAAATTTTAAAAAATTTTATTTTCTCACTTTCATTTCCGTCTGTTTTTTCAACTTTTATATTCAAAACTCCTACTTGAATTCGCATTAAAACGCTATTCTCACCTTAATCAAAATTATCTTTGACCTCAGTGCGGCTTCAGATTGGTGCCAGCGGATGATCTAAGCCTAAGAAAAAGATGGGGCGAAAATTGCGAAGCGAGCGAAGCGTAGCTGCAGCAATATTTTCGCCACCTGTCTCAGGCTTACATCATCCCCTGGCACCTAATGTGAAGGCACATACTAAGCCTAAGCCTAAAAAATAAATATTAGAAGAGACATAGGAAGAAAATGACGCTAGCACACTTATTTGTCAAAATATACGTAATCCTTCCCTTTCTTACTAACATCTAACAAAAAAGATTGATCACCGGACGGTTTACATGACCATTATTATAATTACTGAAGTGTAAATTCTCACTCACTTTTATCTCTTGATTTCCGTGCTGATCCAGACAGTCGTACGCCTTTCAGCAGTCGCTGGATAAAATTTCGTAAATCAATAGTTTTCGAGCGTTCGATTAATGTGCCACGTCGAAACGAAATCTGATGATAAAAATTCGTATATCAATAGTTTCTAAGCGTTCGCACAAATGTGCTACGTCAAAACGAAATCTGATTTCCGTATCAATAGCCCCTGTCAAAACGGTTAATTTCAGTGCTCCGCCACACCTATCAGATTTTTAATCCGGCTCCTTCGACTACTAATTGACAATCTTATACCAATAGTCAGTGTTTCACCGAATCGTCGGATAGTTATTTAATTTCTGTAAGATTAAGGTACTTTCTTAGAACGAACACAGCAATTGCGCAAAGCATAACAATCTTGATCACAATCCCATATACAAAATGCGTATTACACAGCAGCACGGTAGAGCGTAAACAACCGGAATAAGCAATTCTCGCGTCCGGAACAACGTAAATCACGCATATGATTGATAAAAAATTTGCATAGAAATGCAACGTCGACTTCCATGTGAGCATAAGGTTACTAATCTAAAACTATCCGTAATAAATAATTCACGCTGACCAAACAAGCGCCTATTACGTATATCACTCATGATAATAAAAAATTTGCATAGAGAACCCTACGTCGACTTCCACGCGAGCAAAAGATTACTAATCAAACACCCTACAGTACATAAAGAAATGTCACTCAGATGTGTTACACAGATCACCTGCCTGTGATGTTGGGCATAACTTTTATCCAATGCACTAGGAACGGAGTGTTCTATCAAGGCAACAGTAAATACGCCTAACTTACATTCTTTTATAATAGTCATGTAAACTTACATCGACCGATCGCAGTGTATTCATTTAATACATAATGTTCGTTCAAGCTATACATAGAAACCAATAAATGCATTGTGGATAGTCCTGTACCTATGTACGTCCTTTATAAATGTTCATCGTGTGCACGTATGTTCGAATTAACCTGTTCTTCTTTAAATTCACGTTGTGGAAAATGTTTGTAATGTAGGCTTACATCATCCCCTGGCACCAATGTGAAGGCACATACTAAGCCTAAGCCTAAAAAATAAATATTAGAAGAGACATAGGAAGAAAATGACGCTAGCACACTTATTTGTCAAAATATACGTAATCCTTCCCTTTCTTACTAAATCTAACAAAAAAGATTGATCACCGGACGGTTTACATGACCATTATTATAATTACTGAAGTGTAAATTCTCACTCACTTTTATCTCTTGATTTCCGTGCTGATCCAGACAGTCGTACGCCTTTCAGCAGTCGCTGGATAAAATTTCGTAAATCAATAGTTTTGAGCGTTCGATTAATGTGCCACGTCAGAAACGAAATCTGATGATAAAAATTCGTATATCAATAGTTTCAAGCGTTCGACAAATGTGCTACGTCAAAACGAAATCTGATTTCCGTATCAATAGCCCCTGTCAAAACGGTTAATTTCAGTGCTCCGCCACACCTATCAGATTTTTAATCCGGCTCCTTCGATACTAATTGACAATCTTATACCAATAGTCAGTGTTTCACCGAATCGTCGGATAGTTATTTAATTTCTGTAAGATTAAGGTACTTTCTTAGAACGAACACAGCAATTGCGCAAAGCATAACAATCTTGATCACAATCCCATATACAAAATGCGTATTACACAGCAGCACGGTAGAGCGTAAACAACCGGAATAAGCAATTCTCGCGTCCGGAACAACGTAAATCACGCATATGATTGATAAAAAATTTGCATAGAAATGCAACGTCGACTTCCATGTGAGCATAAGGTTACTAATCTAAAACTATCCGTAATAAATAATTCACGCGACCAAACAAGCGCCTATTACGTATATCACTCATGATAATAAAAAATTTGCATAGAGAACCCACGTCGACTTCCACGCGAGCAAAAGATTACTAATCAAACACCCTACAGTACATAAAGAAATGTCACTCAGATGTGTTACACAGATCACCTGCCTGTGATGTTGGGCATAACTTTTATCCAATGCACTAGGAACGGAGTGTTCTATCAAGGCAACAGTAAATACGCCTAACTTACATTCTTTTATAATAGTCATGTAAACTTACATCGACCGATCGCAGTGTATTCATTTAATACATAATGTTCGTTCAAGCTATACATAGAAACCAATAAATGCATTGTGGATAGTCCTGTACCTATGTACGTCCTTTATAAATGTTCATCGTGTGCACGTATGTTCGAATTAACCTGTTCTTCTTTAATTCATAATAAATTCATCAATCGTCAACATTAACGCCGTCGCCTTCGCTAATGAAGGTACATACATATTACCTATGTACCTACTTACACACCTATGTACACAAGACAATTCGATCAATCATTGCGACAATTTTCGCAGTCGCCTTCCCTAAACATTGCGTACCTACATACAAACAAACGTATGCATCAGTATACATTAGATCAATCAATGCGCCGTTTACGGCAGTGGCCTTCCCATGCTTTGTGCTTCTATCACTTTACAACTTCATTCCTCAATTTCTCCCCTTCTAAATGCTTTCCGTCGATAATTTCTTTTGAATATCTTCCTTACAACTGGTCATCTTTCGATAAATCCCCATTAATTTAAATTCTGTGACTTCTATCTATTCTAGAATTAAGCCAATTTTTGTACTTATTAAGAAAATGCGTTTTATAGAGCCAAAACGTCAAAATTTTCCAGCAGCCTGTGCTGTGCTCCTTGCGCACTGTTTCAACCACTTTAGGGGTTTTTTATGAACCGAAATCGCGATATGTGGGAGAAAATTTTGGGCTTGGTTGGTTCACGTTGTGGAAAATGTTTGTAATGTAAAAATGTGTTACCTATAGAAAGGTAAAATTCCAAAATTTCGGGATTGATTTAATTTATACTTGATATAGATGTTCAAGCCGGCGCGCCGTCATGTCACGATCACAGCACTTTTATCAACAACTCTGTCTAGAACTTCACTATAAGTGAACATCCTCATCTACTGAACGGATTTTTGGTCAATTTTTGTACTTATTCAGAAAATGCGTTTTATAGAGCCAAAATGTCAAAATTTTCCGGCGCTTCGTGCTGACTTAATTTAATTCAATTACTTGTCGCTGATGTTTAGGCCGCTCCGGATTTGGACAATTTTTATAATGCAAAAATGCGTTTTTTCGTGGTAATATCGCATTTTTAAAGCATTTTAACTCAATTTTGACTGTATTATAGGCTTTTAATACTGAAAAATACAGATGTTCATCAGTTTTTGACGATTTTTTTAGTGAAAAGGACATAAAAATATTAATCCGGCGCTATGCGCGAGAAAATTCTTGATATTTTTACTGCTTTTGAGTTTTGACCTGAAAAATGATGCAAACAACGTTCCGGCAGCTCAAAATTACTGTACAGTACCTCTTTGGCTTAGGGTATGGGTAAAATCCGGAACCAGGACCAGTACCAGGACCAGGACAAAATGGGTAAAATCCGGACAATCAATCAGGACCAGGACCAGGACCGGACTCAGGACAAATGGGTAAAATCCGGACAATCAATCAGGACCAGGACCAGGACCGGACTCAGGACAAATGGGTAAAATCCGGACAAACAATCAGGACAATGTATTAGATATGTAGGGAGGGTCGGACTGGCCAGGACCAGACAAATTGGGTAAAATCCGGACAATCAATCAGGACAATGTATTAGATATGTAGGGTCGGATTAGCCAGCAGGCTCGTAGCTGTGGGGGGACTGGGGGGTCGGACCCCCAAAATTCAGGAAAAAACCGGAAAAATAGGACTTTTTACACGTTATTTTGTGCTATTTTTGGCTTGGACCCCCCAAAATTGGTGTTGGTCCCCCAAAATAGGAGGGCTAGCTACGTGCCTGCTAGCCAGGACCGGACAAAATGGATAAAATCCGGACAATTGGAGTGGGGTAATTTATAACTAGGCGTGGGTGCCCAAAGGGGGACCTGATGGGGTTCACAAGCGCCACAGGGGTTCACAACCGCCACCAAGGTCCATGAGCCCCACCAAACTACCCCACTCCAGTTATCCTGATTAATTGTCCGGATTTTACCCATTTTGTCCGGTCCTGGCTAGCAGGCACGTAGCCTCCTATTTTGGGGGGACCAACACCAATTTTGGGGGTCCAAGCCAAAAATAGCACAAAATAACGTGTAAAAAGTCCTATTTTTCCGGTTTTTTTTAATTTTGGGGGGTCCGGACCATAGGTGGGCAGCACCAAAATTCTGGGGGGGGTGAAAAAATTTCTGGAGGGGGTGAAAAAATTTTTAAAAGTTAAAAAATGGTCTTAAAAGTAGTCGTATGGCGGAAAAAACACCATTTTTCGACGTTTCTCATCGAGCACTATCCAATGGCATCAAAAAATTGCTAAGAAAGCAAAAAAAAATTTTCTGGGGGGTATTTTGATTTCTGGGGGGGTATTTCAACTTCTGGGGGGTGCATACCCCCAAAACGCCCCCCACGCCCCGACCCTACATACCTATCTAATACATTGTCCTGACCTTTTCATTGTCCTGATTGATTGTCCGGATTTTACCAAATTTGTCTGGTCCTGGCCAGTCCGACCCTACATATCTAATACATTGTCCTGATCTTTTCATTGTCCTGATTGTTTGTCCGGATTTTACCCATTTGTCCTGAGTCCGGTCCTGGTCCTGATTGATTGTCCGGATTTTACCCATTTGTCCTGAGCCCGGTCCTGGTCCTGGTCCTGATTGATTGTCCGGATTTTACCGATTTTGTCCTGGTCCTGGTCCTGGTCCTGGTTCCGGATTTTACCTTTTCCCTTTGGCTTACTCTTCAACGGGGTAATACCCCCTCACCCCCTATGAACATTCAGGGTGTTGTTTAATGCTTATATGCCTACTAATTAGATTGATTGATTGATAGGATTTTGATTTTTGCATTGGCTAGTTTTGCTAATGTGTAACATTTTTCAGTTAAACACCTATAGACGATAGAGGTATTATCCTAGCATGTCTCCACCTTCGGAAAAACGTGCCCTTTAACACTGTTTTTGTGCAAAAGTAATCGTTTTTAGTCATATTTGGAACGCTGATGACGAATTTGATAGTCATTTTAGACAAAAATGACTATCATATTTATTTTTTATATTTTTTTTGGTTTTTTTGTTTTTGTTGTTGAATTTTTTATTTTTTTCGCAAAAGTAATTGTTTTCAGTCATATTTGGTGCGCTGATGACGAATATGATAGTCATTTTTGACAAAAATGACTATCATATCCATTTTTTGGTTTTTTTGATTTTTTAAAATTTTTTTTTAATATGAAAGGAATGAATTGCACGTTAAACGAGTGGAAATTGTGTAGCCTTTCCGTGCAGTATGTCTCGAAACAAAGTCCGATGATGCAGCTTTTTCCACCAATATCCTGTTAGATGCCCTGGCAGCAAATTGATCGATGTCCCACGTATTTTCCGGACAACTTCTGTTTTACGTGTCCCCAGTTTGCTTCAATACGCTGTGTATTTGATCCAGTAACAGGATCGATAAAATTATCTTCGTGATTGACTGTCTGATGACTGAAATTAAAACCTGCTCAATTTTGGATGTTCTGATAGGCAGCTCACTGATCAGACTATATCATTGTACCAGGGGTAACATGCTGTTAGATAATTGGGCGTAGCGTTGCTTCATTTTGTCGGAGAACATGGAACATGCGGAGCTCTTGAGTGCCATTAGCTTGTTTCCATACTAGCCCAAAGACCCATGGTCCAACCAACCGATTGCCATAATTTTGACCAGGAGGTGGAGCACGATTTCCTTGCAACATTTGACCGCGATTGTACTCTCAACGACCACGTATTAGGCTCTCATCTATCTGCACAATTTCACTCGGTCCACTCATTGGAGGCGCATCATTTAACGCATGTTGACATACTTCCCGCAAATAGTTCCTCCAGTCTACCAAAATGTCTGAGTGAAGAACCAAGCCTTAAACCATTGCTGTTGTTTGAGATGATGACAAACCTTTTGCCCACAAATAGGAAATAGTCGATGCCACACATGGGCGTGGGGGGTTTGGGGGGTACACACCCCCAGAAGTTGAAATACCCCCCCAGAAATCAAAATACCCCCCCAGAAAAAATTTTTTTTTGCCTTTTTAGCAATTTTTTGATGCCATTGGATAGAGCTTGATGAGAAACGTCGAAAAATGGTGTTTTTCTTGCCATACGACCACTTTTAAGACCTTTTTTTGACCTTTAAAAATTTTTCACCCCCCAGAAATTTTTTCACCCCCTCAGAATTTTGGTGCTGCCCACCTATGGTCGATGCGGTTCGGATTGCAAGCTTTGTATGTGATTTTCGATCGACTGCTACTGTTGCAAAAAACGAACGGTAATCATCTTGACCTTGCAGTGCACCTTGAATTTGATAATTAACAATTGCGTTGTTTGCAGCCCGCCATTTTTTACATCTTTCACATCTGAATCCATTGTAGTCTTTTCCACGCATGCGTTTCACCCTTCCTTTACCAAACCATTGCAACCCGCTGTGCCAAGCAAGCATATTGGTTGTTGCTGCTGCTGGTGTTGCCGCAACTGGTTATTTGACAGGAGCAAATTGTTCTGCCTAGCAAACTGCACAGCTAATTCTTCTGTTGCAGTCAGCTGACAAAATTCGAACATATTTGGGTCCATCTCCAAAAACTTTACAACATTGAAGTGGGCGTCGGCCTCAAAAATTATTAGAACTGGCCAACAAAAACTTCGCTCAGCAAAATTCTCAAGCTCTACATATTGGTCAAGACTCACTGAGTCCGTTGGTGTACTCAATTCCACCAGGTTTCTATGTTCATAAAAAAACATCAAGTTTAGGGAAAACCGTCATCAATGGGATCATCAATTTCCATTTAGGTATGGATGAAAAGATGCATTGAATATAAAATAGTCATATAGTTTACACTTACATAATGTGCATTCGTTCCATGTCCTCTATATATGTTTAAAATCTTTGAAAAAATTAAAAATTAAAAAACAAAAAAAAATTAAAAAAGACTATAAAAAATTAAAAATTAAAAACAAGGGAAGTTTTTTCTGTACGGGTTTTGTAGAAAAAAATAGGTGTCCTAGATCAAGTTGAGGCTAAAATTTGAAAAAAAAATTAATTTAAAAAATGAATATGATGATCAGTTTTGTCAAGAATGACTATCATATTCGTCATCAAGCGTACCAAATATGACAATAAACGATTACTTTTGCGAAAAATTAAAAAATTCAAAAAAACGAAAAAAAATCTGAAAAATGAATATGATAGTCATTTTTGTCAAAAATGACTATCATACTCGTCATCAGCGTACCAAATATGACTATAAACGATTACTTTTGCACAAAAACTGTTCAAGGACACGTTTTTCCGAAGGTGGAGACATGCTAGGATAATACCGACCATTGTAATTATTACATAGATTTTTATCTAGTGGCATTGCAATAACCTTTGAGATTATTTCTAGTATACGCTTTAGATTTTGTCCTCGTACGTTATGTCGACTCGGGCTCTTCGAAAACTGCAGATCCAGGCCGATCAAGGGATTAGTAGCGTCACGGATGAAGCATGCGATAGTAGAGACGTGCAGTCTCCGAAAAATCGTTTTGCATTCTTGGTAGGTGCATTTAGTGATCGGCCGGGGCGACTTTTTAGGCCCGCCCTGTGGCAATACTGGGGCTGAAAAAATCCCCGGCCTGGGGCCGGAGTCAGACAAGGAAAATATTAGTGCATGACATATACTTGGGGTGGGCATAGGAAGAGAAATAATGAGCGACTGCTCCATTCAGTAGTAAATGGCAAGCTCAAAGTTAGGTGCGCCTTTTCAAATCAAGTTTTATTACTATTTATGTTCCGCTGCAATAAATGTTACATAAGAAACGTTTTATAATGGAATCACAGAGATATAGCGATTGGGCGGAATAGGAATTGGATGTAATAAATGAGACATATATAGTTTATTGGAATCGAACGCAATTCTGCAGCGTAGTTTACATTTGCCTATAATTAACTTCCGTCCTAATACATAACCATTACATAAGAAGCGCGTTCTAATGCAGGCGGTTCCCATTCAATTAAATGTAAAAGTGTTTCTTTGTAAAAATAGTTTTTCGAAAACGTGCAATGTTCAAGTAGAAATAGAACGTATTTGTCAACTCTAAATCTTTTAGCCACTAGCTGCGAATAAATGAGATAAAAGTAGCATTTGATTTAATGAGTTAAACCGCAACAAAGGCTTTAATCTGTTGTATTTTACTCTTCTTGAATAATCCTGATGAAGTTTGCTTGAAAACAAATGATAATAAGAACGATGGAAATGACTTGGACTATCACATATGCACAAAGTAATGGACAAAAAGCGTCTGAATGAATAAATGGACAGAGTACTACTTGAAAAATACTCCAGGTTATACTGCTGGGCATCATTTGGCGCTGTTTCATAATTCATTTCCAACAATAGGTTTTGGTTCGAAAATGGCCTGAGGGGGTATATATGCCTCTCAAAAGTTGTGGTAGGTGGATACCCCGCAAACCCCCCAGTGTGCATGTGTGATTTCCGTGTATTATCTTACCTGCCAAAATTTTTTTTTACAGTCAAAGGTGGGGAGGGCGCGGCCTCCTCCCCGCTCACCCCCTAAAAACGGACCTCATTTCATTTTATTTTTGCTATAGGAACAATCGAGTGAAGAAATTGAGGAAAATCCTAGCGGAAAAGAAGTTTCTGAGCTTACTTTAAAACAAAAGACTAAAAAACGTCAGAAGAAAAAGTCTGGAAAGAATGTATTTCGTCGCGAAGAAACCTCGACAGAGAATTCCAACTTGGACGCCGAATTGGACGAATTGCTAGAAAAAATCGATCAAAGTGGCTCGGCGGCGATTGATAATGAGAAAAATGTATTTTTGACCGAAAGCGACTTGTTCAAAATCGAATATAGGAACTTGTACGTAGAAAATGAGTTAAAGCGCCTGTTTGGCAAGGCAGTTGGTTCTTTGATTAGCGATGATGCGGATGATAATCGGAGGACGATGAGAAAACTGGATCAGAAGTATCCGAGACAAAGAAGAAATTTAGTTTTGGGCGGTCGAATAGTTCAGCCGAAAAGTTTAGCGAATCAGCGCATATCCAAAACTGGTATGCATTACTGTACTTAGAAATATTTCATTATTGCAACAGTCGTACCCAGGCATGCACGTGGGGATTTTGGGGGGTTATACACCGTAGGTATACAGCATGGCTGATCATGGGGGTCAGCCGGTCTGGGGGTTAGGGACTGAGATTTTTCGGGCCAAAATGACCCATAAAATGGTATAAGCGCTTAAAAAGCGTTAAAAGCATACGTGGGCAGCGAGAAAATTCTAGGGGTGCAAGATTTTTTGAAGGTCGAAAAATGGCCTTAAAAATGGCGGTATGGCGATAAAAACACCATTTTTCGACGTTTCTCATCAAGCACTATCCATTGGCATCAAAAAATTGCGAAAAAACGAAAAAATTTGCAAAAATTGAATTCTGGGGAGTATTTTGATTGATTGATTGATTGATTGATTGATTGAGTGCATACCCCCAAACCCCACGCTCAGGTGTGGTTAAAAGCACGTTATCTTAAAGTTTCTAGTAAATTTTAAGCACGTTATAAGAAAATTGTTAATTTTCATCCATTTTTGCTTTTATTTTGCCTCTTTTTCCCGAGAAAATTTCTCATTTTTCCATTCTGGGGTCTGAACCCCCCAAACCCCCGTGCATGTATGGTCCGGACCATAGAATGGAAAAATGCAACATTTTCACGGACAATGTGGCAAAATAAAGGCCAAAATTAATGAAAATTAAAAATTTACTTCAAAATTGCTTTAAATTGACCAGTCTTTGTGCAATAATGCAGTTTTAATGTTATTTTATCGCTTTAACCAGTTTTTGAGGTCATTTTGGTCCAGAAAACACTAGTTTAGACCACCCCTAGGCAATGCTGTGCATTGGGGATTCGTGGGTTTTTCCCACAGAAAGGATTTTATCCTACTCCCATAGAAATTCTTTACTTCTCCAGAATTAGCGATTTTCATAAAAAATTCATAGAAAGGCGCTGTTTTAAGCATTTTTAGATATCTCCTTGCTCAACAAAACTATCAAATTTTTGTTGCTTCGCGCCATATATTTACTTTTTTATTATATTCTACTAAATTCATTCGAATTTTTTTCGAAATATTTTATTCTTTGTTTTTACGCTCTAGAAAAATAGAGCATCGCCAAAAACGCTAAAAAAGAATGTTTTAGACGCGTATCCACCGTTTATTAACCCATATAAGTATTTTTTTGATTCACTATCTAGAATTGATATGGTGTACACGTCTGAAGAGTTCGTTACTTGAAAGGCTCACATTGACCAGCACAAGATTTATGTGCAGGTGATTCACTGGCAGCTTGCAATTTAAGGAGGAATGTGCACGTTTTTGGCTGGAATCAGACATGTTAGGGTGAATGAGGTCAGGCAAGTGTCTCTGGGGGGAATGAGGGGGGGGTCGAACCCCCCGAAATTTAGAAAAATCGGAAAAATAGGACTTTTTAAACGTTATTTTGTGCTATTTTTGGCCTTTTTGAGCTTAGTCCCCCAAAATTGGTTGTGCTACCCCCCAAAATAGGACGGCTAGCTACGTGCCTGGATGAGGTGTTGCTCACCCAAGTCGGTCGTCCCCCATCCCCCAAAGCCAGAAAAGTTTTGACCCCCCTTCCCGATTTTAAGAAAAACAAACAAATTTTTCGCCCGTTTATAGGCGTTTTTTGGCCGTTTTGGTTAAAAATTTGATGTCTTCCCCAACCTTAAATTGGCCAGGGTCCCCCTCGAATATTCAGCTTTTACTTGAATGGCTGGAACAATTTTACATGCAATACGTCGATTGTCTAAATTAGATTAACGCGCTAATATCTATATTTATTAATTTCTTGCACACAAAAAGTGATTGGAACATATGTCGTGCTTCTTTTGTTTATCTTGTACGTTTTTAGAAAGTTATTATTAAGTGGGTCAGTTTTCTGTATTTAGGATTATCGATGATTTTGGAAAAGCGAGAGTCTGCGACTGGCGTCAATTATTTTAAATTTGAACATAATGCGTCGTATCAGCAAGTTCAATTTTTGTTTTGGGACGCTGTTGATAAAATGAACCCGGAAGTTTTTGTGGTAAATAAAAGCTTATCATGAAATTACATACTTGATGGTCTTAAATAGATGTGACGAGTAAACGATAAATAATAGATAACCAGATTTTCTCTGAAATGAATTTTTTCAAAAATTTTTCCTAAATATATACATTTTTAACATCGTTTTCTCTCTATCCTTTATTTAATTTTTTATTTATTCATTTATTCATATTTATCCGTTATCCTTTATTCTTTATCATTTATCTCCTTATCCCTCAAGCTTTTTAATCAAAACCTAGTCTAATTGGTCGCTTTGTAGTGAAAACGATATTTGCCAAAAAACTACTTCCAATCCGACTGAAATTTTAAGGTTCATTGTGATCTAGATTATTTCTCACCAGCTCGAAAAATTTGGCAGGTTCTCATACAAGAACATAAATGGAGGGGCTATTACGTCTATTGAGTTTTGGAAAACCAATAGCCGAAAAAACATGGCCTTTTTTGGGCTCAACAAATTAGCAAAATACCCTTTTTGGGCTCAGAAAACTAGCTGTATAGCCTTTTTTACAGTTTGAGCTCAAAAGTGTTATTTAGTTGTATTTCCTGAGTTTTAAAAGGATATATAACTATCTCCTCGACACCAAAGAGGGCTAAATAGCTATTTTTAGTCCGAAAAGGCTGTAGAGCTTTGTATGTAAGTCCAAAAAGGCTAAATATGTAGGTAGTTTTCTGAGCCCAAAAAGGTTATATAATCGTTTTTGCGAAGCACTTGGCTATCTACCATTTTTTGGTTTTCACCCCCTCCTTCTTCCCCTAAAAGTTTGGCCGTGCACACCTGTGGAGGTCTGCATGGGGCATAGGTGTGCAAGGTCAAACTTTCAGTGGGGTGAAAACCAAAAATTGCTAAATAGTCATGTGCCCTGCAAAAACGGCTCTATAGTCCTTTTTGGGCCAGAAAATTAGCTATATAGCCTTTTTCATCTCTGAGAACTAGCTATATAGCCTGTTAGGATTCACAAAGATAGCTTTATAGCCTTTTTGGACTAAAAATAGCTATTAATCCCTTTTTGGAGTCGAGAAAATAGCTATATATCCTTTTGAAACTCGGAAAAGACAACTAAATAGCAATTCTGAGCTCAAAAAGTACTATATAGCTAGTTTTCTGAGCCCGAAAAGTATGTACAGCTCATTTTCTGAGCCGAAAAAGGCAATACAGCAATGATTTTTCGGCCAAAATCGCTGTATAGCTATCAGTTTTTCAAAGCTCAGGGGGTAATACCCCCTTACCCCCATGCTCATGTATGGCATGCGGCATTTGTTTTGTTAATTACCTTTTCGAAATCAACGAAGTGCATTTGTCGCACCTACACAACGAATTTAAAATCCTCAAAATTTGATACCTTTTAGTCTTTTTCAGTGCATTATCTCTATGGCCCATGTACAGCAGTGTATATTTTAGCATGTTTATTTTTACTTTCTGGAGACATTAACAAATATTAAAGAAAATCACTTTGAGTTTTATAAATATTATTTACGATTATATTCTATTCAAGTTAGCCACTTTAAGGCCATAATCAAAGATCATCCCTTTCACGTCGATACTTTGATCCAAATGAGTGAAATTTATCGAGTTAATGAAGATTTTGGCACGGCTAGAGATTTATTAGGTAAATTCGTATTTAAAAACTATTTAAATTTTATTCGCTCTTAATTTGACTATTCGATTTTTCTAGAAAGGGCCATCGCAACCTGCGAATCAGCTTTTCACCCCTTGTTCAACGTTGCCTTATGTAAAAGTCGACTGGAATATGTGCAACAGGAAAACAGGCAAGATACGTGTCGATCAAATTGCTTTGCTTATGTTAAATTGTTTTATATTCGTTTTTTATTTTGTTTTTAAATTTTTTTGATTAAAAAGGAAAACTACACCCTTTCTATATTTCAATAAACCTTTTTGATTTATATGTTTGCGCTGCTTCCTTCTTTTTTGACACTTTCTTTTCAAATCTATAATTTTTTATATGTCCGAACCTACGCACAGCTTTAGCATCTTACTCTTCCTAATCAGTCACGCCATTACTTTAGTATGAACTAAAATAAAGCGCATGCATGTAGAAATACTAAGCTCAAAAAGGTACTTAGATATAAATATATGCCCTATGATAGCGAGTTGTTGATCATCTCACTGTACTTTCCTTTTTTCTGCTTTATCATATGGTTTTTATATTTTCGATCAATTTGGAGTTTTTATAAAGCAATTTTCGCATATTTCAATATTTTTCATTTGAACCTTTATTTGGCCTCTTTAAATATTTATTGTTGGCGAAATATAGCATTTAAATTAAATTTCAAGCTGCGTTCAATGAAGGAAATGCGTATTTTTTACCATATTTTAAAATGATTGTGACAGATGCTTACTAATGAATGAAAACCTTAGGTTTTTGCAGAAAAACTGATATTTTACACTAAACTGATCAGGTTAAATGAAAATTCAGATAACTGAGTTGGATTTCTAAAATTGTCGAGCAACATCTTATGTAATTTTTCCCTAAGTCGCCTGACAGTACGTACACACAAATTTTTTCAGAATCTTAGGAGGGTTAAAATCCTTCTCTTAAATTTCATTCCCTATGCCCTTATGTGACTTAAGGTTGATTTTGCTTTAATTTTTATTCTTTTTTTGCAGTCTTTATTTTTGTTCAATCATATCGCTGACGAATTCTGAAGTGTTAAAATTTTCGGCACTTAGACTGATTTTTGACTATATCTTGTTCAATTTAATGGAATTTTTTTTAATATTTTTTCAATTTTTTCCATGCTTTTACATACGCTCTGAAAAATAGGAAATCGTCAGAAACGCTGAAAAATGATGTTTTTGACGCGTATCTAACTTTATTGAGCCCAACAAAAACAATTAAAATCTCCTTCCCATAAAAAATCTCATATTGTGCATTTCCGCTCCTATGTAAATGAGCCATTGATTTTTCCTAGACCATTTTTTCTCGCGCTCTTCAAGCACTTGCAATATACGTGCCAACGAGTATGCTTCAGGACGGCACTGGAACTTTGCAAATTAATTTATAGGTAGATTTTGTCACATTTTATATAATTGTATGCTTGAGCAAATATACTTGGTTGAAACATTCATATAAATTTAAAATGATACAATCTTTCATGTTTAATACACGAGTAAAGTTAAAATCTAAAGTTTTAAGTGAAAAATATAATTAAGATTTATAAATTACATAAGCTAAAATTTTCGCTCTTGCTCTATTCAGTTCGACTTATCCTTTAGAATACTACTGCTGAAATATGATCCGGTTATAATTGCATAGTTCCATAGGTGGGCAGCACCATAATTCTGGGGGGTCCGTAAGGTTTTTAAAAGATCAAAAAATGGTTTTAAAAATTATTGTATGGAGAAAAGATACACCATTTTTCAACTTTTCTCATCGAGCACTATCTAGTGGCATCGAAACAATTGCGTAAAAAAGAAAAAAATTCAAAAATTGAATTTTGGGAGGTATTTTGTTTATTTTCTGGGGGGATATTCAGCCTTTCGGGGGTGTATACCCTTAACTCCCCAACGCCCACGTGTGCATAGTTCCCAATTCTACATGCATTAAATGCAGTATATGCTCACTTGTAGATTTTACTGTTGTGCTTCATAGTGTTATAAGTTTATTGTATTTCATTAATTGTAAAAGCATCAGGAATCACTAGAATGCAAAAAATTTTCAAATACAACTTGATTTGTAGATGTGAAACTGTTTATATCAATTTGTCATCTTAATTACATAGCAATACTGTTATTTTTATCCGCTCTGTCCCGATTCTCCGACTTTCCCGATTCCCCGACCGTCCCGATTCTCCGCCTAATGCTAAGAGAGGTTATTCTAAGATTCGCGAAAATTTCGTTTCTCCGACCGTCCCGATTCTCCGACCATCCCGATTCTCCGACCGTTTAGATTCTCCGACCGTCCAAATTCTCCGTCCGTCCCGATTCTCCGACTTTTCCCGATTCTCCGACTACAGATTCAAATATGACTGGTGGCATAAACCACATGTCAATCAACTGCTGAATAGCGGTTGCACATACATGTAATAAAGGACTTATTCAGAGGTTGAATTATTTATGTAATTTTACGGATTTTTCATAACGTATTATTTTTGTCATTCAGTAAAATTGAAAGTATTTTTTTGTCTGACATTACAATTATTCGTTTCATTTTGACTTTAAAAAGTGAGAATAAACAGAAGATACATCAAAGTATATTTCCTTGCCTAGCTCAGACTTTTAGTATTAATGCAGTTATATACCTTTGTATGTCAAACATCTTGAAAACGACGCTAAATATTTTTGTCTAATTTGCATTTTCCATTTTTTGTTTCTATTTTTATAAGTCAGAATCTATTCCTAATTTTTTCCATTTTCAATTTTATATCATCGCTTTTAATTTATAGCCTCGATCCTGACGAAGATCCATTGGGCATGCTTTTGTACTTAGATTACTTGTGTCTGCGTTGTAAGCAATATGATTTTCTGATCGGAGTCTATCATGTCCTAGAAGTACGAGGTTCTGTCTTCATTAATAATAATAATAATAATAACAGAAAGTCATCAATATGATAAAAAATAATAATAAATAAAATAAAGTAAATAAATAAAATAAATAAATAAATAAATAAGTAGTCAATAAATTAGGCATGCTGTTAGTATAAAGGAAACAAAAAGACGCGAGAAATAGTATATAAACACATGTACATAAAAAGTACACAAAATTATATTATGGTAAATTACGGGTTTTACGAGGCGGAGGAGTCTAAGTGAAACGAGAAGATTTTTTTAAAATTCATCATTGCATCCAGTTAAATCGTCATTGATTTTTCGGATATATTCGTAAAATTAGTATTTCGCTTATTGCATATGGTTAAAACGAACTTGGGGCCATTGGTGTTGTGAATTATTTTCCGATTATTAGTATAGCAGTTGGATACTTCTCTGCAATTTTCTATTGGATTCTGGTCCAAATTTACAATATCTATGCGTGAATTGTAATTTTTTGTTGCTAATTGCTGATTTCTTTTCGCAAAATTTGAAATTTTCGTAGGATTTATTCTTGTCGCTAAATGCTCGATCTCAGCACACGCAGTACAGGATCGGTAGAGTCAAAATATTAATTATTAAAATATTAAAATATTAAAATATATATTAAACATTGAAATATTAGACAAAAAAATTAAAAATATTAGTAATTTTTAATATTAAAATATATATTAAATATTAGTCAAAATATCAAAATATTAGTAATTTCAAAAAATTTAAAATTACTCAGCTAAAATTAGAATTATATCCATGATTTTCGTCTTTTGCTATTTGCTACTCGTTCAAGTTAATTTTTGTTATGAAAAGTGTTCCGTTTCAAGCCAAGAATCGTTTATCCTAGGCTTATTTTTTGTCGAAAATCGTGACATTGCTTTCCTGAATATTTTCCAATATTCAGTTCCGTACATGTAACAGTTCGAAATTTTGTGCGGGTATAGGTCTCCGGCTATTTTTGAGAGGGTTGGGTAAAGGATCTTTAATAGTTTTTGGCGAAAACTGGCCAAGAAACACATGAAAACGGCTCAAAAACGCTTGTTTTTCCCAAAGATCGGGGAGTCAAGAATTTTCTGGCTTCTGGGGGGGGGAAACCAACGTTGGGTGGGGGATTTACCATCCCATGCGTGTAACGGCTTGAAATTCTGGTTGGGGTCCTCGGCCATTTCAGGAGACGAGTGACGAGTAAATGACTCCAATTTTTGGCCAAAAACGGCAAAAAAACACCTAGAAATAGCCAAAAAACTCAAGTTTTTAGCCAAAAATGAGGGAGGGGGTTAAAAAATTTCGTGTCTTTAGGAAATGGAGGGGACGTTCAACTTTGGGTGGGCGATCCAATCCCCAAAACCCCTATTACATATATGCTCAACTCTGCTATTTATGTTCATCGATGTCAAAGATAATATTTATGTGGCAATGATGTGACCATATATAACATGATCTGAGTGGCAGAAAAATTTTCATCCCTCTCCCCAGAATTGGCGATTCTTCGAAAGCTTCCAGAAATTTTCTAAAAATTTGTAGAAAAGGTGATTTTTTGAACGTTTTTCAGCTATCTATTTGCTCAAAAGTGCCAAATTTTCGGTGCTTCGCGCCATTAAACTCGTGTTCTGACTATATTTTGTTCAAATTTTTCGACTTTTTTTCAGTGTTTTTTTTCGAAATTTTTTGTCTTTTATTCTCTGGAAAGATAACGCATCGTCAGAAACGCTGAAAACGAATTTTTTGACGCGTACCTACAATTTTTATGCCCAAAAAGGCACTTTATAATTCCCCCCAGAATTCTCATGCTCTTGCATGTATGATGTCGACCGCAACAATGTGTATATCATTTTAATAGTCTCATTGATGTTGCTGTTTTTCAGGCGCGAAAGAACTTGTCTCAATTGCCTAATTTTGCATATTCCTTGGCTTTGGCCTTATTTTTAAAATCCAGCGATAAGAAATTAACTACGGAAGAATCTGAGCAGCTATTGAATGAATCTGACGATAAAGTATTAGTCACTTCTATGATGCTATCTGCACTCGTATTTATAATATTTGAAGCCTCGTATGCAGGCACGTATCTCTGGGGAAATGGGGCTTCGGACCCCCTAAAATTTAGGAAAAAATCGGTAAAATATGACTTTTTAAACGTTATTTTGTGCTATTTTTGTCCTTTTTGGGCTTAGTCCTCGAAAAATTGGTGTTGATCCCCCTAACATAGGACGGCCAGCTACGTGCCTGCTCATATGCATATGTACATTACATATACATATCTCTGTTAATGTTATGAAAAATGACAATATACACAAATGTATCTAAGTTCTCTTATTATACGATTCATGAGCTGTATATCATTTCACTTTTTCAAAATTTACTTTACCTCTGATTTATGTATGGAAAAAATTCGCTCTCTTTGCATGGTTTAATTGCTAGAGTTGGCAAAAATTTTTTGCGTACGTACATGTATATGATTTATGTTTTTTAAATTAATTTATTTTATGATTAAAATTTTAAAAGGGGATGGAAATTATTGAAGTCAGATATCTCTGGAACTGTTAGGAGGTACATATGTGCGCAGAAGTAATGACATTTTGAGCATTTCCCAACTAACTCTATTCTGGAGTAAAAAGTTGCACAAAAAAATCTAGAAAATTAAAAAAATACGCTTATCTTGCTTGAAACTGGCTTGAATACTGGTTATACTTAATATCCTATCTAAGCTTGACTCGTAAAAATTTGAATCTTTATCCTTCTTCTCAGTTTTTAGACATTGAAATGACAAAATTAATGACTAGCGTCAAGTGCCGGAAATTTTTTGATATTTTGTAATTATGTAAAGTTGAGCTCCTCGGAAGGCAAAGAATAGGAGAAATTTTGTGTTTCCAGGATTCTACTCTGAATTATTTGAAAAGCACTCGCCTTTTCTATTTTTCTATCTTTTTAGCTTAAGCTTGCTTTGATAAAGTTTCCAACAATGTTGCCTATATTGCTGGATAAATGTGGCGTCGAAGCGGATAAGAACGTTTCAAAGTGTGAAGCATTTTCTTCGAAAGAATCGCTTAAGTGAGTTAAAGTAATAAGGGTGGCAACTATACCTGGGCGTGGGGAATTTGGGGGTATGTACCCAGTGATCGACCGGGCTCAAAAAATACCGGGCCCGGTCGCCGGGCCCGGGCCTGGGCTTATATACTAACAACATGCCTTGCTTCCAATATAATGTTATGCATAACATACATATTTAGACCGATTTTACATTTGTTATTTGTCAAACGCAAGGCTTACTGCTGTATCAAGAAGATTTTTGAATTCTAAGCTCTGTTAATTATTCAATCTTTCTAAAAATAAATTGAGTAGTTAGCAAGGATTTTGGTAGCATTATTCAAGCAAGAACAAAGTTTTTAATACAATAGCACGCAATTCCATTATTAAAATGCACGTGCAACTAAACACGGTTTGAAAAAGCACAAGGTTTCATGTAGATATTTAAAGGAAATTGAGCATTAAATTTATGCATTCAGACATAACAGCGACTATGATATGGTCGGATAGAAGATATGCTGTTTGGATTTTAGAACTCAAACTATAGCGTACATTGACGTCAATTGAAATTGTGTAGTGTATAGGATAGGACACGTATTGAAGCCATAGGCATAGCCAGGGGCATTGGGAGCACATGCCCCCCCGGAATTTTTCAGAAATTTTGTTGATTATTCGAGTGTAATAATTATGCCCAGAAAATTGAGTTCAAAAAGGCAAAAACGTCAGAAATTTTCCTTCGCTTCGCGCCGAGTCTTTATTATATTTATTGTTGCTTTGTTTGTCTTTCTTTACAAGGACCGGACACACAATCCTATTTTAAATGAAAGGAATGGCCAAATTTTCTTATGTTTTTGCGCATTTTCTGTTTTCTGAATTATATCTTGTTAATAAGAAGGCTACAAATGGACCTGAAAACGACAAGAACAAAATTGTTATTGATACATCTTTTTTATATCTTATTGGCAGCACCCTTTGCTGCGCTTTATACTTAGCAGAGGTCGAAAAGCGCATTTCAGCTCAGAAATCTTGTACAAAGTAGGACTTCATCAATTTTAAGTGTTTTAGGCTTAATTTAGAACCGAGATTTGGCCGATTTTGCGAAAATTTTAGCGATAGTATTTAACATTAAAGTGCTTTTTTACAAAATTTTCTAGGGGGCGATTGAGCGCGCCACCGCAGCCCCCACCCCCGCCGTAAAATCTCGTTGTACATGTGCAGCGAGTTTTGGGAGGACGAAAAGGAAAAAGGGTCCGCCCAAATTAATTTGTCTGTTCTGTATGATTTTAGCGGTATAAATTGTGTTTAAAGAGCTAAAACGTCAAAATTTTCCGGCGCATGGCGCTGCTGGTTATTGTTCTTTCTTTTTGTAAAGCTTCAGCATTGCGTTTAATAGCCTAAATCAGGCCACAGGCTACAAAATGTTAAGGACAGTAAAAGATTACTAAATTCCTTGGTGCTTTGCGCCTCTTATGATTTCCGAACTGTTTGTCAATAGACCGTAAATTCTATATGAAAACGGTAAACATTTCAAAAATTTCCGGCGTTTCGCGCTGATTAACATTTTTTTATTTCTGATTGTCAGAAACCCATAAATTAGCTAGGCTACACTACTAAAGGTCGAAAAACTCAATTTTATCATAGGTACATAACGTTACTAACATTCAATGCAAAATTAGTCTTAAAAAATTTTTTTGTGTATGCCCCCCGAACCAAAATCCTGGCTACGCCTCTGATTGAAGCGCTGTATAGAAGATGAATGCACATATGAAATTGACAAGTATATGATAATGAGCAGGTGGGCAGAAGTGAGGTAAATCGATTTAAATAGAATCAAAAGGCTAGCAAATTCGTAAGAAATACGGACAACAGCTGAAATAGTAAACGTTTAAAATATTAAGGATAATTATTTGAGGCCCGGTTGAGGCCCGGTGGTTTTCAGCCAGGCCCGTACCCGGGCCTGCTATGACCGGCCGGGCCCGGTCCGGGCCCGGAAGTACCCGGTCGATCACTGTATGTACCAATTCACCCCCCAGAATTCAATTTTTGAATTTTGTTGTTGTTTTTTTCACAAGTGTTTGATGCCAATGGATAGTGCTCGATGAGAAACGTTGAAAAATGGTGTTTTTTCGCCATACCACCATTTTTGAGGCTATTTTTTGACCTTTGCAAAAATCTTGCACCCTCTTCCCCCAGAACTTTGTTGCCGCCCACCTATGGTGGCAACGGGTATCCGGACCCGGACCCGTTTAGCCGGGTACCCGGCTAAAATTTTGGACGCGGACCCGGACTCGACGTTCTTAAAATTTTGGACCCGGACCCGACTGTAACCATAAAGTTGGACCCGGACCCGGCTTTGAAATAGTGTCGGGTCCGGGTCCAAAAATATAATGTTAAATGACACAATAATATTGAAAAATTCGGAGTGATTAATAAATAAGAAATGTATTTATTACTAACCCAAAATGGTATTAGTCAAAGAAAATTGAAAATATGTCGACTAAATAGGTATCTTAATCTTAACTTTGTTCAGATGTTCTCAATTGAATGCGTAATAATAAATTGAGAGTTTTGGAATGAAAAAATTGTGGACGGAGGTCTAGAAATTACAAATTGATGAAAACGTGTATATATGTTAGTAGTAATCGATCCACTTAGTATGAAAAAAGAAACATACGTATACCAATAAAAATTGACAAGCATCGGTATTATCAGGCAGACCAGCTTCTCATCTTTGGCTTGTGGCAACAGTTGAAGGAATATTTTTGAATTTATTTATGGATGCGTTTTAATTAAGTAATCGTACGCACACCAGGGCAACAGCCCATTCCAGCCCGTCCAGTCCATGAAGTGGGCTGCATACCTGGGCGTGGGGAGTTTGGGGTATGCATCCCCCAGAAACCAAAATAACCCCCCCCAGAATTCAATTTTTGAAATTTTTTTGTTTTTTCTCTCGCAATTTTTGATGTCAATGGATAGTGCTCGATGAGAAACGTTGTAGAAGTGTCTTTTTCGCGATACCATCATTTTTAAGTCCATTTTTTGACCTTCGAAAAAATCTTGCGCCTCCTCCCAGAACTTTGGTGCCGTCCACATATGGGCTGACACAGAAGCTGGACTTTCTGAAGAGTATCTGAATGGGTTGATTTTAAAAAGTGAAAACACATAAGGTCAACTAACATTTGCGAGCCCATTGCCCAGGCGTGCTCAAACATTTATTAGCACGTATCTACTGCCTGGCTAGCTTTAACGGGAAAAATTGATCTTAAAGGGCAAAAATTTGAAATTTTTTGGCGCTGTGTCATTTCGTTAAGAGCTCCAGCATCGAGTTTCCTTCTTCGGTTAGCCGAAATGATTTTGTACTTCGCACTAATTTAGTACATAATTGAAAACACAAGCAGTATTTTTGTTAAAAGCCTTAACTCACTCGAAATCGAGATGTGATAATTGTTTTATCGTACCACTTTCGCAATTTTTTGTTTTGTTTGCCCTACAAAGTTTCGAAATTATGTATCTTTCAGACAGTGAAAATGACGAGATGCTTTAGCGCCAGTGGCGGATCTAGAATTTTTCTTTGGGGGCTGCGTGGGGTGGACTAACCACACCTGGGCGCTGGGGGGTATGCATCCTCGAGAAACCAAAATACCTCCCAGAAACCAAAATACCCCCAGATACCAAAATACCCCCAGAAACCAAAATACCCCCTAGAAAACAAATACCCCCCAGAAAACAAAATACCCCCAGAATTCAATTTTTGAATTTTTTTGGTTTTTTCGCAATCTTTTGATGCCAATAAATAGCGCTCGATGAGAAACGTTGCAAAATAGTGTTTTTTAGCCGTACCACCATTTTTTGACCTTTGAAAAAGCATGCACTCCCCTAGAATTTTGGTGCCGCCTACCTATGGTGGTAACCCGACTTTATGAAAAAGAGTCGAAAACACAGCTTCAAAAATTTGCCCTTCACGTGCAAAATAGCATTTTTAGTCTATTTGCATTGTCTACCTTAATTTAAAATCGCTTTTGGCGCAACAATTTTTTGGATTTTTTTGGAAATTTTATGGAACCTCGAAAATTTTAAAGAGTTATGCTTAAAATATAGAAGAAAACTATGCTAAAAAACTGTTTCTGCTCCTGACATCGTTTTAAGACCTATTCCCTGAGCAATAATATGCTTTGCGGGCCGCCAAGAAAGTAAATAAATTCAATTAATAGGTGTTCTCCCGCGCGAAGCGCGGAAAAATTCGAGAAATTATAATCGCTGACGGTCAAAAATCATTGCAAATTACAAAATCCGTTCTTTATCTCACCAATTATTTTGGGCTAAGAAGGGGCGGCCACCCTCGCGTACATCCGCTCGCATTTAGCGCTTTGTACCATTTCAGTTTTTGGACAATTTTTCATCAAAAAAGTCGCAAATTCTTCTAGAAATTGGTAAAAAGATCAAAATTTTCCTGGCGCTTCCATACAAAGTGAACATGTACAAAAAACTGGTTCTACACATCTGTTAACGCATTGTGCTGTATGAATGCTTACCTATACATACATCCGAATTCATATACTGCATTGAAGAAGCGCTTTTAACATACGCTTAACGAGATGCAGAGTTCGATAACAAGTCATAGTACAAACAAAACAATGTTCATAAAGCACGTTGAAGCCGGGCCAGGACTCGGACTCGGACCCGGTGTTGCTAAAAATTTCGGACCCGGATTCGATATTCCCAAATGGACCCGGACCCGAATTTTCAAAAAAAGTGGACCCGTAGCCAACCTTACATGTACATACATGCCTATGATCAGTTCGACATACACTTCTCGTCACGAAACTTATTTAACAGTCATTGAGTTTTGCTAAGGATTGAAATAGATGTTTAAGATACGAGTATGACGTCGTCATATGTTTTAACACAGCAGCGCAAAACATACGACGATCTTTTGCGTTATTGTAACATTAGGTAGAAGTGAACAATCCTTGTTTTCGGGTTTCGTGGCGAGATTTGGTTTGAAAATGATTATACATATATTTTAAAAATTAAAAATTATTATACGCGCAAAATGATTTGGTTAAAAAATATATATACATATATACATATGTACGCGAAATTGTTCAAATTCCGTACTGGTCTACTGTTGACTCGAATTCCTAAATATGTACATATTCGACTATAAATCAAGTTCAAGTAATCCGACGTGTAATTTCATCTCGAGACTTACCCAACCTAATGTCAAAACTTTCAGGAGGTGCCTAATTTGTGACAAAATCCGAATAACAAGCGAATTTTATTGGCAAAAACTTGGTTTTATGTATTTTTAAAATAGAAAAGGCACGCTTGCGGCTCCAGTTTTTTGTACATTCTTTTTAAGTGTTCTATGTAAACGTAATTAGGGAAGCTCGTTTAAGCTCCAAATCATTGACAAATAATGATAATTGTGATCGGCTGCGGAATATTTCGAAGTGCAGCTTCTTTTTCAGGCGGTGAAAGGAAAAGTTAAATGAAAACATGCCCATTATGTAGTTCAGAAAATTGATACTGTGTGCGTAATGCTCTAGAATGTCATCTAAAATGAAATCCTCCATACGTTAATCGCTCTTAGTATCAACGGCATTGAGCAGAGAAAGAAGATTGCAGAAATAATTAAGTGACTATTACTTTAGAATAAATTGGAAATAATGGTATTACTAAGGCAGGTGAAAAGTCTTAGTTATATATGTATGCATTAGCAGCATCGTTCAGAAACATTTCTCATATTTCGGAAATATCACATTTTTTCAGCTGAAATATTTCTAGGGATGGACAAGGACTAAAAGCTCTAATGCACTTGTACGCCGGTCGATGTTTCTCTTCGTGGAAGGACCCCAACGTCGTTGCTTGGCTCGAACGAAATGTCAGACAATTAGTTAATGATGAAAAGTTACAAGATAGCAATCCGGAATATTCGGAATTCAGAACGAAGTAAACGCCTACTCCTTTCTACAAAAGTACTATAAACAGACATATAACAGGTGGACGGGGGATCTCCACCCCATAGGTGCGCAAGGTTACAATTTATGGAGGGTGAAAATTAAGAATTTGCTAAATAGCTATGTGCTGCGTAAAAACGGCTCTGTAGTCCTTTTAGGTCAGAAAATTAGCTATATAGCCTTTTTAGTCTCAGAAAATTAGCTATTTAGCTTTTTTGGATTCACAAACATAGCTATATAGCCTGTTTGGACTAAAAATAGCTATTAATCTCTTTGGAGTCGAGTAAATAGCTAAATCCGTTTGAAACTCAGAAAAGACAACTAAATAGCATTTCTGAACTCAAAAAAGACTATATATGTAGCTAGTTTTCTGAGCCCAAAAGGCTGATACAGCAATGATTTTTCGGCCAAAATCGCTGTATTGCTATCAGTTTTTGAAAGCTCAGCGGAGTAATGTACCCCTCACCCCAATGTAAATTGGAGGTCATTGACCCCCTAAAAATTGCCGGGGACTTCCTCTTTAAATATCGAGCCGTTACACGTATGAATATAAATAATTGACTATGTATATACGTTTATACAGAACCGCATATGTGTTTACAATATAGGTTAATGTTTGTTCATCGCATTAAAGCATTAACAATTTTTGGATTTTTCGAGTGAAAGGATTTCAAAAATTACTTTCATAAATTAATCTATCGAGGCACTGTACTTTTACGATACTCGGCTGCGTGCAAATTCTTGATTAAGTAATAAAAGCAAAATAATCTTGCAGGCTGTGTTAATTCAAATTGTTTTAATTTTATCTATTGTGAAGTCGTAGATTCATCGATCTTTGTCTTGTACATACGTACTTTAACATAATTAGTAATTTAATTCAGTTGGCAATTTTAATTTGTAATTTCTGAGTAGTAATTTAAATTCTCAAATTTTTTATGATATTCCAGTTAACAGTTTGGTACCGTTCCGGCTTACACTCTTACGAAGAAGATAACAGTTGTTTTTTGTTTATACGACTATTCCATTTGACAAGAAAATACAGCACCTAGAGCCCACACCTGGGCGTGGGTGGTTCGGGAGTATGCACCCCCAAGCAAAACCCCCAGAAAATCAATTTTTGAAAATTGTTTTTGTTTTTTTTCGCAATTTTTGATGACAATGGATAGAGCTGGATGAGAAACGTTGAAAAATGGTGTTTTTAAGCCATACCACCATTTTTAAGGAGGCCATTTTTAGACCTCTGAATAATCTTGCACCCCCCTCCCCCAATTTTGGTGCTACCCACGTATGCTAGGGGCCCCACAATATAATAGTTGCACAAATAAAGGTTCGGGCTCTTAAATATAATTTCAGCATGCGGATTGTGAGAATTGGGTGGAACCGAAAATTTTTCAAAGTCTCTTTTTGGGCTCCAAAACCGATGGGTATGCCAGAACATGAAAACGTTTATATTTCAAATATTATATATGTAAAAATTTTTCGATTATTAATCTACTGACATCTCTTATATTTTATTATTTTTTGACACCTTTGAAAAATTGAAAATTCTGGGGTGTGAAAATTCTATGGTGTAAATTGTGGGGTCGAATCGAAAAGCTTTTAGGGATGGGGCGAAGGGATTCCCCGAGATGATCGCCTGCATACGTGTATTCGGGCTACTCCCCTTTCCTACTCTCCTAATCCGCGCGTGCTTCATCGTCTTTTATTTTTTCGCTTATTACGCCGAGTTTTATATGACATATTTTTCCTATTTTATTTAATTTATAAATAATTTATTATTCAATTTTATTTTTTTAAATTTAATTAATTTTTAATTTTAACTCCAATTATTTAGCCGTCGTACACGTTATCAAGCTACTCCGTTGAACGTGTGTCGGCACGTCGTTTTGTCGTCCGACGAAGAGGCGGCGGGCGCCAAATCTTATTTGCCGGTCGAAATACGAGAACAAACGATCCACAATCACAATCCGTTGCCACCGGTTGACAGTCGCTGTTCGTACGAACGCCCTTCGCAATCGGAACGAGGCGCTCAAGCGGCCAACAGCGCTGGCGGCTCCATGTTGAGCGCTTTTTTGCGTTCCCTGCTGCCTAATTATAATCCCGTAATTTTTTCGTTTTCTCTTCACTACATAAATCGAACTTTTTATTACGCATTAATCATGCACGATCGCTTTTCTACATACATATTTTTATTTACAGTCGAACTCGTTAACAAACACTCGGATAGTAGACACTCCCGCTTAATGAACACCCTTGTTTCCGGTCCCGGTTCAACTACTATGCTTAATCACGCTTAGAAACCCGCTTAATAAACACTCGGTTAACGGATAATTAACACGGCTCTATAAAACCGTAAGCATTTGTCAACGTGGTAAAGACCTCGCTTAATAATCGCCTGACAGGGAAAGTCAACTCGGCTGGTAAACACATAGTTTTGGACATTAAACTCGCTTTCTGCACAGTTTAGTTCGAATTCGCTAATCGGATGGATACAGTAATGTTCTGCCATATTATTGCACTTTTGGCTTTAAGAGCGCTATGTAACATGTACACTTAAATAATTGTCAACTCGCTTAGTAAGCACACTCGGTTAGTAAACACGAAAGCCCTAGGTCCCCTCAGGGTGTTTATTAAAGGGGTTCGACTGTATTGTATTAGCAGTGTTATAATGCATGAATGTTTTTACTATTAGAGAGAGTCCGGATATTAAAGGGCGACAAAAATGGCAAAAACGGTAAATAGGGTAGCAAGCACACGGGGCGTGGGTGCTGTGCCGTGCACCCCTCAGAAGGCCGAATACCCTCCTCCGGAAACCGAAATACCCCTCCCCCAGAATTCAATTTTTGAATTTTGTAAAATTTTTTCGCCATTTTTTTGATTCTAATGGATAGTGCTCGATGAGAAACGTTGGAAAATGGTGTTTTTTCGCCATATGACCATTTTTAGGACCAGTTTTTGACCTTTGAGAAATCTTGCGCACACCCCGAGAATTTTCTTGCTGTCCACATATGCATGCCAGCCAATTTCGAGCACCACAAATTGCACCAAATGTCAATGTATTTCTTGAAGCGCAAATTGCCAGTCAAATTACGCCGCATCTGTTCGCGACAATATTAAAACGAATTTAAATAAATTCAGATATGAACTTTTGGTGCCGTCGCAATTTTCTCGAAAATTCATTGAAAAGTTGTTGTCTTGTGCGATTTTAGCTGTCTGCTTACTCAAAGTGTGAAACTTAGCGTCATTTGCGTACTCATTTTTAAGTATATTTTGTTCAATTCGATAGAATTTTCCGAAATTTCTTATCTCTTCACGTTCGTGAAAGACAGGACATCGTCAGAAACCTCAAAAAAATATCTATTTTACGCGTATCCGTCTGAACACAAAAAAAGGCACTTTGGAAAATTTTCTCGATTTCACCCCAAGAAGTCTGGTGCTGTGCATGTTTAATCAGGATTAATGTTAAAGTCAGTAGATTGTGAATTTGCATTTTAATTTGAGCACCGAATGCTCTACCAGAACATAAAGTAAAGAAGTTTTATCAGAATTTTAAAACGAAAAAATGCATTATTTTAATACATAATTATCGCCCACTAACGATTCAATGTGCTGACTTATATGCTGAAAACTCAGTTATTCTTTGTCGAAGTTGCAAATATATGGGAGAAAGATTTAATTTGCAAAAGAGAATAAGTTTAAAGTATCTAATGAACTTTTGTGTCAGATGTCGGATAATCAGGTAAATATGTATCTCATTCAAAAATTGTTTAGCGATACAAGGCATATATGAGCAGCAAGCAAATTATATGGGTCCTATGGGGCAAAATCTTTAAAAATAGCACCAAAATTTCAATTTAGGGGTATATCAATTTTCAGTAATCTTTTAGATTCTTGAGGGTCCATAGAGACCCCCTACGCCCACGTGTGATGCAGAGCGTAATAACTTGTGTAGCGCCTTCATTCTATTGGCTTTGAGGAATCCAAAAGGTTCAAACGTCTAGAAAGTACAAAAAATTTTCGGTAGTTAAGTGTATATTTTCGACGTTTGTCATCGAGCTCTACTCATTGGCATCGAAAAATCGCCAAAACTAAAATTTTCAGAGAATTTCGAGGGCCGTTTTGGATTCTGCCTTCCTCCAGCGCCCATGTGTGGTGCGGTTAGAGTACTTACTATTCTTGAACATGTGCTTATGAATACCTCGTAAATTATCACTCTTTTGGCTTACAGCAGTGTTTTTTGTACAAGGTCCGTTTGCACATGTACAAAGATAGTCCACAAAAGTCTTCGTACATTTTGTACACACAAATTTTTAGGTACTTTAAGTATGATACAGTAGCGATTTAGTGTGGTAAAAACAGAGTTGTTCGACCTTTGGTAGTGTATTTTAGCTAATTTCTGGGTCTCTGTGGGTAAAAATTTCTAAAAATCGTCTTAAAATGGCGCGAAGCCCCAAAAGTTTGACATTTTTCCTTTCAAAATGGAATTTCCGCCATTGTAAAGAATATATAGAACACACAATTACTCATTTATATTTTCGAATTTTAGCCCTTTTTTGCAATTTTTGACTTCCCAAAAATCGTTATACATGTACAAAGACGGTCTCGAAAAGTCTTCATACATCGAGAAAAATCTTTGCCGAATACAAAAAACCGTGACTTACAGTCAATGTTTTTTTGTATTCGGCAAAGAAATTTTGCTCGATGTACAAATACTTTTCGGGGCCGTCTTTGTACATGTACAACGATTTTTGGGAAGTCAAAAATTGCAAAAGATCTAAAAATTCGCGAAAATTTACGACGCTTCGCGCCGAAATGAGTAATGTCATGCATGTCTTTACAATGGCAGAAATTGTACTTAGAAAGGAAAAATCTTAAATTTTTCGGCGCTTAGCGCCGTTTTGAGAACAATTTCTAGTAGTTTTGTCTCGTCGGAAACCTAAAATTGTCTAAAATACGCTGCTAAAGATCGAGAGACCATCTACCGCACAGAAAGTCTTACTGAATCATATTTTAGTACTTAAAAATTTGCATGGACAAATGTGCAAAGACTTTTGTGGACGATATTTGTATATGTACAATGGGACCTTGTACAAAAACTGCCTGCAGTGTGAGAAATCAAAAATTTCCTCAAAGTACCGTTTTTGGGCTCAAAAGGGTGGACACACGCGCTAAAGACATTATTTTTGGCGTGTCTGACGATGCTCTTTCTTTCTAGATGATAGAAAACCTAAAAAACGTCGAGAAATCCAACAAAATTTAGTCAAAAATGGCCGTTTGGCGCGGCTCGAAAACATTTTGAACTATAGTCTGTTTTACATAAGTTTGGGCATAAATTTAAAGAATTTTTCGAAAGTAAGCCGACGGATTACGATAATTATGTAACAAATCAATCCCATAATCGCAATCTGTCGGCTTATTGTTTGGACGTCGCTGGCCGTCCTATTTTGGGGGGACCGACTTCAAATTTTGGGGAACTAAGCCCAAAAAGGCCAAAAATAGCACAAAATAACGTTCAGAAAGTCATATTTTTCCGATTTTCCTGAATTTGGGGGGGGGGGGTTAGAATTTATGTTCAAACCTGTGTGGAACAAAATATAAATATCCGCTGAAAATGCATAAGTGAAGACGTTTTTTACGATATTTTAGAAAATCGCGAATCTTAGGGGATGAGAGAGTTGAAACCTTCCTTAAGATCTTGTATTTATGATACTATGTCAACATTAATTGAAAAATCGCCTTTTTATTTCGCATCTCATTCTAGCATTGAAAACTGTTTATAGTCTGTTTTACACAAGTTTGGGCATAAATTTTAAAAACTACCCGACAATAAGCCGACAGATTGCGATTATAGCTTTGATTTGATATGTATTATCGTATTCCGTCGGCTTCCTTTCTGAAAAATTCCTAAAATTCGTGCCCAAACTTATGTGAAACAGACTATATTATATTGCCTACCTACATATGTACATATTTCGCACATTTTGTTGGTGTTTATTGATTATTATCATTATTTATTATAGTATTATAATTATTATAATAATAATTATTATTATTATTATTATTATTATTATTATTATTATTATTATTATTATTATTATTATTATAGTACACAGATTATTGCATTGTCTTGTCACTGTAAACTTTAAGGCATTGGAGGCTGAGAGGCAGGTGAATGAAGCAGGAGCGGTTGGCCCGGCTCCCGATTTTCATCAGTCGGTGCGCAACATGCTCAGGGCCGTTCGGGAATTGCTGGCCGAAGTGCAGCCGGAGCCAGCTCCCCGGGAAGACGGTGGCGAAGACGAGGGCTTGGGCGACGACCCGAATGATTGGGTTGACGATCTTGATTAATTCTGTGATTATTTCATTAAAGTATTTCGCCTTTTAACTAACAAATTACTTACAAATGCGGCCTTTTAATTGGTTATTTATTCATGCAACTGCACTATTGTATTCAATAAAAGTCGCGTGCTTTACATCAATCTATTCAAAATGGTGATCGTTTGTACCTGCATACATACTTCGGGGCCAAGCGCGTGGAAAATTATTTGAGAATTTAAAAAATTTAGTGTAATACATATTGCCTCGCGTGCATACATGAATAGGGTGTCTGATTCTTGGAGAAACGGTTTTCATATAATAAAAATCTACCTACCTATTATAACATGAGGAAAACAATTTTTCCTCGGCAAGTTCTATTCATGGACAGGTAGAAAAACGAAAAAATTCTATAGTGATTCCCAAGGTCCATGGTCCGTGTTTACGTGTAGTTACACACCTGCGTGTTCTTTTTTTACGTTTCCAAAACTACAAACTGTTTCGTAATACCAGTTATTCGGCTTCAAAATGCTTTATCCGGTCAATAATGAAAAAACTTCAACATTCGTTGTTTTAAGTGAGCTGCTGAGACGGCAAACTGAAAGGAATTTGATGCAAGACGGCTATAATCATAGGCATACAAGATTCATGGGCAGCAAGAAAATTGTGATGGGGGTTGAAATTGCCTAAAATGTTACTAAAAATAGAATTCTGGGTTCTACAGCATACGTGGGCAGCAAGAAAATTCTGGGGGGAGTGCAAGACTTTTCAGACGTCAAAAAATTGCCCTAAAAATAGTGGTAGGGCGAAGAAAATACCATTTTTCAACGTTTCTCATCGAGCACTATCCATTGGCATAAAAAAATTTCAAAAATTGATTTCTGGGAGGGGGGTAATTTGGTTTCTCGAGGGGGGTGCATACCCCCATGCCCAGGTGTGGTCTACAGTAATCTGCGGGGGTGTATACCCCCAGAACCTACTCCTTCCCCAACCCACGCCCTTGTGTACTCATGGACGTGGTTGGGGAGCCGCGGGATCCACCTGATACATTTTTAAAAAAATTTCGTTTCGCGAGTTTTTACGCCAATGATTAGATCACAATAAATATCGGAAAATGATGTTTTAAGCCCCTACCGTAAATTCTTCAGCGCTTTTCTAAACCTTCGAAAATTTCCAGCATTCAAGCGCTGTCCATGAATGGGCATCTACAAAGGTAATAACCATGGGCAGCGCAGCCAAATTCAGGGGGATCCAATGGGGCAAAATTGTCAAAAATAGCATCAAAATTCAATTCTGGAGGTCTATCTATTGGGGGGAGTCAGCCATACGTGGGCAGCAAGAAAATTCTAAGGGGGGGGGGGGGTGCAAGATTTTTTGAAGGTAAAAAAATGGCCTTAAAAATGGTGGTATGGCGATAGAAACACCATTTTTCGACCTTTCTAATCAAGCACTATCCATTGACATCAAAAAATTGCGAAAAAACGAAAAAAATTTTCAAAAATTGAATTCTGGGGGGGTTATTTTGATTTCTGGGGGTATCTTGGTTTATGGGGGTGCATACCCCAAACCCCCTCCACGCCCAGGTGTGAGTCCAGCCTAAGACCATGTGTGTACGTAATTCGTTTGATAATCTAAAAAAGGTCTAATCCACTATTTCAGCTAGTCAAAAATAACGAAACGATTTCGGATGCTATACTTTCAGTAGCTTGAAATTGAACATGTGTTAGTAAAGTTCCATAAACATCACACGCCACTCACATAATCGATTTTATTTCACTTAATGCGACCAATAAAGTCACAATACTTTGGCGAACGCGACTAGCACAAATCATGAGATCAAATATAAACGAAACATAAAAAATGTCAAGGAATGTGCAAGGATACATCACAAACATCTCAAAGGTAAAGTGGAATTACATAACAGCTACGAAATCGATAAACGCTATACAATGACAAAATTCGATGCGAATAGAAGCGAATGCAAGCGGGATAGGCCACCATACGTGGGCAGCACCAAAATTCTGGGGAAAGGGGTGCAAGATTTTTCAGAGGTCAAGAAATGGCCTTAAAAATAGTGATATGACGAGAAAACACCATTTTCCACGTTTCTCATCGAGCACTATCCATTGGCATCAAAAAATTGCAAAAA
Source organism: Mermis nigrescens (assembly GCA_036768485.1). Taxonomy (NCBI): domain Eukaryota; kingdom Metazoa; phylum Nematoda; class Enoplea; order Mermithida; family Mermithidae; genus Mermis; species Mermis nigrescens. Next base: position 867,618 of record JAVLUZ010000068.1, read on the forward strand.
AATAAAAAAATTTCAAAAACTGAATGCTGGGGGTATGTTGGTTTCTGGGGGGTATTTTGGTTTCTCGGGGAGAAAGGGGTGCATACCCCAACCCCCACGCCAAGGTGTGATAATGAGAAATAAAAAGACCATTTTTCAACGTTTCTCATCGAGCACTATCCATTGGCATCAAAAAATTGCGAACAAAAACAAACAAAAAGAATTCAAACATTGAATTCTGGGGGTATTTTCGATTTCTGGGGGGGGTATTTTCGTTCCTCGGGGGGGGGGGGTGCATACCCCCGCATCTCCACGCCAGAGTGTGGCCGGGACCCCCCCCCGAATTTCGAGCCCTTACATGTATGCTCCCAAGCCGATGAGCGTGAAAGGTCTGAAACAACCTAAATTTAGCAATTTTTAGTTTTAGGGAAACGTAAAAACCAACGTCATAAATACATTCCATTGATCAAAAATTCGCCCTCATTCGCGTTCAAAACTTTGCCAGCTCGTCTCAGCCTCCGTCGGGCTTTCCGCAATTTACAAAGCACAAAAATCAATAGCAAAGCCAATATTGCGAGGCCGAGGCCGAGTAGTACGGCAGCCAATGAAGTATCCGAGCTACCGTAATCCAGTCGATCCATCGAAGCACTATCTTGCGCTTCATCGCCGATTACTGCAGACTGCGGAGCAACAACGAGCGAACTTCCCGCCTCATCTGATAACAAATATGTAATAATAAATAATAGATCAATAAATAAATAATAAATACGTAATACATAATAACAAATTTAATAACGCATACACATAAATAAAAATGCAAAATTAAATGGAAATAAAATTAAATTTTCATAGCTTAAATATGTATATTTAAGCTGGGATTAGCATTTAATTCACACCTGGGCGTGGGGCGTTTGGGGGGTATGCACTTCCCTCCCGAGAAACCAAAACACTGCCCCCCCAAATTCAATTTTTGAAATTTTTTGTTTTTTTTCGCGATTTTTTGATGCCAATGGATAGTGCTTGATGAGAAACAATGAAAAATGGTGTTTTTCGCCTACAATCATTTCAAGGGCCAATTTTTTGACTTTCGGAAAACCTTGCACTCCCCAAATTTTGGTGCCGCCCACCTATGATTCGGATCATCTTTGAATTTTTTATCATTAATAGTATCTTTTTTATTTTTAATCAATCACAATACTATACCTGATAAGCATAAAATTTATCTCGACATTAGATACCTACGTATTTTGCTTTAATTCTCATATCGAATTAATTTATTGAATAAACAATTAAAACGTCTTCTAATTAAATTTGACAGAACCACATTTATAATATAATTAGAAATTATTTTTAAGAGCTAATAATAATTCTTTCACCGTAATTTGCATATAAATTCAGAATTTTTACATCACTAGTTATAATATAAATTTGGATAGCGTACCTGTTTTATAATCAATGCTGTTGTTTTAATGACAGATCAACATTTTACTAAAAAATGACAGATCGACATTTTACTATTTGCTTATCAGTTCAGGCATTAATTAGATAAAAGCCGTAGAATGCTTCATGTTGGTAAAAACAGACTGATTTTCTTACAACTTATCCTGTTATAAAGCGAAAATCACGAAAATATCCAGTGTATTTTAAAAACACTACGTAAATATTATTACATTATTAAATAATCCATATTCTTCTGAAATGTTTGCAATATATACAAGGTTATGCGCATATGTACTTGTACATAGCTACTAGTACATGAAGTAAAAGAAATGAACGGTTATCTCTAAAGATTTCTCGCATTGCATAAAATGTTGAAATTATCAAAAATTCTCCAACAAAAATGATTTTTACTGAAATTGTTCACTTGCATTATTAAAATTGAATATAAAGAAAACAACAGACTTATGGCACAATTCTTGACTATTTTGTACTCGAGTATCGGCCCTCTTGAAAAATACTGTGTACCATATGTAGTTGGGCGCCACCAAAGTTCTGGGGGAGGGTGCAAGATTTTTCAAAGGTAAAAAATGGCCTTAAAAATGGTGGTATGGCGAAAAAACAATTTTCCAACGTTTCTCATCCATTGGCATCAAAAAATAGCAAAAAAACAAAAAATTCCAAAAATTGAATTCTGGGGGATATTTTGGTTTCTGGGGGTTGCATACCCTCCTACCGACCACCCCTCACGCCCAGGTATGCTGTGTACGCCATAGGGTGCTTTCAAGAAGCGTAGACTTCAATAAATGGGCAGCGAACAAATTCTGGGGGAGGGGTCTGGGGGTAGGGGCTGAATGAGTCAAGAAAATCACAAAAAAACATGCCAAAATTTAATTCTGTAGGTATATCGATTATGGGGGTCTGCTAGATTCTTAGTTGAAGTTATAAGCACGCATGAGCGTGGGGGTCAGGACCGCGCATCTGAGACCCCCGGAATCGACAGGCCCCACAATTGAATTTTTAGTACTGTTTTTGGCAATTTGGCTCCAACGGACTCCAGTATTTTTTGTTGCCCAAGTATGGTACTAAATCCTCAACCCCCCCCCCCCACCTCACGCCCAAGTTAGATCCCAATGCAATTAGTTTCAGGCACGTAGCTGGCCGTCCAATTTTTGGGGGACCAACACCAATTTTGGGGGGACTAAGCCCAAGAGGGATAAAAATAGTACAAAATACCATAAAAAAGGTCCTATTTTTACGATTTTTCTGAATTTTGGGGGCTGCGACCCCCATTCCTCCCCAGAGATACGTGCCTGATTAGTTTAGTAGCATTCCTACTGAACATCTGTCATTACTTTCAAAATCCCGGGATTCATACTGGCTTCCAACGCGACCTTTATCAATGCTTTGGATTCGATCGTTATTGGTTTGTGACGATTTTATTCCATTGTTTTGTTTGACTATCGATGCACTCGCATCAACTAGACCATTCGATGGTTGCCTGAATAAAAAGATAACAGACAGAAATGAAACATACATAGGACAAAATGAATATATGAAAAACAAATATGAAAATTAAAATAAATAAAAATAAATGTGAGAAAAATTTAGAAAATAAATAAAAAACAAACATATTATGCGCGTAGTAGTAGTGCTAGTAGTATTAAAATGAATATTAGTAATATTTTTAGTACATGCAGGAGCAAAATAGTTATATTTTTAGTACTATATGTAGGTGCAACAAAAATTCCTCATTTTCTGATTGCGTGTATCTTATATGTGTACTATTTAATAATAGTAATAATATAATATTTAATATTCACAATAAATCATTTATTAATATTATTTGGACTTAATAATATAATTATATGCAAAAAAGGTTGAAAGAGGATATATGTATATTTCAAAATATAGCCGCTGTCATTGAACTGTGCCGGCATAGGTGGGCGGCACCAAACTTCTGGGGAGTGCAAGATTTTTTTCAACGGTCAAAAAAATGGCCTTTAAGATGGTGGTATGGCGAAAAAAACACAATTTTTCAACGTTTCTCATCGGCGCGCTGTCCGTTGGCATCAACAAATTGCGAAAAAAACAAAAAAAATTTCAAAAATTGAATTCTGGGGGAGTATTTTGATTTCTGGGGGAGTATTTTGGTTTCTCGGGGGGGGGGGGGGGGGGTGCATACCCCCCGCCCACGCCCAGGTGCATATGTGTGCCAGCATAATCAGGCTACCATTTGTATATGAACAAATTTTTTAAAGTAAGAGTTTGTTATTCACCCATCTGAATTCGACGATACGAAATTTCTGTCCACTTTATTAAATCTGGATGACGTTTGCGAGTGATGATGGTTCAATCGTTCTGCTTTCGTTTTTTCTCGATCATCAGAAAAGCCGGAATCGCCCGGATTCCCTATTCCGGCTGAATCTGTTGAAATTGAAATTTATGAGAAAAACTTCAAATATTTAGAATCGCGGAGATCGTCTACGAGTATATCGTGATGGGAGTAGAAGACGAAGAAAGAATCCCTAAATTAATTACCTAAATTTATATGTTTCAAAATTTTCCGATTAGAAACGCCATACGTATCAGTGTTTTTTTTTGTACAAGGTCCGTTTGTACATGTACAAAAGATGGTCCCTAAAAGTCTTTGTACATTTCGTACACACAAATTTTTGGGTACTATAATATGGTACAGTAGCGATTTTAGTGTGGCAAAAACAGACTTGTTCGACCTTTGGTTACGTATTTTAGCAATTTCTAGGTTTCTGAGGGCAAAAATCAGTAATAATCGTCTCAAAACGGCGCGAAGCGCTAAAAATTTGGCATTTTTCCTTTAAAAATGCAATTTCTGAAATTATAAAGATATATAGAACACACAATTGCTCAGTTCGGTGCGGAGCGCCGAGATTTTTGGCGAATTTCGATTATTTTTCGCAGTTTTGTCTTCAAAAAATCTTTGTACATGTACAAAGACGGTCTCCAAAAGTCTTTGTACATCGCGGAAAATCTTTGCCAAATACAAAAAACCGTGATACGTATTCGTAAAAAAACCTTATTGCAAACACAAAGGATATACTTAACGTTTTACACAAACTCAATTATTTTGTTTATACGCTAAACGGTAAGTGAAGAGTTTTGAGTGTAGCTACGCAACATGCGTGTACATATGTAAGTGCTAAACTATTAACGCGTTATTTGCGTCATTTTTCTTCGAAAGATAAAGATTTGCTTGATTTGAAATGAGTCTTTGGAGCAAATCATTTGATAGAAAGACAGAACACTTCAGCAAATCAGCATACATGTAAGAGAGGGGGTTTGGGGGGGATCATCCACCCAGCCAAAAGTCGGACGTCCCCCAATCCCCAAGGTCCAAGAATTTTTGACCCCTCCCTAATTTTTTGAAAAAAAAGGTGTATTTTTTAGCCATTTTTACGTGTTTTTTAGCATTTTTGGCTCGAAAGCGGAGGTCAATTATTCTTCCCCCCATTGAAAATGGCCGGGGAGGGGACCCCCTACCACTGTTTTTTTTTATGTTGTATAAGGTCCATTTGTACATGTACAAAGACAATGAATACAAATCTTTGTACATTTTGTCCATGGTAAATGCTAGTGCATTATAATATGGTACCATATGCGTTCTATGAGGTACTGAGTAAATGCGTGTTTCCCCTTTAATAGCGTAGTATGGCAATTTATGGGTTTCTGGCAATAAAAATTAAAAAATTTGCCAAGCGTTGGAAAATGTTGTTATTTTTAGCATTTTCATGTATATTTTCCGCGGCTTTAATGACAGATAGTTCAAAACGCTAGAATTTGCGGGGACTTACTAAATTTTTGTCATTTCTTCTGCCTGAAGGATGATTTTTGAAGCGTTCTAGTGACAAACAAAACAGAAAATTGCCAAAATAATTTAATTTTTTTCATTTTACCATGACGTTCAAATAAAGTTCACAGTTCACACTGAACAGACAAGAAAAAATTGTCCTTAATCGCGGAATCAATGTGAACATGAGAAACACAGCTAATTTAAACTTTTAAATTTAACGCTAGAGCTTCGTTAAGAGGAATAACACAGTTATCAGCTTTCATAATTGACTACTCACTTATACAAAAAGACACAGAACAAATCATTATGCACCTATTTAGGCAAAACGCAGGGAAACATCGCGAAATTTATGCCATTTATACTCGTTTTGTACCCGAAGAATTTTTTGCACATGTGCAAATCCCAAAAAAACTTTGTATGCTTCCATCCGGGGAAATCTTTGTCGAATAAAAAAAATAAATTGTGCCCCCTACCAAAAATTTTGAGCCCTTACGTGTCTGCAAATCAGACTGCTAATTTGTAGCTTTTTGACAGAATTCATTAAATACGACAAATTTTTGTAAACTTCACTTTGTTTTGTAGAAAACGATCCAATGAAGCTTTAAAATGATGAGGAACTAACAAAGACTGAGCCGAAACAAATAATAAAAATGGCATTTCTGAATCTAAGAGTACTAACCAATAGAGAAAAAACCAGACATGCACGTGGGGGGGGGGGGGGGTTTGGGGGTCTAGACCATAGGTAGGCGGCGCCAAAGTTCAGGGGGTGTGGCAAGATTTTTTCAAAAGGTAAAAATGGCCTTAAAATGGTGTTATGGCGGAAGCACACTATTTTTCAGCGGTTCTCATTGAGCACTATCCATTGATATCAAAAAATCGCGAAAAAAACAAAAAGAATTTTTCAAAAATTGAATTCTGGGGAGTATTTTGGTTTCTGCGGAGTTGCACACCCCACCCCCACGCCCAGGTATGGTCTAGACCCTGAGAATGGAAAACTGAGAAATTTCCTGGGGAAAAATGGGACAAAAAGACGAAAAACTGATGAAAATTGAAACTTTCTTTAAAGAAGATTTAAATCGACCAAGAAACTGTGTAATAATGTAGTTTTAATGCTTTTAGCGCTAAAAGCTCTCAATTCTTGACCCCCCTCCAAACCGGCTGACCCCTCCCATATCGGCCATATTGTGCATGTTTGCCCCAAAATTTTTGCATAATGTACAAACAGTGTTTTTTGTAAAAGGGTCCGTTGCTTGTGACATGAAGAAGATAGTCCCCAAAAGTCTTTGTACATTTAATACATGCAAATTTTTGTGTACTAAAATATGGTACATTAGTGCTTTTAGAGTAGTAAAGCAGAGTTTTTCGACCTCTGGTAGTGTATTTTAGCTAATTTCTGGGTCCCTAAGGGCAAAAATCACTAAAAATCGTCTTAAAACGGCACGAAGCGCGGAAAAATTGGACATTTTTCCCTTTTTGAAATGCCATTTGTGTCATTATAAAGATATATAAAACATACAATTACTCATTTCGTTCGAGAATTTCACACCTTTTTTGGCAATTTTTTTGTGCTTCCCGAAAATCTTTCTTTGCACACGTACGAAGACGGTCCCGAAAAGTCTTTGTATATCGGGAAAAATCGTTGCCGATGAATTAAAAAATCTTTGTAAGCTTCAAAACATTCTAATTCATGGCGCGTTTCAGCTCATTAGTCGAGTCTTAAGGACATTCGTATTAAGTATTTCCCCATTTTAAGCACAATTACCGCAATATTTTTCATCAGAACCATCGACGCATTGAGATATACCATCGCATTTATCATATATCGCTATACATTGGCTGCTTGTTTCGCATTTGAACTGATTATCGTCACAAACTATAAGGATGAAACAGTAAAAGTTAAATTTTAAGTTAGTAAAAAGTGTGAAAATAAAGAACAACAATAAAAAAACAGATGTCATATATGAATAATATTTGTGCTGCAGACTGATATATGGCGACCGAACTTTCTTCCGCATACTGTATACAAGTAAAAGAGCTCGCATTCTCAAAGCGTCCTAACCAAAATCACTGTAATAAGATAAGTAAAGAAATATGTAAGTGCAGCGGAGGATTTAAAAGGAGGCGGCCGCCACACGCATGGGCGTGGGGAGTTTGAGGGGTTCGCACCATACATGCGCAGCATGGGAATTCTGAGGGGTAAAATTGGTCCAAAAATGGTAGATACGCGTCAAAAACATCGTTTTTCAGCATTTCTGACGATGCTCTATCTTTCTAGAGCATAAAAACAAGAATTTAAAGAAATAAAACAAAAATCGGAACAAATTGAACAAAATATAGTCAAAAAACGTTGATTATAATGGCGCGAAGCTGTCCGAAAGATTTGGCACTTTTTGAGCAAATAGATAGCTAAAAACGCTTAAAAAAAGCATCTTTTCTGCAAAGTTTCAGAAAATTTTTTGAGAACTTTTCAAAAACTCGCCAATTCTGGGGGTGGGGGTGTGGGGGTGAGAATCTTCTGGGGGAGTTAAAAAAGCCCCCAAGATCATGTATGGTTTACACCTTCCAGAATCTGAACCCCAGAATTAAATTTTTTGTGTTATTTTTGGCAATTTCGCCTCATCGGGCCCTCATCCCAAGAATTTGGCTGCTACCCATGTTCGGCGGCCGCCCCTCATTGGCCTAAGATAGCAGGCGGAATAAGTACATATGCATATATATATATATATATATATATATATATATATATATATATATATATATATATATATATATATATATATATATATATATATATATATATACCATGCAATGACTTTTGACCATCGACCATTAGGGATGCAGCGGGTAGCCGAGCCCGGAGCTCAGAATACTCGGGTACCCGAACAAAATTCAGGACCCGAACCCGAATCCGAATAAAGTGAACTTGACTACCCAAGCCCGGACCCGAATAAAATTATTATAACTACCCGAACCCGAATGTTTATGGATTTTATTCGGGTTTGATTCAGGTATTTTAAAGCTCTTAAATCCCACATTTGTATGTCAAAGATTCAAAAATTTTCGGCTTTTTGCGCCGTTTTCAGTTTGCTCGACCCTAGAACGCTGAATTTCATGTAGTTATCAAGTACACATAAATGGCTATGTAATTCAGTGGTAATTTTATTTCAAATCGAGTTCTGCGTGAGAATTTCATCTTTTTATTTCACAAAACGATTGCCAAAATGACATCGTATAAAATGCATGAAAAACACTGCTTCATTGGTCGTGAGCAAGCTTGGTTTCTATCAAATTTAACTGCACGAACAAATGCACTCCTGAGACCGACAATCTCAGCAATCGTTGTTAATCTCTGCTTGTAGGTGTATATCAATCACAGTCCCCCAGAGCGCTCCCTCTCGTTTACATTAGCGTTTTTGCACGCACTGAGAGGAGGAAGGAAAATCACTGGGACTCTAGAGGCATAGCCAGAATTTTGGTTTGGGGGGCTAAACACAAAGAACGCTCAAGACTGCTTTGCATTGGATGCCAGCAACGTTATATATGTATAGCAGAACTGGAGTTTTTCGAACCTTTAGCCAGTGAAGCTTGAGCTACATGTTATGGGTTTCTGACGATCAAAAATACAAAAAGTGTAAAGAGCGCTGCGAAGCGCGAAATTTCGAGATTTTTACCGTTTTCATGTAGAATTTACGGCCTTTGTGTGTTGACGAACAGTTCGTAATGACTCTCTAAGAGGCGCAACGCACGCATTGAAAATTCGGCCATTATTTACCGCCCTTAGCCAGCATAACATCCCTCAACACCCGGAAAATTTCGTTAAGACGCACTCTAATTTTTAATTAGTAACGGTTGAAATTCTCGCAAGATCGGCAAAATCTCAGTTCTGAATTAAGTCCAAAACCATTTAAAATTGATGAACTCCAATATTGCACAAAACTTCTGAACTTAAATACGTTTTTAGACCTCTGCTAATTACATAGCGCAGCTATGGTCGCTGCCAATAAGATATAAGAAAATGTGTCAATGAAAATTTTGTTCTTACCGTTTTCAGGCCCATTTGTAGCCTTCTTATTAACTAGTTCAGAAAACAGAAAATGCGCAAAAACACAAGAAAATTTGGCCTTTCCCTTCGTTTAAAATATAATTATGTGTCCTTGAAGGAAGGAAAAACAAAGCAGAGAATAGACAAATTGAGTGCGCAAGCGTTTTCGCTACTTTCCACTGTAAGGCTCAACAGAGCATGCGCAGTTTCATACAATGAACTCATAGTGCATTAAATCACTAGAGTGATGCGAAGTGCTGGATTAACATAGCAGGTCCAAGCTTTAAAACTCGATCCAGATCCTGCATAACAATAAATAACTAACAATGACTCGGCGCGAAGCTGCCGGAAAATTTGGACGTTTGTGCCTTTATGAACATGTTCTAGATACACAACGCCAAGAAAAATCAACATAATGTTCTGAAAAGATTTTCTGGGGGGCATGCGCCCCCAATGCCCTCTGGCTACGCCTATGCTGGAAACTTGGAGTGAAACATATTGAATTATTAGGCATTAGGTATTTAAAAATAAAAATTGTAACATCTGGCGTAACCCGATCGGGTATTGATTTTGATACCCGGGCCGAATAAATCGAAGTGGACTACCCGAACCCGAACCCGAATAAAATTGGATGAACTAACCGAACCCGAATACTGCCAAGATTCACTACCCGTTGCATCCCTATCGACCATCGTAATTTCTAATATTTTTCCGGCGCGAACTTTGCTCCAAATGCACAAATATCGGTAATAACGAATAAGTCAAGTCTCTCAGTGTCTTTCTGTCCGAATTTCCATCAATATTCCGGCGCTTCGCGCCTAATTATAGCTAGAAAGTAAAATAATTAAGCACTTTTTTGTACAAATCTGCTCAAAATTATGAAATTTTTTTTGAACAATATTTGCACCAGAAAACGTTTTGATTGAAAATACACAATATAAAATGGCGAAAAAATCTTGCTCTACACGTGAATAGCGGGTTTTTTGACCTTTCTTTTTTTGGCTACTAGGGTGTCAGAGTCAGCAGCGGGGGAGGGATAGTGAATTCCCAGACATCGAGACCCGTAAATTCAGTCTTTAGGTTTTTTTCGCTAATCAAATAATAAAAATGGTCAAAATAAGCTTTAAAAACAGAAATTGTGATATGGCCACTTTTTAGCATGTTTAGCCCATTTAGACTACCATAGAAATATAAAAATTCATCAATCCGGCAGAGAAAGTTTCATTTTTCAGGCTATTTTGACACGATTTACGGCCTTTTCAGAAAAAAAGGCAAGAAATTATTAAGTCGACAGAAAAAACCAGAACAATTATGACATTGTTACTGCTTTTGCGCTCAATAATGACGCAAAAAAGGTTTACATCAGCTCAAAATCGCCTGACAGTATCTGTCTGTGTCTGACCCTTAAGGGGATTAATATTCCCTTTCCCCGTACAAATAATAGCTCAAAGTGTTGTGTGGGTAACCCCGGCCATTTTTAGGGGAGGGGTTAAATGACCTCCAATTCTTGGTCAAAAAAAGGCCAAAAAACACATGTAGACATGGCCAAAAAACGCAGCCATTCTTTTCTAAAAATCGGGGAGGGGGATCGGAAGTTTTCTGACCTTACGGGGATCGAGGACGTCCAACTTTGGGTGGAGATCCCCGCCATCGATGCCCCTCCCCTGTTGCATGTATATTCCCCTATGTGCACATATGATGTACCAGTGATGTTGTACATAGTTGAAAGATTGTATCGGCCTGAATATAAACGATATCGATAAATATTACTGATTTCTGACTATTGGTGATTGCTATTAACAAATCAGAAGATTGGTACATAGCATACAGATGTATTCCTCACGTTTCTGTCCACGAAATGGTATTCTTTTATTCAAAGGCAAGCGAACACTATAATTTGCAAACACATTCCGTCGATCTAGATTAAAAGCAATGAAAACCTAATATGGCATACCACTAGAGCAGGCACGTACCTCTGGGTGGAATGGGGTGGGAGTTCGGACCCTCAAATTCAAAAAAATAAAAAATAGGACTTTGTAAACGTTATTATGTGCTATTTTTGGCCTTTTTGAGCTTAGTCCCACAAAAAAATTGGTGTTGGTCCCCCAAAATGGGACGGCCAGGTACGTGCCTGCAGTAGAGTTTAAAACAGGAAAGCTCATCAAAGTTGAAATTATCATGTAAAGTGTTTGGCTACCTATAATTACATATTTACATTGCATGCCGGTGTCACACGGTAAAGTGTCCGGCATCGTAAAGTGTCCGGCCGGACACTTTAAGATGCCGTAAAGTGTCCGGGTCCGTCTTAAAGTGTCCGGCCTATGTTTGTACCGATAATGTCCATTTAGGAATGCTCTTGCTGGTTAAGATAATGAAACACTTAAGCACGAGACGATTTATTGCTGCACTGCATGATTTTTGGAATATGATGCAAAAATTAGGTACCAAGACAAATTTCTATTTACTGCGAATTGATAAAGTAGCTAAGTGAAACGAAATAAAGAGAAGCAGGTGATGTCACATTAAAATGCTGATATATATATATATATATATATATATATATATATATATATATATATATATATATATATATATATATATATATATATATATATAGACACAGGGCCATATTTTCAGGGGCGGTGGCGAGCCCCTCGTGGCGAAAAAATTATTGAAAGGTGAAGACAATAAGCAAAAAATTGGAAAATTGCATGTCTGACGTGAAATCCTGAAAAAATTCGGCGCTTTGCGGAATATGTGGAGTATTTCCTATAATTCTGGCTCTAGTGCGTTTAAAAAAACGACACTTTTTGATTGCAAAATTTTAAAAATTCAAATTTTTATTACTTGTCTAAGTGAATTGGAGGATCAGAGCCTCCGATTCGCAACCGCACTTTCGATAACGGCCAAATATTTTTTTTAAATGAACTCCAGAATATTTATGCATCAGAAGCAACCCAAAAAGTCATACGATTTTTGATCATAGCAAGCGGTCAAAGGTCACAGCATTGCATTGTGCGTAAACAATAGTCAGTTTATTGTTGAATAAGTACTTACACATGCATATGCAACTTCGCTACTGTTACGAAAAATAAGAACAACATGACCCGGACACTTTACGGCAAGGCCGGACACCTTTACTGCTCATCGTAATGTGTCCGCCGGACACTTTGCCGCATACACTTTACCGCCCGGACACTTAACGACGCTACACCAGCACAATAAAAAGATTCAACAAACGAAAACAACCAAAGTAATATAAGGAAAACATAGAAACGAAAAATGAGAAAAGAGGAATAGAACCAATTGAAAAATGATAAATTTAAAATAAAATTATTAAAATGAAAATTTTAAAAAGAAGAATATAGATAGCATTCTTTACAGATGAGTGCAGTGATACACTTAGTACAGTTAAGACTAAGAATATTATTCATACGCGTGAATGCTCAAAACGCACGAACGACTCCTTAAATCAATCTGTAAATTTTGTGAAAAAATTAGGTTAAAAATTTTTAAAAATTAAGCCCAAACATGACAAATTCTATCCTAAACATACATGTAACAGGGCTTATGGGAAATGCCCCTCCCAAAGTCGGACGCCCCCCTAAAGCCAGAAAAGTTTTGACCCCTATCGATTTTTCGAAAAAATCGAATTTTTGGCCACTTTTAGGCGTTTTTTGGCCTTTTTTGGCCTAAAATTCGAGGTCACATACTCCCCTCCATACGGGAAACCCCCAAATTTCGAGCCGTAACATGTATGATTCTAAAGAAACATAAAGTTTTGTTGCCAAAGTTGAAATACATGTACATAATATGGCATAAGACCCGGTACCTGTTATACATATAAAAAAATCCGGTATTTCATGCTCTATACGTTATGCACATAAAATTCAAACTTTTCGAAAAATATTATTTATCTCACAATAGGCTATGAAGAATCTTTTCTCAGCCGCGCTTAAGCCAAACTTTTAAAAAATAATGATCTCACGGCGCGAGGCGCTGAAAATTTTGAGATTTTTCGATAAAAATATGCAAATTTTCATTATTTACGATGCATTATCATACCTTCCCAAAATTACTTTTGAGCTAGGAGGGAAGACCCGTCTCCTTACATAAGCATATACCTTTAAGAATAACTTCAGCAAATTTCAAACCAAAATCCGAATGAAGGCTTAAGAAAAGCCGACTCGAGAAGCCCGTCTCCTTCATACATGCACATAGGGGGGTTTGAGGCCCCCGCTAAAGGGTCAGCCAGACAGGGATTGTCCAGCGATTCTGAGCTGACAGAACGTTTTTTTGCACCATTTTCGAGGTCAAAAGCAGTAAAAATTTCAAAATTTTTCCTACCCAGAAAAACGCCAAAAATTGATAAATTTCTGTTTTTTAGTGTTAAAAGAGATAGATAATGCAGCCAAAATAGACTAAAACTGCTTCCCAGATGCGGAATTACCACGAAAAGACGTTTTATAGGCTATTTTGACCATCCATGTTTGTCGATTTAAAAACGAAAAAATTCGTGACCATCAAATTTACTGTTTTGGGTTTCTGAGATTTCATACCCACCCCTGCCGACACTGACCATGTGCACCACTATGATCTCCTTGCTACAAGAACGAGCCAAACGCGCAAATATTTTGGCGTTTATGACGACTGGCAGAGGGATATTTTTGAATAAATGAGAAATGAGCAGAATATTAACAATTTTAGCGAAATTTCTAAAAGTCCGTATAATTAAATTAATACGCTATATTTCGAACGAGCCCGTATTACCTGGAAAAACGGAATCCGGTCGCCCATAACCCCGAGCTCCATTTTTAAGATTACTCAAGTCCTGCTCGTGTTTCGACTGATAACGAGTCGTCAATGTGGGATTGGTCGACGATTCTCGATCTCCCATTAAAGCCATCGCAACGTGATTAGCGTGAGCGCTAAATTTGCACTTAAAGTTATTGAAGGATCCGCAGTCGAATAAATAACAATCGCCCTCGTCCTAGCAAAGAAAGCTCAAAGACAATGAAGTATAAAGAGATTTAAACATTTAAAAACATCGTTAATATACAAAAAATATGAAGCAATTCTTATTTTTTCAAATAAAAATTCACACGAATTATTTTACGTATGCATATGAAGCGAGTGTTAATAGGCTGAATTTAAAACCGAAATTCGATCAATTTTGTAAAAATTTAGCAGGTACGCAGCTGGCCGTCCTATTTTGGGGGACAAGCACAAATTTTTTGTGGGGACTAAGCCAAAAAAGACCAAAAATAGCATTAAATAACGTTTAAAAAGACCTATTTTTCCGATTTTTTCTGAATTTTGGGGGTCCTGACCACACCTGGGCGTGGGGGGGTTTGGGGGGGTATGCACCCCCCCAGAAACCAAAATACCCCCTCAGAATTCAATTTTTGAAAATTTTTTTCGTTTTTTTCGCAATTTTTTGATGCCAATGGATAGTGCTTGATGAGAAACGTCGAAAAATGGTGTTTTTATCGCCATACCACCATTTTTAAGGTCATTTTTCGACCTTCAAAAAAATCTTGCACCCCCCCCCAGAATTTTCTTGCTGCCCACGTATGGTCCTGACCCCCATTCCCCCCAGAGATACGTGCCTGAAATTTAGACGATACGATTCAACTTAAAAGTACTCTTTTAACAAAATTTTCCGGGGCTCTGCCCAGGACCTCGATGGGGGACGCTTGAGCGCACCACCCCCAATTATTTTAGCTGAAGAAAACAGGGTGTCCCTTGCATTCTCATTTTATGTTAGTCCTACCCAAGTACCCAGTTACCCCAATTTCCCCGGTCCCCGGATAATTAAATGACCTTTTACCCATGTCGCAAAAGTTGCAACGTGTGCAGTAGTAGTAAAGATTGAAAAATTTGCTACTGTACGAGTAAAGACAGATTTTGGTTGCGTTTTTGCCTTCTTGATGTCTGCCAACATTTCCAGTTGTAAGATCAAAGATTTTTTCTGATAGAAATTCACTATAACCCACTAGTTACTTCCTAATTACCAGCAAACTTTTTTGTACTCAATACCGAATTAAATCCAGGGGTTTAAACTTAACACCCTATTGGACAGAGTAAAAAACAGGTTATGTTTTTGAATTTATATTTTTTGTATATTATTGATGTTTTTAAATTTTTAAATCTCTTTCAATCTGTAGGCCGTAGAATATACTTCAATTTCTTGTGTTGCTTAGAGAAAATCTAAATTTTGAAGAGATTTTGCGACTTATGTAAGGCATTTATATACATAGGTAGCTTTTTTCCCAGTCCCCTCCTTTTACATCCCTAAAAGTCCACAATCCAAAGTATATTCGTCTTTTTTCTTCCATCGGAGCATTTTTCTTTGCTAGTTACATATAAACAAAAGCAAAGCCATTGAAATCGTCAAAACCATAAGCATTATTGCTACTTTAAATTAAAAGGGCAAGTTTGAGAATCCATTTTAATTACCGGAAATAAAATATAAGTACAAGTCCAATCATTCTTATCAATACAAAGAATGTCCGCTTTAATTACCTACATATTTTTCCATTTGCCAAATGGCGTTAGATATTTGAACCTGACTGAGAGATAGGCTCAATCTAATCATGCCTTAATATGTTCGCTTACGTACAAGAAGTATAAAACTAAATTTAATCCGTTTTGATAAGAATCCTCAAAGAAAGCTTACAGAGCAAAAAACGTTAGTAGGATTAAAATTTGGAAATAAGGTTTACAACATAAGTAATACAGGACTCTATAGTTTTATTTTTGCGTTAGATATATGGATCATAGAATGACTACAATTCATATTTGAGCAAGGCTGTACTATTAAAAACCAGCATGTGAACGTCATAACGAATAAGCCGTATTTCGGATATATATTATGTGCTAGGTTACCATATTATGTGGTATAAATTTTGAATTAAAAAAAGCACTTTCGACCATACATGTAACGATTCGAAATTTCATTTGGGGTCCCGGGTCATTTTAAGGGAGGTACATGACCCCTATTTTTAGCTAAAAGCCAAAAGACGCCTAAAACGACCGAAAATTTCCTTTTTCAAAAATCGAGGGGAGGGAGATCAAAAATTTTCTGACGGGGACAGTTAACTTCGGGTGGGAATCCCCCATCCCCTCTTATATGTACATATGCTTTTGACCTTTTATTATTTCAATGATTAATCATTTATTCCATAATTTTCTAATTTCGATACAGCATCGGGGTATTCGAGGTATAACTACATACAATCGATCGTAATTAATTATTACCTTTTCTTGCAATACGGCGACATTGCAGTACATCACATCGCAGCAGAACATCATACATTCCTGTCTAGATGAAGCCTTCAGGGCTTTCAAATATCTGGCTCCAATATCTAATGATTCCGTTGTTTTTATGATAGTATTATTATTTATGTCAAAAAGGCGCGTGCAGGAAGGCGCATCGTTCGATTTATAACTCGAGCTCTGAAAAAAACCAAATCTAAACAGTTTTCCAAGGGAAGGGTGAATAAACAGGGTGCGTTGCGATTTTCATTAAACATTTAGTTGCAATTACATCGTCTAACACAGCTTGCAGCTGTTTCGTCTTGAAAATAGATTGATATATTTAACTAAGGATTACCTATGTAGGTCAAAAAATAATTTGATTAATAAGTATTTACTTAATAATTAATTTTAAAATAGGTTTCTTAAATTCAAAGAAAAATTGTCTAATGCTAAGATAAATAAGTGTATACATGTTCTTGTAACTATATATATCATTTCGCGCTGCTTCATCGCATATATGCCTAGACCCATAGATGTAACCACTAGAAATATTGGTTGGGGGTCCCCGCCCATTTTTAGGGGTACGGGAGGGGGAGGGTAGATGACTTTCAATTTTTGATCAAAAGCGGTCAATAGACGCCTAAAAATAGTCAAAACATGAACTTTTTCAGAAATCGGGTACAAGGTCAAAAATTTTCCGACTTTGGGGGATAGGGTGGACGTCCAATTTTGGGTGGGGAATCCCCTAAATTCCCCTATTACTTGTATGCTTTGACCCGAAAACTGGCCTTAGAGGTTATGTTCTCCAAAAATCTAGTAGAGGAATAAGCCCCATCATACCTCTCCTAGTATGTGTGTGGCCGCATTTAGAGAGAGAGTGGGAGCCATACCTGGGCAATGGATTTTGGTTCTGAAGGTACCGGGGTCCCTTTTGTTGAGGTTGGTTGGTTGGTTGGCTAGTTAGTTGATTGTTTGGCCGGTTGGGTGGTTGTTTGGTTGGTTAGTTGGTTAGTTGTTTGGCCGGTTGGTTGGTTGATTGTTCGGTTAGCTAGTTGGTTGGTTGGTTGGCCGCTTACTTGGTTGGTTGGTTGGCTAATTGGTTGGTTGTTTGGCCACTTGGCTGGTTGACTAGTTGATTGGTTGATCGGTTGGCTAGTTGGTTGGTTGGCCGGTTAGTTGGTTGGTTGATTAGTTGAGCGGTTGGCTAGTTTGTAGGTTGGTTGTTTGATGGCCAGTTGTTAGTTGTTTGGTTGGGCAGGTGATTGCTAGGTTGTTTGGTTGGCTAGTTGGCTGGTTAGTTGGCCGGTCAGTTGGTTAGTTGGTTGGTTAATCAGTTGGTTGTTTGGCCGATTAGTTGGTTGTTTGGTTGAATAGTTGGCTGGTTGGTTGGCCGGTTAGTTGGTTGATTAATTGGCTAGTTGGTTGTTTGTATCATTTTCTCACTTTTTTATTTTTGGGTAGAAAAATTTTACCCCTAATCAAAAACTGTTTTTGGCGCCACCCAGCTGGGGTTTTGAAGGTACCGAAATGCCTTCTGGCGCAACCCGGTGGCGCGGGTGGCGCAGCCTTGCCTACCTTTGGTGGGAGCAGCCGCCCCCTGGCAGAGAAAAAATTTTAAATACACATAAGATGGAAAAATGGCATTTCTTTGAATTTTATTTTCTTAATGGATAGAGTATGTCAAAAAAGTTAGAAAAAAGCGGTTTTTGCGAGCTATTCCGACGAATTTTCCGAGCCATAGACCAATCCATGTTGGGTCTACCCCTCCCTTGGCCGAATCTTTGATACGGGCCTGCAGACATCATTCCGATGTAAGCAAAGCAATCAGTCATTTACATTAAGAAAACTTACCATCGCTACAAGTAAGACCATCAATAAACTTGCAGAAGCGAAAACGTAAGTGGCCATAATTCCAAGCGATTAAAATAGGCTACAAGTAGAATAATGGGACCAATGCTGCAGGCAAGTAGCGGGCCCTCTGAATTTAGGAGGACTAAAATTTCAAAGCAAAATATCTCATGAAATACTCGTATTTAGATAAAAATAATGGCATTTTTTAAGCGTTTCGCAGCGAGCTCTAATTAATGGAGAAGAAATCATTTAAAAAATAAAAATAAAATTTATTTGGAAGCGCCCGAAAATGCTGAGCTTATCAGCTCAAAAGCAGGCTAAATTCTATTCAAACAGTCTCTCTAATACGCTTCAAGAACTTTCCATTTTTTCCTTTAGGGAACTCTTACAGAAAATATTCGTGCTTTCAAAATATTTGGGGGACTAGTCCCCTCCCCTATCCGCCCCACAGCTACGTGCCTGCAATGCTGATACAGTACCCATAGACCAGAGTACAACTATCACTTCGAAGACGTGGCATGCTTTAAATCACTCAGAATTGAAACTGATTGACATATACGAAAAATTCAAAAATTAGAAAAAAAGCAAATGAAGACAGCCGAATTGAGATTGCCAATTTTGTTTTTAATTAGGTGACTCATGCGTGCGCATTGAGGAACTCATTTTGAATTGCATTGATATATTCAAATTCGAGGGAGTTATTGTAGAATATGGTCCAGTCCAGACCAAAACTTCCAAAAATCACCTAAACCCGCCCTAAAAACAAATGTTCCAAATCATAAGTCTTCGGAGCGCAAAAAATTTTTGATCGTACACCATCAATTATTCTTCGAAATATACGAGATTTGCATGAAAATATCCCAATTCTGACACATTTTCAAAAACAGAAAATAAAGAACCTGACCTAGTGATGTTTTGCTTCTAGGAATTCACTTATGACCCCTAGAGCTGTACACTTTGTAAATTTTGCTGCCCAGATGCCTTTGATATAGTGAGAATCCAATGGACCCTCTCTTGAACAAATCTCATTTCCTGCACAAAACCTGTGCAAAACAGAAGACATAGATGCAAAATACGCTTTAGGTGGCACTTTTGCAGTTTAGGAGGTACGGAAAAATAATTTAATAAAATATAGTCAATTTAGCTCAGGTTGATTTTGTGTCTGGTACCAATATGAATGCACATATTCTAAGCCTAAGCCTAGATATTAATTATAAAAAGACTGATTCTAAATCAGAACTGGACTTAGCTTTATTTACGTACATACATTCACGTATAATATATACCAGGTACTAATACCAGGCAGAAAATAAGCCTGAGCTTATGGGGTCGCAGCGAGCGGAGCGAGCTGTAGGTGATTCGCAAACAACAAAGAGGCTAATTGTTGAAAGAAGAACTGGTCCGCGTTGATAATAAATGTCAAATGCGTGATCTTGGCCATAAGCCACCAAAATTTTTGTACAAAAAATTTAAAAATTGTTTCAATTAGAAAACAATATTCTAATTTATGTAATTGAATAATTAATTATCTTCGTCCAAAACGTATGTCGTATTAGTGATCAGCGCACAAAAATTGACCAAAATCTAAAACAATTAGGAAAAAACTGGAAAAATCAAAAATTTCAAAATAAAATTAAAATTCGAATTTTTCGAAACTGACTAGTTGAAAATGGATGTCATATTCATGATTAGCGTATGAGAGTCAAACCCGTATCCAGGATTTTGTTTCGGGGGGAGACCAAAATTCTTTAAAAGCATAGGGGGACCAGAGGATGAATTGAAAAAGACGTCTTACAACCACAAGAACTGTACAAGCTGTACACTTTGTAAATTTTGCTACCCAGCTGCCTTAAATATGAGTGAGAATTCAATGGACACCCTCTTGAACAAATATAATTTTCTGCATAAAACCTGTGCAGAACAGTAGACATAGATGCAAAATACGCTTTAGGTTGTTAAAAGATTAAAAATGGAGTGTTTAGACGGGCGTGGGTAAAACCCAGTAATGGACATGGAAAATGGAAAATGGGTAAAGTCCGGAAATGGAAAATGGGTAAAACCCGGAAATGGAATCTGGAAAATGGAAAAACGGCTAAAAGCCGGAAAATTGAAAGGTAGTCACTATTTGCAGTCAATTGCAGGTAATATAGCACACAATGTAAAATTATATGCAGTCAAAAACCCGCGGCCTAGACTGCAGTTAATATAGCACACAATGTGATATTATGTATATGCAGTCAAGTTGAATGCTTATTGATATGGGAAGCTAGCGCTTCTCTCGCATTTTAACCTAGTACATGGTTTTAGAAGGCGTGTGGCAGATTTGCTTCCTCAATAGGGAAAGTTCTTTGCGCTGCATGGGTAGCAACTTCAATAGCTGCCCAGTCACCCATTAGCGCATTTTGATGGGCCAGCGTAAGCTCTGGTCCTGCATGATAGACAGTGAGTAGCTGTTGCTGTTCTTGTCCTCATTCTAGGGAATTGTTTTATTTTAGTGCAAATAAAATGCTTCAATTTATTCGACAATGTGAAACGAGGATTCCTAAAAGCATTTGGGAATGTTTCGGATTAGTCTCCAAAGCGTCGGGGGACTGTGACTGAGAGGGGTTACCAATGTCTTAGGCTTAGGCTTATTTATGTGCATTCACACTGATGCCAGCACATGGGCTAAGCCTGAGATAAATGGAGCCAAAATTGCGGAGCGAGCGAAGCGAGTGGAGCAATTTTTGCTCCATTTATGCCTTAGGCTTAGCCACAGTTTTTTTTGTATTCGGCAAAGATTTTTCGCGATGTACAAAGACTTTTGGGGACCGTCTTTGTACATGTACCAAAGATTTTTTGGACGACAAAAACTGCTAAAAAGGTTCGAAATTCACAAAAATTCTCGGCGCTCCGCGCCGAAAATGAGCAATTGTGTGTTCTATATATCTTTATAATTTCAGAAATTGCATTTCGAAAGGAAAAATGACAAATTTTTTGGCGCTTCGCGCCGTTTTGAGACGATTATTACTGATTTTTGCCCTCAGAAACCTAGAAATTGCTAAAATACGTAACCAAAGGTCGAACAACTCTGTTTTTGCCACACTAAAATCGCTACTGTACCATATTATAGTACCCAAAAATTTATGTGTACGAAATGTACAAAGACTTTTAGGGACCATCTTTGTACATGTACAAACGGACCTTGTACAAAAAAAACACTGGGCTTAGCCCATGTCTGACACCAATCTGAATCCGCAAGCAATTACTGTCGCCACACCATTTTTTCTAGTATCATATGTATCTGCTGTATAATTTTAGGCTAAACTTAAGAATATGGTACTTTTAGAAAAGGAGCAAAACAAATACGGCATGCCAAAAATTTTTTGCCAAACTGGTAGCACATGATAAATTGAAGTGCGGAAAAAATTTGGTGAAAATCTGAGCCATACTTGCAAAGTTGCAGGCAACTCTCGATTTGAGTGTTGGGTGGAGACGATTAAACGGCTCGATCCAAGGACTTATATACACATTTGTCAGAAATAAATAATATGGGCTGAAATTACGGAAGGAAGCATAGCAATGAAGGAGAAAAAGAAAAAGGCGCGGAAACCTGTTCGAAATTTTAAAAACTTTAGAAAAAATTTCATATTTTTTTGCATGTTTTTTTCTGTTTTACTTGATAAGATATACGAAAATCTAAGTTTTTGCTATTATACTTAGGCTTAGGCTTAGTATATCTGAAAAAGTGTTTTAAGCTGCTTAGGTCGAGGTCGCTCCCGCTCAGGTCGATGTATAGATGCTTAGGTCGATGTATAGATGCTTAGGTCGATGTATAGATGCTTAGGTCGATGTATAGATACTTAGGTCGATGTATGTGTAGATGCTTAGGTCGATGTATAGATGCTTAGGTCGATGTATAGATGCTTAGGTCGACGTAAATTGGGTATCTACATGTGATTCTGCATTCAGCTGTTTGAATCTTTAGATACTTAGGTCGAGAAGATGAAGATGCTTGCTTAGGTAGAGAAGAAGCTACTTAACGAAACCCAAAGCTTTTGTAATATTGATTATAGATGGATGAAATTTTTTTCCGCGCTTTCTTTCAACATGTTCTAATTACTGAGCAAAAAAATCCGCTCTTCTGGAGATTATTTTTTAGTATTTTGAAAGTATCATATTCTTAAGTTACTCCTAATTTTATTTCCACTAAAGTAAAACAATTCCTCAGAATGAGGACAAGAACAGCAACAGCTAACCAATATCTATCATGCAGGACCAGAGCTTACGCTGGCCCATCAAAATACGCTACTGGGTGGATGGGCAGCTATTGAAGCTGCTATCCATGCAGCACAAAAAGCATTCCTCATTGAGGAAGCAAATCTGCCAGACCATCTCAAATAAAAGTGCCTTCTAAAACCATCTACTACAGATTAAAATGCGAGCAAAGCGCCAGCTTCTCATATCAATAAACAATGAACTTGACTGCATATAATATCACATTGTGTGCTATATTACCTGCAGTCTAGGCCACTGGTTTTTGACTGCATATAATTTTACATTGTGTGCTATATTACCTGCAGTTGACTGCAAATAATTACTGCCAAATTGAAAATGGAAAATGAAAACGTAAAATGAAAAAGTTTCCATTTTCAAATTTTTTCATTGGAAATAGTTCTTTTACGAAAGATTAAGCTAAAATCGTGGCTATTTTGATGTCTTTAGTTGAAATTTCGTGTTGATGGTCAAGATGGAAAATCGTTGGAAAATGGGAAAATGGGTAAAATCTGGAAAATGGAAAAGGGAAACTGAAAATGGAAAATTTTCCATTTTCGAATTTTTTTCACTGAAAATGATTCTTTTATGAAAGATTAAGCTAAAATCGTGGATATTTCGATGTCTTTAGATAAAATTTCGTATACATGGTCAAGATGGAAAATCGCTATAAAATGGAAAAAATGGATAAAATCCGAAGGAAAATTTTCCATCTTCAAATTTTTCCACTGAAAATAGTTCTTTTATGAAGGATTAGGGTAAAATCGTGGATATTTTGATGTCAAATCAAATCAAATCAAAAGTTTATTTGTCATCAAATGAAAAATTGGGCAAATAATTTAAGTAAATTGGCATCGAAACACACGTATTATTCTTCAATTGCACGAGAAATATATAATTCCAAACGATACCCAAACAACTACGTGCGTGCATAAATTACGGTTTTATTAATGCGAAATAATATTAAATCTGGACCAAAAAGTTTGACAGACAAGGACAATTAAAGGCCAATTAGAAATGCGCTTACTTACGGCCCTGAAGAAAAGCATCAAAATCAAGGGTTTTCAATCTCATCATAAACGCTTTCGAGTTAGGAGCTTGTATAACATGCTCAGGCAAAGAGTACCATACAGAAACAATTCGATTACAAAATTCATATTTTCTAATGTTCAGATTTGACTTGTTTACAATTAGTTTCCAGAGTTTGTGGCACGATTTGACCCCGTATTGAGGGCAAAAAGTCTTCAAAAGGCAGTGCTTGAAATTTTATGATAAAATAGGCCATGTTTAAATCAAAATAGAGCCGTCGAATTTCTAGGCGTTCGAGACACAATTCCTTCAATCTAAAATCATAAGATAGAGTTTTATCATTGAATAATCGCTTTGTGAACCTTCGTTGTACATTTTCTACTAAATTTATGTCCTTAATGAGGTAGTAGGGATGTGCCGGTTAACCGGAACCGGAACCGTAACCGACTGGAACCGAAAATTTTTTGGAACCGGAACCGGAACCGAGAACCGATTTTTTGATATTCTAAGAACCGGAACCAGAACCGGAACCGATTTTTTTGATTTTCTAAGAACCGGAACCGGAACCAATCTTTTTTGAGTCGGTTCTCGGTTTTTTAAAATTAGAGTTAAAAATCGAACTTCACAAAATTCAGTGAAGACATGAAGAAGCAATTCAATCTTTTATTACCCAAAAGTTTACAGACTAAAACTTAGTATTGTCCCGGGTAGATTATATTTAAAAGATAACAGTCGTTCTGCTTTTTTGCCATGTGGCCTGTTTCTGAGAGGGTTGTAAATGATTACAGCGCAACTGAACAGCTGTTCCAATGGAACGCTTGTAGCTGGCGCTGCAAGCAGGGGCGAATCTAAGGGGGTGGGGGCCGCCCTCCCCATTTAAAAATATTTGGCAAGATAAACAATGGATATACAATTTGCGATTATTTTTTGGCCCTCAGTGACCATAATTTCTCAAATTTTTCGGCGCTACACGCACGCGCCAGATGATATTTATTAATGACATTTATTTACTTTCTTGGTCACCTGGAAGCAGTGTTTTTTTTTGTACAAGGTCCGTTTGTACATGTACAAAGATGGTCCCCAAAAGTCTTTGTACATTTTGTACATGCAAATTTTTGTGTACTATAATATAGCACGGTAGCGATTTTTAGTGTGGTAAAACAGGGTTTTCGATCTTTGGTAGTGTATTTTAGCTAATTTCTGGGTTTCTGACGCCAAAAATTACTAAAAATTATCTGAAAACTAGCGTGAAGCGCTGAAAAATGTTGACATTTTTCCATTCTAAATGCAAATTCTGCCATTTTAAAGATATATATGACAAATAATTTATCAGTTCGGCGCGAAGCGCCGAAAATTTTGAGAATTTTACACCTTTTTACAGTTTGTGTCTTCTCTAAAATCTTTGTACATTTTGTACACAAAAAATTTTTGGGTACTATAGTATGGTACAGCAGCGATTTTAGTTGTGTAAAAACAGAGTTCTTCGACTTTTCGTAGTGTGTTTTAGCTAATTTCCGGGTTTCTAAGGGCAAAAATCACTAAGAATCGTCTTAAAACGGCGCGAAGCACCGAAAAATTTGACATTTTTACTTTTGAAAATGCAATTTCTGCCATTATAAAGATATATGGAACACACAATTACTCATTTCGGCGCGAAGCGCCGAAAGTCTTTCGAATTTTAGACCTTTTTGCAATTTTTGTCTTTACAAAAATCTTTGTACATTTATAAAGACGGTCCCCAAAAGTCTTTGTACATCGCGAAAAATCTTTGCCGAATACAAAAAAAACCGTGCCTGGAAGCCATTTTCTGTTCATGTAGGTTTCAAAACAATTTTAGCAGCAAAAACAGCTATTTTTGCATAGTTTTCTTCTATTTTCAATTAAAAATTTCGATGTTTCGCATCAAATGCTATAAATACAGTAAATCAAGCTGTAAATCATGCTTCTAGACGTCTATCCGTCTTAATCTCACAAATTTTCCAGCGCTTCGAGCCACGGTTTTTTTGTATTCGGCAAAGATTTTTTCCGATGTACAAGGACTTTTCGGGATCGTCTTTGTACATGTTACGAAGATTTTTGGAGAGACAAAAATTACAAAAAAGGTCTAAAATTCGCAGAAATCTACGGCGCTTCACGTTGAAATGACTGATTGTGTGCTCTATTTATCTTTATAATGGCAGAAACTGCATTTGGAAAGAAAAATGTCAAATTTTTAGGCGCTTCGCGCCGTTTTAAGACGATTCTTAGTGATTTTTGCCCTCAGAGACCCATAAATTAGCTGAAATACACTACCAAAAGTCGAACAACTCTGTTTTTACCACACTAAAATCGCTACTGTACTATATTATAGTACCCAAAATTTGTGTGTACAAATGTACAAAAACTTTTGGGGGATCATCTTTGTACATTTCAAACGGACCTTGTACAAAAAAATCTGCTTCGCGCCAGAATTCTGATGAAGTCAAAGAATTTTAGAGATTTTTAGCACAAAATTGTCGAAAATTTTAAAATTTTAAGGAAAAATATTGCGTCAAAAGTGATTTAATGTAAAAGTATACATTGTAAGACGCCGAAAAAATGCTGTTTCGCGCGTTAAGGGCAAATTTTTGGACCTGTTTTTAATTGTTTTCGGAAAAATTGGGATACTGCCCCTTAAAGAAAATTCTAGATTCGCCACTGACTGCAAGATACTGCTTAGCTATAAACGCGAGAATCGGCAAATTCTTTGACCTCTCTTTCCACCATTGCAGTAGATCTTCGTCATGAATTAAGCGTTTCGATTTCGTATAAGCCTCTACTTGAGAAACACATAGATAATATTCAGTGATTTATAAGTAAATTGTTAACTAAACATAAAACTTATTTGAAGGTGCAGTTGCCAGATTGAAACGACTTCCTGAATAATTTATCTTTCGATTACATCGTCATATCTTCCGGTGAAGTCAGGCTATCAAGAGCGTACATACTTTAACACAGGAACCGAGAACCGGAACCGGAAGCGACGGTTCTCTAGTTGAAGAACCGGGACCGGAACCGATGGTTCCAACTTACGCAAGAACCGGAACTGGAACCGGAACCGAAATTCTTGTTTTCCAAGAACCGGAACTGGAACCGGAACCGATTTTTTCGAAAAACCTGGAACCGGAACATCCCTATGAGGTAGGGGTTCCAAACTACAGTGCTGTACTCAAGAATGGGCCTAACATAAGTTGTAAAAGCCTTTATCAGCATTGTGTTTTGTTTTGAAACAAAAGTTCGAAAAATCAGGTTTGAGACTCTCATCGATTTTTTACTATATATTCACAATGAACTCTAGATTTCAAACTTTTTTGATATCAAAACACCAAGATCTTTCACGTCAGTCGCATCTTTTGGTATTTGAGAATCATCGATTTTGTAAGAATATTCAGGGTTAAACCTTCCCATCTGCAAAACAAAACATTTACCTAATGATATCTTCAGCTGCCACATGTCAGCCCAAGTTTTGATGTGCATCAAATCATTTTGCAAATCGATAAAGTTTCAGGCAAGATTAGAGATATTAACATCATCAGCAAAAAGTGAGATAGAACTGGTGGTCTGACGATCACACAAGTCGTTTATGTACAGCAAAAACATTGTAGGACCTAATACACTACCTTGAGTGACCCTACTCAAAACGGGAAGTGAATCAGACAAGGAATTTCCCATTTTAACTTTTTGGGATCTCCCATTCAGAAAGCTTTCAACCAGTTCAAGCAAAAACCATTAATGTCATATGCACCCAATTTAACTAGAAGTTTCTTGTGTGACACTGTGTCAAAAGCTTTGCAAAAATCGATGTAGACAGCATCAATTGGCGATTTTTCGTCAAGGTTTTCCGACCATTCATTTTTACACTCTAATAGCTGTAAGGCGCACGACTTATTTTTTTTAATCCAAACTGGCAATCACTGAGTAAACTATGCTTATTGAGATGAGTCGTAATGTTTTCATTTACTATCGATTCCATGATTTTGCAAGGGATGCAACAAAGGGATATGGGCACACCTGGGCGTGGGGGTTGGGGGGTATGCACCCCCCAAAAACCAAAAATACCCCCCCCAGAAATCAAAATACCCCCAGAATTCAATTTTTGAAAATTTTTTTAGTTTTTTTCGCAATTTTTCGATGCCAATGGATAGTGCTTGATGAGAAACGTCGAAAAATGGAGTTTTTATCGCCATACCACCATTTTTAAGGCCATTTTTTGACCTTCAAAAAAATCTTGCACCCCCCCCCAGAATTTTCTTGCTGCCCACGTATGGATATGGGCCTGTAGTTTTCCGGCAATGACATGTCACCGTTTTTGCGTATAGGCACTACAATGGCTTCACTCCAAAGGGTTGGTGCTTCCTGTCCTATAGAAAATTTCAAAGATTGTAGCAAGCGGTTGTGCCAAAAATAATTTGAGTCTCTTGACAAAAAAAGGCACATAGGCCATTGGGACCGACTGACAATGACGGTTTGAGGCGGTTTAAAGCAACTGAAACAGAAAACAAATCAAATTTCACAGCAAAGTTTTCTTTACATTTAATTCTACTAGAAAAGCAAGGTAAAATGTTGTCATCATTCACAAAAGTTGATACAAAAAAAATTATTAAAAATGTCTGCCCTGTCAAAATCCTCATCAATAAATGTACCATCCTAATTTCGTAGTAGTGGGATTTTCTTTTGTCTTTTCAAACGTCGGTTGACAAAAGAATAAAAGTTTTTAGATTCTTCGATTTCACTAACCCATTTTCTTCATCAGCAAAAAATTGCTTGGCCGCATTCCTTATCTCTTTGCTCAAATTTTTGCACTTTTCTAAAATTTCGACATCTCGGCCAATTTTTTTATTTCTTCCAAAGTCTCCATTTACGAGATTGCAATTTATAGATAACCGCGGGTAGAACTTTTCTACGTCTTTCACTCTTCTTTGGACAAAATTCTGAAATGACGAATTCCATTACAGACAAAAAACTTCGGTAAAAATCATTTACAGTAATGGAGGACGAAAAAATAACATCCCATTCAACAGAAGCCAAATACATTTCAATTGCTTCAAAGTTCGCTTTTCTAAAATCTAGTACGAAAATAGGTGTAGCTGGTTCACATATGTATTAAGATGTCCAATGCAATAGGTACGTATACTGTTTATCCCTTTGCTTTTTAAAGGTTGCTTATTTATTTGTGAATCGATATTATTAATTATGCCGAGCTTAAACTCTAAACCGGTCGATTCGCCAAAGATCGATAAAGCTGCGGATACAACGTCCAAATCGGCCAAAAAGTGTCATTTGTGCAGCAATTTATTTAAGGCTGGTGATCGCCGCTGGCGTCCAGTGCGACCATTGCGACCTGTGGGGACACCCAAAGTGCATGGGATTGGACCAGGCTGCCTACAACACGCTAAAAAAATGCGGCGCCTCATCCACGAAATTCTTCTGCCCGAATTGCGTACCCAAGATAGATCACCTGATTTCCATGGAAAAACATATGGACGACATGGAGGCCCGCTTCTGTGAACTAGAGGTAAAACTAGACACTAAACTCAATTTTTCCATTGCTAACAACAATCCTTTTCCAGCACAAACACAACTGCCGCCGCTTCCAACTGCTCGACCGCCGTCACCTTGTTCCCCATGGCCCAGCCAGCACCTTTTCCGCCATTCGACAGCAGGGTGTTCGCCCAAACGGTGGAGTCAGTTTTGGAGGCGCAGATGAAGTGACACAACGCTGTTCTTTTTGGGCTGCTCCGACTCGGTCGACAACCTGACCTCTGTCCCAAAGTTGATGTCCATCAGCACGAGCGAGGGATACAATTCTGTCATGCCTTTTGACATCCAGCACGTTTTCTGAGATGGGCTGGCCAACGAGGACGGTAGTCCACGTTTTTTGAAGGTGATCTGTGCCACGTCAAAGGTGAGGGACGCTTTTATCGCATACATAAACAAAGTTGTGAAATTAGAGGATCTCAAGTACAAGGATTAAGCACGCCAGGCCGGATCTCACCTTTCAACAGCGGGTGGATGGGCGAAATTTGCGCGATAAGTTGAAAGTGTTCGATCAGGATTTTCATTATATTGATTATAAGTGCAAGGCCATACTTTGTAAGACGAGCCATTTGCCAGTTTTTTCATTGTATTTGTCCAATTTTATTAATCATTGAAGACGTACGCCCCTTTCAAATTTTCTGGACAGTACTGAAAAACCTGAAATTAATGTTAATTTAGAAAAAAATCAATAAAACCCTTATACCTCAAAATACTGGTCTCCTTGTCGCCAATCATTGAAATACATACTAATTAACGCCAGAAGTTTAGGTAATAAAATCGGTCAACTTCATTGTTTACTCTCTCAGTCGATTTATAACCTCATATTTATTACAGAGTCTTGGCTTAACGATTCTTTTCCAGATTCCTTATTATTGCTAAACTTTGATTCAGTGTTTTTTTTTGTACAAGGTCCGTTTGTACATGTACAAAGATGGTCCCCAAAAGTCTTTGTACATTTTGCACATGCAAATTTTTGTGTACTATAATATAGTACAGTAGCGATTTTAGTGTGGTAAAACAGGGTTTTCGATCTTAGGTAGTGTATTTTAGCTAATTTCTGAGTTTATGACGCTAAAAATTACTAAAAATTATCTGAAAACGGCGCGAAGCGCCAAAAAATATTGACATTTTTCCATTCTAAATGCAAATTCTGCCATTTTAAAGATATATAGGACAAATAATTTATCAATTCGGCGCGAAGCGCCGAAAATTTTGGGAATTTTACACCTTTTTACAGTTTTTGTCTTCCTAAAAATCTTTGTACATTTTGTACACACAAAATTTTTGGGTACTATAATATGGTACAGCAGCGATTTTAGTATCGTAAAAACAGAGTTCTTCGACTTTTCGTAGTGTGTTTTAGCTAATTTCTGGGTCTCTAAGGGCAAAAATCACTAAGAATCGTCTTAAAACGGCGCGAAGCGCCGAAAAATTTGACATTTTTAGTTTTGAAATGCAATTTCTGCCATTATAAAGATATATAGAACACACAATTACTCATTTCGGCGCGAAGCGCTGAAATTTTTTCGAATTATAGACCTTTTTTGCAATTTTTGTCTTCCCAAAAATCTTTGTACATGTACAAAGACGGTCCCGAAAAGTCTTTGTACATCGGGAAAAATCTTTGCGAATACAAAAAAAAACCGTGCTTTGATTATAGTGTTATCGGCCATGATCGTGAAAATAGAGTTGGAGGTGGTGTTGCAATCATATACAATAATAAGCTAAAACTAAAAATTTTGAACATTCCTGACATTTATATGCAACAAGAAACAGTTATTTGTGATTTAGACCTTCTCAATACAAAATATCGATTTGTGCTTTGTTACAGAAGTCCTTTGCTGAATGATGAAATGAACAAGCAACTTCTCAAATATCTATAATGGTCTTGTAGAACTCCTAGGATCATCGTATTATTGGGGGATTTTAACTTTCCAGAAATAAAATGGAACAAACATTTTTTACTTGCTGAAAATAGTATCTCTTCACATTTTTTTGATTTTGTGAATCAGGTCGGATTACACCAGTTCATACGTCAACCAACATTAGGTAATAATATACTGGATTTAGTTTTTTGCTCAGACAAGTCATCCATATTCGAGATACAACATTTGCCACCTTTTGCATCTAGTGATCACGACTCAGTTGAGTTCAATATATCCACTCCTATAGAACTCGAGGAAAATCGTAACACACGAAACCTCGACTTCAAAAGAGCTGATTATAACTCGATTATTCATGATTTATCCATAATAAGCTGGCCTGATGTTTTTTCAAACCGTGTAAACATTGACGATTTTTATAAAGCTTTTTCTTTTAATTTAACTGAAGCCATTAAATCCCATGTTCCTTTTAAGAAGCATCCCATTAAAAATAAAAAGTTTCCAAAAAATATTTTTTGTGTCTTCAGAAGAAAAAGTTAAAAATTTGGAGAAATCTTAAGAAAAATCCGAATTTGAAAAATCGATACAAAAACATCTGTAATGATCTGAATGATGCGGTAGCTTTCATTTTGCTGTAAAGAGGAAGAAAATTTACTAAAAAATGGTTCTAATTTGAAAAAGTTCTACAGTTTTGTCAATACTCGGCTAAACTTGAAGCGTTTAATTCCCGATTTAGAGGTTAATGGTCAAATCGCATCCGACCAATCAATCAAGGTAGATGCTTTTGATACATTTTTTGGATCGGTTTTCACTTTAGACAATCATGAAATTTCAGATAATGTGAATCACGTAAACGTAACAGATCGTCCGAAAGTTGCTTTTGAATATTCGGTAATTTCCTTGGTGTTGAATAAGCTAAAACCCACATATTTTGTTGATCCCGATGGGTTTTGCGCATACTTTATAAAACAAAGTCGTGATGTTTTGATTGCTCCCCTGTCTACAATTTTTGAAGTCTCTTATAGAACTCGAAAACTTCCCAAGTCCTGGTTGGAAGCCTTGGTAACCCCCAGTTTTTAAAAAGGGACCCCCATTCCGTAGAAAATTTTAGACCAATTTCACTCAAGTGTATTTTTTGCAAAATTATGGAGTCAATAATAAATGATTGTATCATAAACTATTTTAATCGAAACAATTTGTTGAACCCACAGCAATTCGGTTTTATGAAAAACAAATCGTGTGATTCTCAATTACTAAAATGCAAAAATATTTGGACTAAGAATTTAGATAATCGGATTCCTACTGACATAGTTTATGTAGATTTTTGTAAAGCCTTCGATTCTGTTGTTCATTCAAAACTGTTACGGAAAGTTGAATATTTGAGAATTTCTGGAGTTTTGCTAAACTGGATTCGATCATTTTTATCAGGCAGATCACAGAAGGTAAAAATTGACGGTCATATATTGAATTCATTGCCAGTAATAAGCGGTGTTCCTCAAGGAAGTGTTCTGGGTCCCACGTTATTTTTGATCTTTATAAACGATTTAGTAGATTCGATTAAAAATAGCAATATAATCCTGTTTGCTGATGATTTGAAAATATTCAGCAAATCTGAAAATTCCATCCTGTTACAGTCTGATCTTGATTCATTGCATTTTTGGGCCGAAAAATGGCAACTGAAAATTAGCTACGAAAAATGTGCAACGTTATATTTGGGTTACGGAATCCGGAAGTGGGCTATAAGTTAGGTCTATCTGAGGTTAAAAATGCCGAAAATTGTATGAAGGACCTTGGTATTTACATATCTAATGATTTATCATCGGGCATTCATTGTACAAATATTGCGTCTAAAGCTGCTAGAGTCGCATCCTTAATACACAAAACATTCGTCTCCAAAAAATACCAATTTGATGATCAGAGCTTTTAAAACATACATTAACCTATCCTTGAATACGGATCCGTTGTCTGGAATCCATACCAAATTGGAGATATTATTACACGACTTGAAAAAGTAGAAAGAAAATTTACAAAAAAATTATTTTGGAATAAAACTTTATTGTATGATGAAAGATTGAATATCCTAAACTTAGAACGACTCGAAACCCGTCGTATCCACACTGATCTTGTCTTTGCCTTTGAAATTGTTAAACACAAAATATTGACATTTAATGAATTTTTTGAGCTTGCACCTGATAGAGGTACTAGATACGTAAATAACATGAAACTGTCCATCAAACAATCACGTTTAGATTGCTAGAAAACATGACTTTGCGAACAGGGTGGTTAAAATTTGGGACATTCTCCCGCAGAATACAGTTGACTGTAATGACCCCAACAGCTTTTAGGAATATGATTTCGGAAATTGATTTTAGTGTGAAGGTATCTTAAGGGGCGTACGTAAGAGCATTGTGCCTTACGCTCCTGGTACCATTGCATTATCTGTTGCTTTATGCACATACTTTGTTTTATGCAGATTGTGTATTATGTTCACATTGACAATGCGTTTTTAACTACTTTTTTTATGTGTTTTCTTTAATACTTTTACCGAATAAATTTTCTTCTTCTTCTTCTTCTACATTTCAATTGCTTCAAGTGTTCCTTTTCTGAATATAGTACGAAAATAGCTGATTCATTCTTAGTTGGAACCAGCGCATCCGAAAACCTATGAAAACTGCGACCAAGCGCTTCTTCATACGCTTACTGACAGTGGCGGATCCAGGATTTTCGGCATTGGTGTAGCTGGTTCACATATGTATTAAGATAGCCACGTTATAGGTAGGTATACAGCAAGTAGTATCCGGTGAAAGCTGCCACCTAACTGGTTTGATTTGAGTCAAGTCGAAAACAAATAAGGCAGTCATCAGATTTTTCCAGTAGATTCATGTGACTGACCAAATATGTTGGTGCCAGAGTTTAAAATAAGCCTAAGTAATGGGATGCAACTCGCGTCGCATCCCATTACTCAGGCTTATTTTAAACGCTGGCACCAACATTTTGGTCAGTTCATGATACTAAGCCTAAGCCTAATCAGCTGGTAAACCAGCAAAACATCACGAATACCTTGCAATCTTTATCGAAATTAACCAGCATTAGTCGATTGGTTATGGTCCTGGACTTTAGAGCAAGGGGTCCACGTTTCGGCATTGGTGCAGCTGGTTCACATATGTATTAAGATAGCCACGTTATAAGTACGTATACAGCAAGTATTATCCGGTGAAAGCTGCCACCTAACTGGTTTGATTTGAGTCAAGTCGAAATCAAATAAGGCAGTCATCAGATTTTTCCAGTAGATTCATGTGACTGACCAAAATGTTGGTGCCAGCGTTTAAAATAAGCCTAAGCAATGGGATGCAACTCGCGTCACTTCGCTTCGCTCGCTCCGCTCGTCGCATTCCATTACTCAGGCTTATTTTAAACGCTGGCACCAACATTTTGGTCAGTCCATGATACTAAGCCTAAGCCTAATCAGCTGGTAAACCAGCAAAACATCACGAATAGCTTGCAATCTTTATCGAAATTAACCAGCGTTAGTCGATTGGTTATGGTTCTGGACTTTAGAGCAAGGGGTCCACGTTTTGAATCCGACTGCCAGCAACTTTCTCGTTTCCTCAGATGCTATCGACCGCACACATACGCCCTTATAATATGACTATGTTAATACATATGTGAACCAGCTACACGAATGCTGTGAACCAGCCACCACGAATGCCCACGTTTCGAATCGACTGCCAGCAACTTTCTCGTTTCCTCGATGCTACGAACCGCACACATACGCCCTTATAATATGACTATCGTTAATACATATGTAAACCAGCTACACGAATGCCGGATTTTCCTAAGGGGGGGGCGGTCGGAACCCTGACTTGGGCGGAAAAATTAGCCGTTTCAAGCTGAAAATCGCCAAAAATCGCTCAAAATGCTTAATTTTGCACACTATTTTGGGCCAATGGAAGGCAGCCGTCCCTAAATCCGGCTCCTGCTTACTGATAGAAGCTAACCGTTATAAAGAAGTCGTTAGGTGTTTGCGTGGCACGCAAGCGCAGACTTGCGTGCGCTTTATTACCAGTGTTGCCAGGTCAAATTTTTAAAAACCCCCAAAAAAATCCCCCAAATGAAGAAAAAACCCCCATATTAAAAAATGCTTTGTTAAACAATTAAGTCAATAAAACGCATACAAACAAGCTGGATGCGCTAAATAACATCGTTTTTGTGCATTTTCCACCGCGCCACATCTTTTGCAGCCAAAAATAAAAAACCATTTTTTCTGAATTTTTCGCTTTTTTTAATTAAAAAATGTTTTAAAATAGTTGTTTTGCGCAACATTTTTTTGATTCTTATTTCTCTTGATAGAACAAGTATAAAGTTGGCCAATCTTAAACAACTTTCTGATGATATTCATGCATTTTTTGTTCGAAAACATGCTTTCAGCTAAGCAGCATAATACATTAACAACCTTTTATAAACAATTTATTTCAAAATGGTTCACCAAATTCACTCTAACACGACTTCAGCAGCATAATTATCGATTTCATCAAACAAAACATTATCTAAACAAAATTGGACATCATTTACGAGCGAGTAGTGATCGACCGGGGCGACTTCTTTGGCCGGGGCCGGGGCAGTACCGGGGCCGAAAAAAATCCCCGGCCGGGGCTGGGGCAGGGGCCGGAGTTGGACAAGGAAAATATTATTGCATTACACATACTTGAGGTTGGCATAGGAAGAGAAATAATGAGCGACTGCTCCATTTAGTAGTAAATGGCAAGCGCAAAGTTAGATGCGCCTTTTCAAATCAAGTTTTATTACTATTTATGTCACAAGAAACAAATTTAGTCCAGTGTTTCATTGTCTGAATCATCAATAAATTCTATGTCGCTGCTATTAGCACACTCAATATCGTTTGAATCTTCACTACTGCTTGCTACTACTGCTGCTTGCGCCGCATTCTACATATAGTTTGCAATTGCCTATAATTAACTTACGTCCTAATAACTATTACACAAGAAACGCGTTTTAAAGCAGGCGGTTCCCATTCAATTAAATGTAAAAGTGTTTTTTGTGAAAATTGTTTTTCGAAAACGTACAATTTCCAACTAAAAATAGAACGAATTTGTCAACTCTAAATCTTTTAGCCACTAGCTACGAATGAATGAGGTAAAAATAGCATTTGATTTAATGAGTTAAGTGAAGGAATCGAAAACATGCAGATTGTCCTGAACATTTATTCAACAAAAGCTCATTTATACACAGTAGCAAAGATATAACAATGACTAAGTATACATATGGTCGAATCAGTACAGTTCTCAAAATTAACACTTGCCCATTGATAAATAACTGGCAGTATCACATCCTGTACAAAATACGAATTACACTGAATTTTTCTTCGGCCATTTTTAGACCTTGCCCTGGCCGGGGCCGGGGATGCTGAAAAATGGCTGGGGATAGCCGGGGCCGGGGCCCCGGTCGATCACTACGCGCGAGCTAGAATCAGTTTGAGAATCATAAATTTGATTGGTGAATTTTAATAGGATATATTTTGTTTTTTTAAAATTTGAACAGTTTGTTCACGCCACAGTAATCCGTATCGAACCGCTAAAATATTGTCAACAGTACTAGGGCATGCATACGATTACGTAACTTATTTTTAACAACATTCATAATGGAAAACACGCGTTCAACAGCAGCATTCGAAAATGGTAACCGAGATAACTGAGATAACTGTAACCGAGCAATCTACTTGCCTGTGTGTCCAGGACATTTCGCATTTTATTTTATTTTCCTTGCGACTTTTGTTTTACCCTTGTGTTTTTTTCCGAATAAAGTATTAGTATATTATTAGTATTAGATTTGTCCATCTTTAATTCATTTATTGTCCTTGTCCATATGTGTGCTTAATTTTACGTAATCGTATGCATGCCCCAATCCTGTTGACAATATTTTAGCGGTTCGATACGGATTACTGTGGCGTGAACAAACTGTTCAAATTTTGAAATAACAAAATATATGCTATTAAAATTCACCAATCAAATTTATGATTCTCAAACTGATTCTAGCTACGCGTAGTGATCAAATCAAAATCAATATGGCACAAAAAAGGAAAAAATGACATGGAGAATGAACAAATGAAACGATGAATTATTAACTCAACTTGGACGATGAACCTCGATATGAAACCAGGGCTCCGGACAGTGTTGTCAAGTCTAAATTTTCAGCATCTATAAATTCATCCATAGAAATCCGAAAATTTCCCTAGATTTCTGATATTATTGTAACAACACTCACCTTTGTGTAGGTACTTAAATTTTGCTATTCTTTCAAAAATTAGTCGAATCGATGGCGACTGTTCATTAACACGATATTTTAGAAGAATTGAAATAAATTCTACCGTGATCATAGGGCTGAAAACCAAAGTCCTGAAATAAAAAAAGGTCAGCTGAGCTGGGCACGCACGGCTGTGCTGTCGGCTTCTCTTGACAAAAACTTGCAGTGATTGATTGCTGCCTCTAAACTCACTAGAATTTGATACTTGAATAATAAATGAAAAACCCCCAATAAAAACCTCAAAAATTTCGAAAAACCCCCATGAAATCCCCCCGTGAGATAAAACCCCAAAAAATCCCCCAAGGACCCCAAAAAACCCCCAAAATGGGGGAAAATCCCCAACCTGGCAACCCTGTTTATTACAGTGTACCTACAGTAATGAGAATTTTTTTGTATATTCAGCAAGGTATCTACTTTTGCTTCAGCGGAATTCAGAAATTTCTACGATCTGCAATCCGTTCAAATTGTGTATATTTGTATATATATGTACATATAGCATATTTTTTGAGATAGTGTATGAATTCGCTCAGCAAATCATTATTCTGATTACTGTAACACCCGAATACTGTCATCGCTCGATACGCCATCTTTATCTTGACGATTTTTCTATCTTTTATCATTTATCTTTATCTTTATCTTTTGGAAAAATCACAGGCTATCTTTATCTTTATCTTTTTTATAGGAATTTATCTTGCAAAAAAGATAAAGCATGTACATAAATCAGCATGTAGTCCAAAATGCAGGTTTGACGTGAAATATGTTTGGGCGCATTCAAGTTTTACTGTAGTACAAGAGGAGAAAAAACGATTGTTTAAACCCTATGTTGTGCGGCCCAAACTAATGCCTGTATATCAACCTAAGTAAGCGGGAGTGATACCGATCCAAGCGGAAGTACTACTACTAGCACCCACGTTAGTCTAAGTCCAAGCCTAGGAAACATAGATAATAGTTTTGAAAAATGAGCTTGCTAAGCGAGAGTTGTAAACTAAGAGGAGCTTAAAGGTTAAACCTACCATTAAATTATAAAGATAATAATAAAAGATTTAAAGCTTTAAGAAAGAAAAAGAAAAATGTGGTAAATTAAAACAAATTTAAAGGATATGATTAAACATTATTGTTGAGAATAGGACGATCACGTGCTATATTTAATGACTCCTTGATTAAAAGATCAAAAGAGTTGGATGCTCGACTGATAACCTTGAAGCAATCTGATGTAATTAGATGATTGCTATTTGAGATATGTTTGTGAATAGCAGATAAACTATCACCCTGAATTGGCTTTCCTGTAGCAAATGAGATGCCAGTATGCACCGCCATTCTACTCCCAAAATGTCGGCGAGTTTCACCGATGTAACTAGCCATACAGCTAGAACACAGTATACTTATATACTAAATTTGAGAGTAGTTTTAAATTTCTTAAATTCTTAAATCTTCCTAAATTTCTGGCTTCCAAGGTTTCTAATAAGATGCTTAAGCGTTCTAAATGTTACATAACATGCCAGAGGCTTCTGCTAAATGAGGAATTGAAAGTTAAAATCAAAGAGGTTGAAAGAGTCCTAAGAGATTTGAAGGCGCAGAATACCTTGTTTAATTCACGAGTATCCTGGCTGGATTCTCAGGTAGCATAAACATACATTAGACGCAATGTGTCTAAATCTCTCAACCATGTTAGACAGTTGCATAGCAAGAAGGTAAAAAACTTGCTTATGCATAAAAGTGTCAATAGTATCGATCCTGAAAAGGTTGTAGTTAATTTAAATAACCGAGTTTTGACAGCTCATGAGAAGCTTGTGTTGTCTTATGGTGCATGAAGATACTTCTATTACACCTAGGAAGATCGAGTATGGTGATTATCTGCTACCTTTTGAGAAACTGATGGAAGCTCTCCTCTTCAAAACAAGCTGCCTTTAACTGTGACAATGTGAAAATGCAAATGATCAAGAATCAATTGCGAGACATTGCTCTTAGCTCATATTTTAATTATGATAAGAAGCATTGTGATAATCTATCAAAGCGTGACTATGAAATCCTCAGCAATCTGTCAAAAGGCAAGATAATCATTGTTCTAAAGGCAGATGAGGGTAATCAAGTAGTAATTTTGAACAAAGAACAAAGATGACTTCATTAGGAAGTTGAATGATGTCTTGAATGATATCTCAAAGTTTAAAGTCATTGACTGTTATCCTTGTCAGTTTATCCGCTCAGTTGAGAAACGCATATCAGCCCATATACTGAAGGTTCATAAACAGAATGGACTATCTGCTGATGTCTATGAAAGCAGGTATAAATCCTGTAGGATGCAGTTAAGTGGCAGGCTATATGGCTTGCCTAAGACTCATAAGAGAGATCTGTTCCTTTAAGACCAATCTTGTCAGCCATCAACACTCCAACTTATAGAAGTTGGCTAAGTATTTTGTGCCGATCCTACAAAACATAAGTACAAATGAATACACTTTATGACACTGGTAGTTTCTGACGAGACTCAAGGCTTTTACATTAAAAGCCATAATTTTACTGGCTAGTCTTGATGTTAAGCTTGTTCACTAATATTCCACTCAATGAGACCATTGACATATGTATTGAGGAGACTATTTGATGATCAGAATGTCGTATTAGTAAATAGCATGAATTGTCATCAATTCAAACTGCTTCTAGAACTTGCAGTGAAGAGTGTTACTTTACGTGTAATGGTAAAATCTATCAACAGATAGATGGTGTTGCTATGGAGTAATCGCTTGGCCCAGTTCTTGCCAACATTTTCTTGAGCCATCATGAACAAAGTGGCCTCAGAGACTGTAGTTAAAGATTAGACCCAAGTTTTATGCACGTTATGTTGATGACACATTTGTAGTGTTTTCTGACAGAAATCAGCCTAGAAAGTTCCTGTGACTCATGAATCAGCAACATCCTAATATGAAGTTCCATTTGAAACTGAATGTGACAAGAAATTAAATTTCCTTGATGTGCTTGTTGAAAGGAAGTCCGATGATATTGTGCATCATCATATCAGAAATCCACATTTTCTGGCCTGCCAAATTGTCTAGCTTCATTCCTTTTGCCTATAAAGTTGGTTCAATAAAGACACTTGTGAGTCGTATTCACATGATTTGTAACTCGTATCAGACTTTTGTCTCTGATATTGACAAGCTGAAGCAGACTCTACTGCAAAATGAGTATCCGCTTAGCTTGATTGATAAGGTCATATCAGACTTTATGACCAAAGTCTATACTAAGATGAATGACATAAAATTCGGGTGTGATAAACTATGCTATTCTCTTGTGTTTGCCTTACACTGGTGTGCATGGCTACACAATGTACGCAGCAGAATTCTAAAGGTTATATCTGCATTTACCTACCATATTAGAGTAAAGGTTTGTTTACAAACCTGTCGTATGTATCAGCCGGTTTTTCAAGAACAAGGATGCTGTACCTGCTAAACTACTCTCAAATTTTAGTATATAAGTATACGTGTTCTAGCTGTATGGCTAGTTACATCGGTGAAACTCGCCGACATTTTGGGAGTAGAATGGCAGGAGCATACCGGCATCATCATTTGCTACAGGAAAGCCAATTCAGGGTGATAGATTTATCTGCTATTCACAAACATATCTCAAATAGCAATCATCCAATTACATCAGATTGCTTCAAGGTTATCAGTCGAGCATCCAACTCTTTTTGGATCTTTTTAATCAAGGAGTCATTACACATAGCACGTGATCGTCCTATTCTCAACAATAATGTTTCATCATATCCTTTAAATTTGTTTTAATTTACCACATTTTTCTTTTTCTTAAAGCTTTAAATCTTTTATTATTATCTTTATAATTTAATGGTAGGTTTAAACTTTAAGCTCCTCTTAGTTTACAACTCTCGCTTAGCAAAGCTCATTTTTCAAAACAATTCTTTCATGATCAAACATAGAGAAGTTTGAAAAAATCAATAACTGTTGCGACTATATGTACATACTTTGTACAGGCGCACAAAGCAGGGTTTGGATGCTTGTGAAAAGAAAGAAGTGACTTGCTGTCTGCCAGTAGTAGTAGTACGTGGGTCAGTCAGATATCGCGGGTAAACCCCCAACCTACATTTATCTTTGTTTAATGCCTATCACATCTTTGATCTCAGGTGTAAAAGTTAATGCAATCAGTTGGCTGCTTTACATAAACCACTCTCGTTTATTGCACTTCACAAACATCATTCTCCTGGCTTTAGGCGACCTTATTTACATGTATACACTTTATCTTTATCTTTATCTTTATCTTTTTGATTCCTTTATCTTGCGAATTACCTTTATCTTTATCTTTCTTAATTTTGTATATTTATCTTTATCTTTATCTTCTAGATTTTAAAATTTCAACTTTATCTTTATCTTTTATCTTGCAAAAAATCCTTATCTTTTACAACACTACCGACTACACACGTCGACAAAGCGAAAAATCGTGCGCTACAAAAATGAAGATATTATTTTTCGAGCGGATCCATGCAAGGTTAAAAAATGAACTATCGTATTCACAATTCCGCTCCAGCTTTTCAAAGTATCAGTCACCAAAGAACAGTCGGTGGGATGTTTGGGGGTTTTAGGCCCAGAATGGTTCCTGTGCTGACCCCAGTAAAATGGATGCATGGCCCAATATTCGCGAAATTCATGCCAACCTGAGAATTGCTCGACGGTTTGCTGCTGCCGAAGCAGTTCCATGGGCTCAAGAGCGTCAACGAACCCAGTATGACCGCAGGCTGATTTTATAAAAATCCTGGGTTTAGTAGCAAATTTCAGAAACGTTGGATGGGTTGGGTGGGTGGAACCATACCTGGGCGTGGGGGGGGGGTTTGGGGGTATGCACCCCCTCCGAGAAACTAAAATGCCCATCCCCAGAAATTAAATACCCCCCCCCAGATTTCAATTTTTAAAAATTTTTTCGTTTTTTCCGCAATTTTTTGAGGCCAATGGATAGTGCTCGAGGAGAAACGTTGAAAAATGGTGTTTTTTCGCCATACCATCACTTTTAGGGACATTTTTTGACCTTTGAAAAAATCTAAGCAACTCCCCAGAACATTGGTGCCGCCCACCTATGGGTGGGACCCTTTAAAATTCAGACTATTAGAGGGGTTTATGCCATTGTAAAAGAATTAGGGGTCGTAGAAAGATTAAAGTGGTTCATTTGAATCATTTACGACCTTTTCATGGTGAAAAACGAAATGCTATTGATGATGCCGATGAATTAAGCGAAGGTGATGTGAGTATTTAGACTCCACTGAAGAGTACATAGTGTATTCAATAGCTATAGAACATATTTAAATATCATATACTTGGCCATCCTTTTTCTTATACGTTTATCACAGCGAGTGCGAAATTTGTTCCCCTCACAGCTATAACGGCACTCAGCTAGGAGAGTGCGGCTTTTTTTAA
This sequence comes from Mermis nigrescens, assembly GCA_036768485.1. Lineage (NCBI taxonomy): Eukaryota > Metazoa > Nematoda > Enoplea > Mermithida > Mermithidae > Mermis > Mermis nigrescens. The sequence continues at coordinate 910,467 of JAVLUZ010000068.1, forward strand.
TCGATGGATAATTATAAAATTCGATGTCGGTTCTTTTTTGTTTACACCCAATACCGAGTTGGCAATGAGCGTGTAAAGTGTAAACCGAAAAATCAAATGATTTGCGGAGGGCCAATTTTTTCAAAATGTTGCTCCCAAGCTGTAGATTACGAATCTGACCTTTAATTTCTTTACACTCGATGGTTGTTGCACAAAAGTGTAAAGTATACGTGTTTTTTACTCTTTGCTTGTCCTTCAGCTTATCTAACTCAATTTTGGTTTCTGTGCAGTCAAATCAGTTTTATAATGTAGAGGTTTGCAAAATCTCAAAGCGCAATTTTTCTCTTATAATGCAATATTTCTTTATCTGTGATCGTTTTAGTGTGAAAGGGTTCGAGACGAAAAATGATATTTCCTTCAACTACTCCGCTAAGTAGGCGGAACATGATAATTATGCTTAGAAGGTGCCCTGGCCTTAGCGTTACAGATCCCAGCTAGTTTTTTCTATACACCCAATATTGCGGTATTAGCACAAGTGTAAAGTTTACACCGAGAAGCATTTTTGCGCCTAGAGCGTCGTAGATGATGAATTTTTTGAAAATGTTCTCCGTAAGGTCAGAATAACGAATCTTACCTTTAAACTTTTCTACAGCCAGTGTTTGTTGAGATAGAAGAGGTGAACTTTGAATTATACCTACATCTATTTTGTAATGCCGATAGATAACTCCGTATTGCATATTGTTTGATCAGATTTTTCTTATTTCAGAGGTTTTTGACTCGTCTTTAATAAATAATTATTTTTATCATCATTAATGCAGTATTCTTAAACTTCGGTAGAATGATGAATATTTTTTAAAATAATATAATCAAGCTGAAATCTTCCGATATGTCGAGTTAGCCGGGGACGTAACCAGGATGTTATTTTCGGGGTGTCTGAACAGTTTGGGGGTCTCAAATGGTAAAAAAACGACGTTCAACTTGAAGATGGCTTATTTTCCTTTACTCCCCCCTTTGAATTTTTTTGTGACGATTCCATTTTGGGGCAAAAGACCCCACTGACCCCACTCTGGTTACGTCCATGTTAGCGCAGTGGTTGACAACTTCGTTCTCGGATGCGGTCTTAAAATAAGAATGATGGTTCGAATCTTCAGAATGCTGACTTTTTCATTTTTTAATTCTCTAGGCAAAATCATGCCACTTTGTTTTATCTTATTCATCTATTTAGGTTCTGCAGATAACGCTTGTTTGTTTTTTTTTGAATTTCGCCTCAGTTCTCGAAAAGGAGTGTAAAGAGTGCGAAAATCTGGGGGTGAAAAGACACATTTTGGCCGAGATTTCAACTTGTTTATGTCTGCCAACAACTCCGATTATGAGTTTTTAGGAAATTTTTCTGAGCAGAAACGTACTACGGATCAAGGGGCTATCTTTGTGCTTACCAGCAAACTTTTCTACAATCAATACGCAGTTAGTACCGGGGTTTAAACTTTGCACTCTGGTGGATAGTAAAAAAACAGATTTTTTCCAAGATTTCTCTGCTAACTTTTTCGGTTATGAGTTGTGATGAATTAAAAAATAGAAATAAAGTAACTTTTAATGGCTACACGTCGAAGCAAGCCGCGTTCAAAAAAACGTAATATTGAGTTGTTTATGGGGTGTAAAGTTCGAAATCTGATGTATAAAGTGGGCGAAAAAACCAGGTTTTTCGTATTTTGATTGGTAAATCATATCAAATATTTTGCGGAACATAACTTTGGCACATACAAACGTACTACAATTAAAGGGCAACAAACTGGCCCGAACCGAATTTATTTACATTCAATGGGGCGTTAAGTTCAGATTTTTTAAAGTTTACAATGGGAGTTAAACGTGTTTCTGTCTTGTTTTTTCTGTTAAAGTTCTGGGTTATGAGTCTAGATATAATCTCAAGTCTAAAAAAGGAACGAAAACCAAATGTGATACGCCACTTTGTTTGTACACAACAGTGGTGTAAAGTAGTTAACATGTGATATTTAATTGTCCTCGGGCCATCGTGGAGACTTTATTTGTTCATAAATGTTGATCGTAATATCAGAGTAATATCAGAATTATGTATTCGACTGAAATTTTTTTCACACTCTGTGGTTGTGTAAAGTTTACACCGCATATTAATTTTAGTTCTAGAGCCTTTGAGAAGCTTGACTTTTTGAGGTCTAAAAATGTAGCAGGAATCAAATGTGAGACGCTAGTTGAGCGCGTTTTGCTTACACTCAACAGCGGTGTAAAGTAGTTTTAACTGATGTTTATTTGTTCTCGGGTTATTGTAGAGAC